>JAXQQM020068731.1:0-78617 GCA_034641835.2 Pinus albicaulis
GTGTTGGTGTCCGTGTTTTATAGGTGGAAAATCAAAAGACAAGGCAACATGAGAACCAATCTTTAGAGTCCCAGGATCTAGTACTCCTGTTCTCAGAGAGGGATCTCTCAAATGTTTTGCGAATGTATATCTTGTGTGCTTATAGTATTGATTTTAGACTAGTTATTAAGTGCAGGTGTTTGTTTATTTGTTTGGTTGAATTGATACAACAGAACATGAAAGGTCTAGGAAAGATATATAGAATGGAGAAACATCTGGTTCATTGGGCAATGGAGTCAAGAAGAGGTCATAACATACTCATCAATGGATATGGGATATTAGAGGGCAAATCTAACTTGGCCACAGGATCCTTTGGTTTTGGAATGAGATGGACATCAATGATTTGGAAAGAGAAGTTTAATTCTCAAACAAAGGGAATTTGAAAGCACAACTTGAACAATAAAGAGCTATTTGGTAGATAGGGCTAACCATGAATTCTACAAATCACAGCTTTAAGCAAATAATGATTTCAAAACAACTTTTAAAATGAAATCTAAGATTCGGGGAACACCCTATTTCCTCAAAGATTTTATTTCAAATGACTTAGAAAACATAAAAGATTCACTGATAATTGCAGTCATAGAAGAGGGAACACCTAACACATCTATGATCACAACTATAAAATACCTTTAAGACAATTGTTTAAGCAAGGACAAAGGGCATGATCAGAACATACCTCCTTGGCTTACTATAAAAAAAGATACTTCAAATGGAGACTTCACTAACAGTTCTTAAGTGGTAGCATACAAGCAGGAGAACCATAAATCATCTTTGGGAAACAAAAAGCTGTTGGAGACTTGTAAGGAAATAAACAACATGAGGACTAAAGAGAGATTAAATACTCCTAAAGTACCTCGCGAGGAAGAACAATGAAACGAGTGAAGGATGAACAGGGTCTGCTAGTGTAGAATCATTTCTTAGCCTAAAAATTTCAGCCTCTTGTGGCCAAAAATCATGGAACAGAATGAAACCAGGAGAAAACATTAACCAGTTCAGAATAATTCACCAATAGCCAAGCTCATGGATCCAATGATAGAGCCTTCTCAGTAACAAGCATGCAACAACATCATCAAGACTTCAAGACTTCAAATTCTTCTTCAACTTCAACAGACTATGTATTATTTCAGAGAGTTTCAGTATTACAACTAGTGATCAACCAATAACCAACCAACTTCTGCAGTAGTATATATAGAAGAATGAGGAGGTGAGATCTGATAAAAGATCTCCAAATACAATTAATATAGACTTAATAGCTTCTTGGACTTTGGGGGGCTCAATGAAGAAACTTACACATGTGTCTTCTGTATTAAATGATTTACATAAAGATTTAAGCTCAGAGGGAGCTCTTTCTGACCTTTGAGGCTCTGTATGGTGTCAAAGTAACTCTGCTGATATTTTTTACATTAATTTTGTCTGTAGAGTGTATCCTTTGGCTGTGTTTGAGACAAATATCTGATCCTGTTCAATAAATTTGGCCTCGGATATGAATGCTTTGAGGCACAGGTGGCATCATGGTAGCTAGAGGGATCAATTTGTCTCAACTGTGGCGGTGGAGGCTTTCCTGTTGATAAAACACTTAAGATTTTCTTCAAACTATGTTTTTAATCAGGGATTAGGCTTTTGATAAACCATCTTAGATGTAATCCCCACAAAACCTGTCTTTGATCTTCTGTCCTGGTACATTTTGTCTTTCGGCACTGATACTCTCTGACTGTGCTCAATTCATGGTTTTTTGCTGATGTGTAGGGCTACGAAGGGGTCAAATAGCATCAATGCCTTATGAATGATTGATGAAAATGTGGGTTTAACACCTGTGAATGATTTCCCCCGGTGAATCGAAGGCAGGAGGATCGTCACCCTCTACTTTCGAATTTTCATCAGATATAGCGGAAAAATCACTCGAAACCCTGCACAATACAAAAAATATTATAAAATCCATGCATATATAGGTTTATTGCTGCAAAGGATGTGTTGACGTGGCTGTTGGATGGAATCATCCAGTGGTCGGGAATGTCGATAAAGTCATAGGAAGGCGGAAGAATTGTTTAAATCGGAAGTCGTCGTCGCACGGAGATCAGACGATCGGGAGTGGGAAATGGAAAGTCAAAGCGAGCGTTTGGTGTATGTGATGAATCGGGAGTGATGTTATGAAATATGGGCCTTCGATCTCTGAATCGAGATGCGAGCGGCGGAGATCCTATTGAATGTTGCGCTGTAGCACAGTTATGCTCGACATCTTCGGTGAGCGATAGCCGCCCGGATGGCAGCGGATCGGACGGTGTACAACGATGCTCAGCAGCAGGGTTTCTTTGCCGAACTTTAATGCGCGATGGGGGAGTGGTTTTCAAATAGTGCACGGGGACATGAGCATTGCGCGATATGGAATCGGCGTCGTCGGATAACCGCCCCGCGCTCAAAGTGGTGCGATTAATACCCGCGTGGTTTTAGCCGGCGGTAAGTGGTTGGAGGGGACCACTTAGAGATGGATTCCCACCATCGTCTGCCGAGATCGGATCGGCAGTGGAGGATTAACTAGGGTTTTCACCGGTGGAAAGTTTATAATAAAATAAAAAATCAAAAAATTAATATCTTAGAAGGTTGATGTTAATTTATAATATTAACCCCAGCGCCACTGCGGAGCCATGGGTTATATGGAGAAATATATGACCGGTTTAAGAGGGGGCTAATAGCAATTGAGGGCGATAAGCACATAGAGGATCGGCGCTTGGTTACGGCACGAAGACATATGGAAGAGGACGGGTTAAAGACTTGACGAGGAAGCAGAGTGCATAATGATGTATTTTTATGGATTTTTAATGGTTTTCAAGGGGTTTTGGGGTTTTCGGTAAGGCTAAGAAAGAGTCTTAAACCTTATCAAGGGGGTTTTAATGAAGGGAAAGGGGAAAAACATGAAAATGAGGGTTTTTCATGGGAAAAGAAAGCAAAGATGAGGTCAATTTTGGAAGAAGGGAGAAAGAGGAAAATGGTGCTTGTAGCAGTGTTCTTTCTTGGGAATCAGCAGGATTTTAAGATGGGCACATCAGTGAAGATTTAAGATAGAGACATGAGGCCTTTTGAGAGTCTTCAAGAGCCAACATTTTTTAGCAGTAAAATATGTTCCTTGGAGACTCCAGAAATGATTTAGCCACCTTTTGGTATTACAAATTTTATAGGTGGCTAACAGTGGCTCTACTTGGGGATGGTGCCTTCTTGAAGGCATCAAGAACTTCAGATTTGCCTTCTCTGGGAGGCTGATCAGTTGCCTCATCCATTGGGTTGCCTTCCTTTCTGTGGATGATCTTATTTTGCTCTGAAACATATTAGCATTCATGGATTAACAATGGAACTTCATCAATACAACCTGTCTACCTACCCAATCCTACTGATCTAACATTTTTTCTTCTTTAGAGTGCACTTCGATTGGCAAACTCTTTTACAACATTTTATTCTTTTGAAAGTAGTAAATCTAAACTATTTCTACTCCTTATTTCTCCATGGACTCAGATTAAACGGTTGAGCCCATATGATTCTCTATCTAATCTATTATATGTTGGGATTAAACTGTCCAACAGATTTTATTCTCTAAATTCTACAACAGAAAATTAAAAAAAAAAAACATTCAAGTCAGGACTAAACAGTCTGACTTGAAGCTGGTCCATGGCATAAAAATACAAGCTGCACATAGACATTTATTTTGCAGAAAATTTAAAACAAGAATGGAAGGCTTGAGATCTGACATTTCAAAGCATTTCCTCCCTCTTCTTACAGTTCTATTTTAACTTTTGTTTGAGCTATCTTTCCTTTGCTAACTGGTTCAGATTTTGACCTGATTAGAACTAGATTTCTTACATCCTTTAACTCAATATTTGAAACAAATTTGATTCATTCTCTTTTGGAAACTTAGGTTCAGGTTTTGAGCATGTTTGAACCTTTAATTTCTATTCTAAACTATCTACTAATAAGCCAAGATTAAACAGTTTGGAAAATCGAATTCACTATCCTATCAGCAGAAAATTTAAAGCTAATTAGTCAAGATTAGGCTGTATGACTAATTAGAAGTGTGTTTTTTCAGGAGTCAAATTTAAGCTTACACACTTTTAGATTTGTTTCTCTTTTTTGGTATGGGGTTGTACCTTTCTTGTTTTCATTCTACCCTCTTTTCTTTTTCCTATTTTTTTTGTAATTTTATTTTTCCAACTTTAAAAAGCAATGTCTAGACTATGATATTTACAATGAAAGATAAAATTCTTTAAAGTCAAGACACTTGGCAGAAGTAATGCTTGAGCATCCTGCCATTGACGGGACCTCCATATAAGTCTTCTCCATTCAATTCTTTCAGGAAAAATGCATTGTGACCCCTCTCAGCATGAATAATATAGGGCCCTTTCCACAAGTTCTCAAACTTGCCATGTTTTCCCTTCTCTTCTCTTCTTGAATCCCATTTAAGAACAAAATTTCCAATTTGGAAATTGTTTGCCTTAGTCCTCTTATCAAATAGCTTCTTCATATTTTCTTGGACTAACTGTGTTCTTTCATAAACTTCTTCTCTGGTCTGCTGCAAATGGATGCCTTGAATATGATGGCTTTGTGGAGGGAAGACAAATCCTAGATGACATCATCCTTACCCATGAGGTGATACACTCCCTGAAGGTCTCTGGGAAGTCAGGGATAATGATAAAACTAGACATGGCCATAGCCTATGACAAATTGAGCTGGAAATATATTAGGAATATTCTCAAAGCTTTTGAGTTCTGCCACGATTGGGTAAAATGTGTCCTTAACCTGGTCTCCTCATATTTTTATTCTATTCTGGTTAATGGTTCTCATTCTGATACTTTCCAGGCAACGAGGGGCATCAGACAAGGGGATCCTATGTTCCCTTTCCTCTTCATATTGATGGTAGAGGGGTTAGGCAGAGCATTGAAGTGTAGTCAAGAGGACGGGAGGATTTGTGGCCTTGGGCTACATGAGGGAGCATCCCACCATATCCACGAACCGTTCATGGATGATACGATTTGATGGGTCATGAAACGTTGAAAGAGGCTAGAGGCTTAAAAGATATCCTAGAGGTATTCAAAAGAGTGAGCGACCTTGAGTTAAATGAAGGGAAATCACAAATATTCTTCTTCAATACTCCTCGGGTTACTCGAAGAAACATCATCCTAATCGTGGGATTTTCGGAAGGCTCCCTCCCCTCTATGTATTTAGGGGTCCCACTGCTAGACTCCAATTCTGGAAAAAGAACTTGGAAAGAAATCTTAGATAAGTTGACATCCAAACTGAATAATTGGACCCATCAGGCACTAAACCTTCCTAGCAGACTAACTTTGTTGAATTTGGTGCTTCGAGCCATGCCAATGTACCTCTTCTCGGTCCTAGCTACCCCCAAATCAGTCCCTAAGAAAATCAAGGCCATCCAAATAAATTTCCTTTGGGGAAGTATTGAAAACAAGTAGAAATTGACCTTGGTTTATTGGAATACAGTTTGTCTCCACAAGGAATCGGGAGGCCTGGGACTTAGGGACCAAGAAGTAAGTAATCAGGTGCTCGGGTCGAAAATTTTGTGGAGATGTATCACAAACAAGTCGGAACCTTGGGAAGACCTTTAGAAGAGCAAATATGCTAGAGGATGGAACAGACATAACCTGATCAGATTCAACGAGGACCCCCTAGGATCCATAATCTGGAAATCAGTTAATACCAACCGCAACATAGTCAAATAACATAGCTTATGGGAAATAGGGGATGGAGGGAAGTCATATTTCTTTAGGGATGCATGGCAAAAACTACCTAGTATCAAAGGGCAGGTGGAAAATCTAGGGCTTCAAGAACAACTAAAAAGGGAAGGTTTGAAAAGAGTTAAGGATTTTTTAGACAATGATGTCGAAGGTAACCCTTATAGCTAATGGATGAAGGAGGAGTGGTTCAGGAACACTAGCTGAGGGAATACATAAGTACTCTAATACAAGTGCTAAGAGAAAGGAAGATAAAAAATAGTCAGCACCTCGATAAAATCAGATGGGGATACAAACCAGTCAACCAGTTCAACATGAAAGAAGCATCAGTAATAGTCAGGAATCATCAGAGGCCACTATCCAAGAAAAAATGAAGTAAATTTTGTAACTTAGGGCTCTAGCCTAAAATATCCACCTTCCTCTGGTTGCTTTTGAAGGAAAGAATGTTGACGTGGGAGAACCTTCACAAGAGGGGGATGAAAGGACCTTCAATCTATGTCCTATGCCTATCAGTTGAATAGACCATGAATCACCTGTTCGATGAGTGCATATGGACCTCTAAAGTTTGGATGAAGGAAGATAAAATTTTCAAAAGGTCCATCCAGGCCCCAGGATGTCCGGTTAACATGATCATCAACTAGGAGGAAAACCCCTTTAAGGTTAGCCTGTTAAATAGAATTTGGGAGCTCACCCCAGGGTTCTTGTTATGGGAGATCTAAAAGAAAAGGAATCATTATATATTTGAAGGAAAGAATAGACTGGAAGAGAAAGTCTGGGCAAGCATCCAAGTCGATGTATGAGAAACCCTGGGGCTTAGGATATGGGGACCAGAAGACCTCAAGACTAGTAGGGAGGAACTTCAAATGCTTCACAAATGGAAGGTACTGGAACCACCGTAGTATATTAGAAAAAAATATAAGGGGCAGGCCTTTCCTTTGAGTGCAGATACCTGGGAACCCTCCAAATATTAGATGTTCAATTCGAATTTCAATGGGGCCTCAAAAGGAAACCCAGGGGCAGCAGGGCATGGTGGAGTAATTCGGGATAATCGAGGGGAGATTCAAGGAATCTCATGGAGGTACTTGGGGGAGACCTCTAATAATGTCACGGAGCTTGAGGGGCTGGCCGAGCCAGAATTGGCATTTCAAAATCAGTGGTTCCCTTTGATCATAGAGGGAGACTCTAGAATCATTACAGATCTATCTCTAAGACTAATAAATGGGTCCTAGGTGAGTAAGATTTCCCAGAACTGGAAGATGGAAAATATCTTGGAAATCCTGAGTTCGCTCCTTCGGACGCGCTCAGAGGTCAAGCTCAATGATGTGAGGCAAAAATCTAATGGTCTTCCAGACCTGATAGCACCCCATGGAATCCAAGCGAGAGAAGAAATTCAGTTAAGAAAGTGGGGAGACCTAGCTGAATCAGACTTCAAGGAAATATGCAAGAGGATCATGTGGAAATATCAGGGTGCCCCGAATGCGGGTGACAATGTCACATGGAAGGCAGGAGGGGTGCCACGGGCTCACCATGGGGGTTGAGGACGTGATGGAAGCAGGAGAATAGCGGCGTGGCTACATGCATGCCTAGGGGTGAAATTTTAAGCAGGGGCGGGATGGTGATTGCAATCAGGATTAGGCAAGACGTAAAAATGGAGGTGGAGGCGATGGGGATGTAGGATCCCGGGGGGGAGGCACCACCTCAATCTCAGTCCCCATGTGTGCAAGGGTATTACTGTTGGAAGGTGGAGGGAAGGAAGCACAAAATATTGGGGATTCCAAGAAGGGTTTATATGGTCGCTCAGGGGTAGGGGCAACATTTTTGAAGTATGTTGCAACGAGGTGGTCTGACAGAAAGGTGGTGGAACGAAGCTTGAGGCTATTGAGGAGGTCCATTGAAGCTCACATCAGGAAGAGAGGATGGAAGGCCACCCATTTCTGGGCCATTGCAAAGTGGGGCAGGGATTAGGGAGTTGGAGATAAGAGGATCCCAGGGGTGAAACAACTGCGAAGTCTTCTCAGCCAAAGAAATGGGGAGGCAAACTAGACTGGGAGGCTCTTTTCTTTGCTCATATCGATGACGAGGATGCATTCACCATTTTAAAAATGGATGCGAACCTAGTCAAGTCTCTATGTTGAGAGTATGGGAGGGGAGTCGAGGTGCACCTAATATGGGTGTCAAGGATCCTCCTAAGCTGTCTGATTCGGGAGAGGAGGGGAATTGGGCAAGAAATAAAAGAAAACATCAACAGCATAAGGGAAGCGATGGATAAAAGCCTAGGAAAACTGTCGGACACCAAGCTCATAGTTAGATACCTCGACATTTTGCATCTCGATAATTCGCTCTCATTGGAAGATGACGGGGATGGAGAAGAAGAGGAAGACGAGACCAAGAAAGAGGTGGAAAATTTGGGAGTGGATGACCAGGATCGGGACTGATCAAGTGCCTTGCCTCCCATTTTTTTCTGATCAGTTATATGTGTGTTTTCGTCCCTTTAATGTCTATAGTTCGTAGCTTTAGTAGGTTTAGCTGGTTACAAATGGGATTTTTGGCTCTACTACCTTTGTTAGGGGCCATAAGTCTAAACATTCCTCCAGTTTCCTGATATGGGCGGAGAATATTTTGTAATTTTGGACACATGGTCTAGTTTCTGGAGTGTCTGCAGATCATTGTATGTAAACATCTAAATAGTTAATAAAAGGAGACATATATTTGTTGGAAAAAAAAAATCGCTACGAACTATTGCTCAACGAAAAGCACAACATAAAAAATTTACAAGAAAATTTGTGTCTATGGACGAGATATAGAGTCACAAAACAAATGAACCACAATGTACCTGATAAATATATCATAAAATATGTATTTTTGTTTGAAAAAATATTGTATACAATTCTTATGCTAAAAAGTAAAATGCACAATTTTGATAACAAATTTTCGATTCTAAAAATTAGAATAAAACCATTTGTAACGTGTCTTTTATCTCTAAATTGGTACTGATGGGCTGCTCCACTAGACAACTGAGAGTAACTCCTTCAAACTAGCTTTTGACTGAGGATTAGCCTCTTCAGCCTGAGAGGGATCTCTCAAATTAACTTATGGTTTGCTCAATTATGATTCAATCAGATGCTAACTCTGTTATATGTACTTTAATTTATTTTATTGCAGATGAAAAATGAAATAGGGTTCACTACCATTGGGTTTATGGCATCAGTGTGAGGAATTAAATGGCAGCTGGATCTCCTTGTGGAAGCTAAGGCTTTTACTGTTTCATTTAAAGGACAATACTAACACAGAAAAATTCAATAGCTTAATGTTAAAAGGAAGTCAGAGGATGCATAACATGAATTATGAGTAATTCAACATCAAGATATTGGAAACAAGATATTAAGAAACATAAGACATAAATCTCATTGAAACACTCAAAGAATCTCAGGTGAAGTAGAAACACAGTCAATGTATATTACTGATGATCAAAAATTTACAATAGTGGTAGTGTCAAATAATATTCTCCAACCCCTTCTCATTCGAATTTCTACCTATTAATAGGCTTTTTTTCATTACATTGGATCTTCCCATCTGGCTAGATTATTGAACCATCAACTTTGACACATATCTTAACCATAAACTATATTCTAGGAACTGAAAAAGACACCTAATAACTTAAGACTTACAAGCCTATTATGA
The DNA here is from genome assembly GCA_034641835.2 of Pinus albicaulis. Lineage (NCBI taxonomy): Eukaryota > Viridiplantae > Streptophyta > Pinopsida > Pinales > Pinaceae > Pinus > Pinus albicaulis. Next base: position 9,456 of record JAXQQM020068731.1, read on the forward strand.
CTCTATCTCTAATTTATTACATTCAGTTATTTTCATAATGGAATAATTACATTGATAATGACCAGGTGCTCGAGTGGCACTCACAATAACCTAGACATAAATATAGCCACTAGATTTAGGAACTAACACCCCCTACTTTTTAGGAAAAGATAAGCATGAATTTTGATCACTGTCCTCATGTTGAGCTGGATAGGTGAAAACTTTTTCGAAGAGTGAATCCCTATTGGAGTGTCCCACTACCACCTTGAATGCTTCCACGTGGCTAGTTTCTCTTCAAAATACTTTCCAAACATCAAAATACCACTAAAAACACTTCATTGCAAAAACAAAGTAACTAGGCAATTTCATAGCGTAGTTTGGTATCAAATTCACTTCAGCCATCTAAATCAACTTTTAGCTTCTATTTTTTATTAGGATATGTTTGCCAGATAATATGAGCTAAATACAACTCTTTCCCTCCTTTGATTTCAAACAAAAATGATCTTTGTAGAAAAAATTATCCTACAGGGATTTAGTAGCGAAATCTGGCCTTAAAGCCTGGGCTTCACTACAAAATTGCCTAATTAGATGAAAAACACATATTTTTCATTTTTCTTCATAATTTCACCTTCCAAACTGAAAATGATGTTTCCTGCATGTTGCAAAATTTATCAAAAATGTTTAGGCCTACCCCTCAAATTTTGGGCACTCCATCCTTAGCAATAGAAGGTTGTACCTCCTCAAGCTCATTTATCACTTTAATTTCCGGCCCTCTTTTCTTCAATTCTTCCCAAATAATTTCCATTTGGTACTCTAGCTCTTTAACCTGTCCCTTAGGCTTTTTCCTTTCAGACTGTAACCACAAGTTTCTTTTTCTAGTGTTCTTCATTACTCTCCTCAAAGGGAGTGTTTTTTTTAGCAATTTTTTGGCATTTTTCTGTGGTTTTTCATATTGGTTTAGTTAATCATTCATTTTTCCTTCAAAATATGCCATCAGCTGTCTGTCTACCTTGACCTCCTGTAGTTCCAATTGAACTTCAGTGACCTCTTCTCTGGCCTCTCTTAATTTTTCCTGCAGGACATGTACTTCAGTCTTTTCCACCATCTGCTCCTTTCCCTTCCTTTGCACAAAAACCTCTTTTGTTACTGGAGATAGGTCTATGATGTTTTCTATGATAGGATGCTTGCCTTTGTCAGAATTTTATGCCATCTTATTTTCCATTACACCCTTTGCAAGTTGTAACCTAGTCAATGGTTTCCTTGGCTGGAATATGAAACCTACATCTTCTCCTGCAAAATCTAATTTTTTAACAGTCTTACCTTTCTGTTTCTTCCGTTTGTCCCCTTCAAAGTCTTCTTCTTTAACAATTGGAGTTTCTTCAATGTCTATTTATTGGAGAATGTCTTCAAGATTTCCCTTGGAAATGGTTTGGCTTCTAGTTATCCTCCTGCTACCATGTTTGCTAATTTTCTATTTGTTTCTTGCAGGTGATGGCTATGGGATATCTGCCTCTGTTATAGGTTCTGCTTTAACATCCATTGGCTCCAAGATAGGTTTTGCCCCTTCTTCATTAACACCTTCTGTCACAACTGGAGATGAAATAGTTTTTGGCTTTGAAATCTTCTTAGGTGTCACTGAATCAACTTCATATCCATTGAGGAAAATAAATTATTCCCAATATCTATTTAATTTCTTTAATTCTTCCAGAACTAAGATTTTAATTAGTTCATGGTGAAAAATTGATGTCTCACTTCCTTCAGCCTTGGCTTGGATCTTATCAAACATCTTCCCTGAGCTCCTAAACAAAAATAAATGCATATCAAAGGTTTGTTTACCAATGAAAGGTAAAAGTAGCCTGAAATGGTATAGGTAAACCATATGAAACCTCCCCTCACAGGTAAAGTACTTCTGAATCACAAACAGCAACTTAGAATAATTTTCCTTCATAAAACTCCTGGGAATGCCAGATGCCATGTTAGCTCCAATGTGCTCTAGTTTGACAAATTCCTCACAACTCTACATTTTGAATTTAGTGGCTTTGAACCACTTGTTGGACCTTGAAATTGTCATTTCACTTCAATTACATTTTCACTTATATTTCCATATTACCACCTTCACTCCACCTCCATTACATTACATTTACCTTACCATTACCACTATTGGGTTACATTTATGTTTTTCCAAACTTCATTAATTCTTAGCATTTTAAGTGAATTTGTGGTTAAAAAATAGAAAATAATGTGCATATGCTTATACCTAACAAGTGGGATGAGATTGATGCCATGTGTAGGTCAAAAGGAAGCTTCTAAAATACCTTTATGTGGCCTCCCAAAACAAAATTCGAATTTGAGTGGAGAATATCATGGGATCATGAGGATATGTGTCTCATTTCCTTTTTGTATTAAAACTCTAAAAATACATGTGTCTTATCATTTCCTATTTTGATGGTAACTCTAGAGATAGAGGGAGAGATTCATGGGCTCTCATTAATGAGATAAATTCTCATATTTTTTGTATAAATAGGGGAATATTTCTCCTATCATGGGAGGTAAAAAATATGAGAAGAAGACGAAGGATTATAGAATGTTTTGTAACAAGGCTTGAGATGGAATGGGATGTAGAGTTGTGAGTTTATCAATAAAGAAGTTCAATCATCAAATTCTGGTTTGATTGTACTTCTGACAAGCTAGGAGTCAACCAACTTAGGAGCGGAGGGCCCCTGCTTCTAAACAAGGTTTTTATTATGCTTTTTAGATAGATTTTCTTCACTTTCTATTTAGTATTTCTTTCTACTCATGCTTCAGTTTATTGCTTTCATAAATTGACAATTTTTGTGTCCAACTGAGTAAAAATTGTTTGTCTATATTACCAAATCTTTACAACTGAATGGTTAGTGACTTATAGGTACAGTGATTGTTTAGATTTCATTTTCTATCTTTCATAGTTGACAATTGCTATGTTCAACCAAGTAAAATCCATTTTTCCTATTTTCAAATCTTATATTAAAATGGTTAGTGACTTATAGAAACAGTAATTGTTTAGCATTTCATTCTTCCTGTCATTTTCTTACTAAGATTAAGAGAATAATGGATTTGTCTGAGAGCCATACCAAGGAGTGAAGGCTTCAAGATTGGATGAGACTTGATAAGTTGGTTATTCACTTAATTAGTTGTAGTTATAAGATCCTCATCCCATTGCAACTAATAATATCTATAAAGGACATTCTGATTGAAACTGAATCTGAATATGATTTGCAAGAATGGCTAAATGATTAGATTCAATGGAATGTTTGAGTTATCAAATGCATTTCTTGTTTTCATTTCTTAAATCTCAATTGAGTTTTAGATCCATGGATTAGGTTTACTTACTAAGTAAGTACTTGCTTTATCTTTTTTTGTCTAGAAATAGGCCTTCGAATTTGTCCATAAAACTTTGATTTCTTTTTAATTTAGTTTCATAATATTCATTTTTCTTCCTTTAGATTTATTCTCACTTTTTAGCCTAGGATAGCATACTAAGGACTAAAAAGACAAAGCCCCTAAAAAAATGAGAAAAACACATACAACGAAGTAAGGAGTAGGTTTCTTAAGCACATATAGTGCACCACACTTCATCAGTTTACTAGCCCTAGTCAATAATTTATGTTAGCAATTTAAGACACTAAATTGACTAAACATTTTGGCACCATTGCCGGGGAAGTGTAATTAGGAGACCTTATTTCTTAAATCTAAAAAAATATAATTTCTCGAGTATGCTCTCCTCCTACACTTTATGTGATCTAGAGGATCAGAAAAAGAGAATTTTTATGTTAAAAAAATAATAATAATAATAATAAATTATGTTTTCATCATTTCATTTAATTTTACAATAAACTTTTAAAAAATGATGAAAAATTTTAATTTCAATAAATTGTTTTGTTTAATGAAATATATACATATATATATTTAAAGTTTTGAAAATATAATATATATAATTTTATTAACAAAGAAATTAAAATAAATAAATAAAAATATTTGGATCATGGAAATAAGACCCACGCATATGCCTGAGGCCAGCCTTTGTCTTGGCCTTACGCATATTATGCAGGCCTTCAATCCACACAAAGACACATGCACTGCAATAATAATAATAATAAAAGAACCTTCTCTTTTCCATATTCTTTTTTCCTCAAACAACAGTTATTAGAAATCATTTTTAAAATTTTCAAACAATGAAGGTATATCACATGAAGAAACTGTTGATGAGAAGAGATTACAAATTGTTGATGAAGAGAATATTACAAATTCAATTGCAAGGACAGACAATGAAAGTGTATCACATGAAGAATTTTTTGATGAAGAGAAGATTTCAGACTGTTGAAGAAGAGACGATTGCAGATTACATTGCAGGTAATTGAAATAAGGGAAATCTATCTGAAATTCTCTGTGAGAGACAATTCATTACACATCAAAACTTGCAAATAAAAAAATCAAACCACATCAATTTTATTGCGGAAGTAATTGCTAGAAAACAAAATGCGTAATTGTTAAAAACACCCAATTTTAAAACGCATTTTCTGATCAAACCGAGGCACAATAGAAAAAACTAAAACATGAGTTTTTTCAGGAACGGGGTGAATTAGGTAATCCTATAAGAAATTTCTGAAATTTTCAGCCATTTGGGAGAATTATAGGGAGCACTAATTTGCAGTGTGCGTGAGAGAAAAACATTTTTTTTTAATGTAAACAGTCATAGTTTTATAAAATTCGATTTTGAGAAATAATCAAGGATCTGATTTCCTGATCTGAAGGAGAATGTGGCAGAATTCATCTGTGGTGACATATGATGAGTGACAAATGGATTATTTGAGGCAAAGGCATTATCACATGTGCATCAAATGCAAGTTGTATAAATTGAGAAGGATTTTGCCTCCATCTCGTTCATAGTTAGGAACTTGACTTTAGAAATTTCAAGCTTTTTATTTTTATCTTGCATGAAAGAGGCATTGGCATGACTTTGTTTCAAAAAGATTCATAAAGACGATTATTTCATCCATGCTTTATTTCATTTAAAAAAAAAAAACTTTATTAATAATTTCTTTTTAATAAAGAAAAATTTTAAAATAAAATCATTCAAAATATATATATATATAAATTAAATAAAAATAAATAAATAAAAATTTATAATTTCTTCTTCATAATGGCTTGCAGGACAATTGGAAGATTATTTAGATGATTTCTTAACATTTGGCATTAATATTGTTGATGTGTATTTTCTATGAAGTTTTAACTTGCAAGACACAACAAATCTTTGTGATGCCAATTTTTTTACGGAGCACAGTGCATGAAGTCATCGGACAACAGGGAGTTGATTTATTTTTCATGGCTATTCTTTAAAAATGGATTGTTATAAATATCATGAATTGGACTAGACATAATACTTTTGATTTTCCTTAATCTGTTTTATTTTACATTCAAATTTTTGCGTAAGAATCAAAAAGGAATTGGCCATTTTTTTTTAATACACTTATGTTCTTTATGTCAAGATTTTTTGCAAGTTTGGGATGATCGAATGATCATTGAAGGAAACTAATTGAGCGCACAATTGGTTTTCAAAGGACCGATTTCATGAGAAACATAAGAACAATTCCATGCTCATATCCATCAAGGCCATTACTTTTCCTCCCTTTTTGAATTGTAAATCCAACCAAGAACTTCAAAGCAAGCCACAGTTATTTTTCCCAGCAAAAGTTAGTTGTTCATTTTCCTTCATTCACATACACTTTCCATTACCTTTTGTCTACTCCACAAATAAAAGCAGTAAGCTCATTTACATGCCTATTGCCCATTGTCATTTTCCATTTTCATCTTCCATTCTCTTTTCCCTTTACATTCGCTATTGCATTTCTACTTGGTCATTCAATAAAATCCTCATCTCATTTTCCCTCGCTGCTCATTTTTTTCCCTATTCATTATATTTTCCTGCCCTGCTTTCACTAGCCTAGCAATAAAACCATTCAACTCCTCTACAAAGCTGATTCATTTCATTTTCACTTTCATTATATCAAATAAACCTTGATCCACTGCAAAAATTTGCATCCATAGTCCCTTAAAAAAAAATTATTCTTTCATGCTCGTGTTAGATGATGGAGGATTCCTTAAGGCCTCCCTTCTAACAATTCTTGGCCTATCGACATCATAACATTATCTAGGTCCAAGACTAAAGTCCTTAATAGTACCTTGAGGCTTGTATGAATTAATGATAATTTCTCTCACTAACAACCATGGGAATACATCAATGTCCCTTGATCATCAGATCTTGCAAGTAGCTTGACATCATCCCATCTATTCGCACTTCACAAGATGTACTTAGGTACCTTGGCACTCATTGACATTAATGGTGAGTTTGCCTCGCATTTCTTAATGACATTCATCAATGGTAGGTAATCCAATGACTTATCTTCATGCTCGACATCAACACATTTATTCGCATGACTAGAATTGCACCATCGTATTTTGTAACAATTGAAGACTACATCATTTCAACAGTTTGCAGCAGGAATCAATTTGTATCAGCAGCAATAAAGATCCCAATCTTGTCATCAGCGCAAAGAGAACAAAGAAGCAGATCAAATTTATTTGTTTATGTAGTCCAACAACATCAATAGCCACACTCTTCAATTCACACATGCAACTCATCAATTTCCAAATGGTAAGTTAAGGTACGTCATTTTCTAACTTTTTACCATAGAATTCCTTGAAAAGATAGAATGATAATTTCTGGAAAAAAAACATTTCTCTTCCTCATTTCATAAAATTTCCAATACCATCAGTTGCGGGGGGGGGATACATTCATATTCATACTTTTCCACGTTCATATCACATTCAGAAACCCACATACTTCCAAAAGATCTTAACTATTACATTATTATTATGAGCATACAATGGATTTTCAAAAGTACTCAAAAGATAATTGGATACAAACACAATCATGGTTGTCACACAAGAACCAACCATGATGCAATCCAATAAAGATATACTTTGCAATAAAAATCAACTTATCATTATGCAAAGATCAAAGGTCAAAAATGAATGCAACAACAAAATATGGTTGTAACACAAAAACCAACCATGTTGCAATTCAAGTAAAATAATTTGCAGAAGTATGAAGTTATAAAATGATATCATACAAAGTTAAGCCAAATCTCAAGGATAAAAAAGAATTAATGTAATAGATTGCATGAGGACATGCAATAGCTTCAGTTGGAGGGTATGTTGGACCTTGAAATTGTCATTTCACTTCAATTACATTTTCACTTATATTTCCATATTACCACCTTCACTCCACCTCCATTTCATTACATGTACCTTACCATTACCACTATTGGGTTACATTTATGTTTTTCCAAACTTTATTAATTCTTAGCATTTTAAGTGAATTTGTGGTTAAAAATTAGAAAATAATATGCATATTCTTATACCTAACAAGTGGGATGAGATTGATGCCATGTGTAGGTCAAAAGGAAGCTTCTAAAAGACCTTTATGTGGCCTCCCAAAACCAAATTCGAATTTGAGTGGAGAAGATCACGGGATCGTGAGGATATGTGTCTCATTTCTTTTTTGTATTGAAACTCTAAAAATACATGTGTCTTATCATTTCCTATTTTGATTATATCTCTAGAGATAGAGGGAGATATTCATGGGCTCTCATTAATGAGATAACTTCTCATATTTTTGTATAAATAGGGGAAGCTTTCTACTATCATGGGATGTGAAAAATAGGAGAAGAAGACAAAGGATTATAGAATGTTTTGTAACAAGGCTTGAGATGGAATGGGATGTAGATTTGTGAGTTTATCAATAAATAAGTTCATTCATTAAATGCTGGTTTGATTGTACTTCTGAAAAGCTAGGAGTAGACCAACTTAGGAGCAGAGGGCCCATACTTCTAAAGGAGGTTTTTATTATGCTTTTTAGATATATTTGCTTCAATTTCTATTTAGTATTTCTTTCTGCTCATGCTTAATTTTATTGCTTTCATAAATTGACATTTGTTGTGTCCAACTAAGTAAAAATTGTTTGTCTATATTACCAAATCTTTACAACTGAATGGTTAGTGACTTATAGGTACAGTGATTGTTTAGATTTCATTTTCTATCTTTCATAGTTGAAAATTGTTGTGTTCAACCAAGTAAAATCCATTTCTCCTATTTTCAAATCTTATATTAAAATGGTTAGTGACTTATAGAAACAGTAATTGTTTAGCATTTCATTCTTCCTATCATTTGCTTAAAATTAAGAGAATAATGGATTTGTCCGAGATCCATACCAAGGAGTGAAGGCTTCGGGATTGGATGAGACTTGATAAGTTGGTTATTCAGTTAATTAGTTGTAGTTAGAAGATCATCATCACATTGCAACTAATAATCTCTTTAAAGGACATTTTGATTGAAACTGAATCTGAATATGATTTGCAAGAATGGCTAAATGATTAGATTCAATGCAATGTTTGAGTTATCAAATTCATTTCCTGTTTTCATTTCTTAAATCTCAATTGATTTTTAGATCCATGGATTAGGTTTACTTACTAATAGAAGTACTTGTTTTATCTTTTTTTTTGTCTAGAACTAGGCCTTTTGACACCTCACCATACTCTGTTTTTACGGGGAAAAACATGATTCTCTGACCGGTTAACAATATGTGGTCCCTTTCTGAGGTGTCGGGTGATTAAATAGCAAAATACCTGCCATTTTTGATGAGTATTAGCTGCCCAAATGATGAAAAAGCAGACAATTGGCATATGCTTGATTTGAGGCCATGCATGCGAAAACTAAGTGGAATGGAGTGGATTTGACTGACATAACATGACTCATGGGGGGTTTTAGACTTAGGGTAAGGCTTATTTCATGGTTTTTCCATCAATTTCATGAACCATTCTAAAAAGACAAGATGAAGCCTAGGTGAGTGATGTGAGTGACCCTATCAATGAAATTTTGAAAATCTATGAGTGATAACAGATTCTTTCCCCACAGAGAACTATTAAGTATAGAAATATGCATTAGAAACATGCATCCCCCCCCCCCCGGCCCACCCCCCGCTCCTAAAAAAAAAAAGGGGAGGAAAAAACAATGATCAATAACTAGCCAATGAAACTACCAATATTTTACATGTTAAAATTACACTACAAGAGCTTTATAAAACTTAGAAAATTTGATTTATGATTCCTAAGATAACCATAAAAACACACTAACATGTTATTATTGTTATTATTATTATTATTATTATTATTATTATGGTTTCATGGAAGCTATATAAAAATTAGACCCTTTGATTTATGATTTATGCCAAAGAACTAGTATGCGAAATAACAAACACAATTTTTATATGACAAAGCTTTGTACTTCTGCATTCATTTTCCCCTTCATGTAGGTCTCCTACACACTTTTCTTCCGCATAATACTTATTTTTAAATAACAAATCCCACTTAACATCACTCATTCGATATAATGTATCACACAATCTCATATTTATTTAACTTCATATGTTTCTCCCTGAGACACAAAATAGTTACATGTGGTCATTGTACACAAAAACAAGAAATATATGGCTAAATGACATTGACAATGAATGCCACTACAATAAAAATAACCTTATAGTATATAATCGTAAAATTAATTGCATGGAGCTCTAGATCTATGCAAAACAGTGGATTTGCATAGAACGACAAATCATAGATGAGCACATCTTCATCTTTCAATTGTGCCTAAATGGTATCTCTACTATATCGTATAAAACACAAACATAGATTTGAGATGCAATCTAAGCTCAAAAATCGAAAATTTATTTTGAAATACATCATTACTCTAGAAAACAACCAACGTTAAAATGACCACAATTTTTTTTTTCTCCTCGCAAAGAGAAACTTGTGCCCTCATGCAAATTTTTCTTATATCATTAATCTGGAAAAAAAACCAATGTTTAATCGACCAAAAAAATTTCTCCTCGAAAATATAAACTTGGGTTTATGCTCCTCATAGAGACATGATAATTGAATTGAAATAAAGCAGCCGATGTTATTTCCTAATCATAGTTTAATTTTCCTCATCGCTATCTAGACACACTATTATCAATGCAATATTAATATCGTATATGCAGGAGTGACAGTAAACAATTTTAAAAAATTCGTATATGAATACGAATGAATTAACATAATTACTATAATAACAATAATAATAATAATAATAATAATGATATTTGAATTGGAATAAAGCAACCGATTTTATTTCATAATCATAGTTTAATCGCTCTCATCATCATCTAGATACATTGTTATCTAGTTTAGATTTTCAACCATCGCAACGCCTTCAATGAAATATTGACGACTAACATTCAACAAATATTATGGTAATCAATGTCACATAATACAAAATAGTTATCATAATTTCTATAATAATCACAATTGAATTAAAATAAAATAGTCAGTTCTTTTCCCAAATAGATTTCTACAAATTTGATAAATTCCATGTGTAAGTTATCATTTTCAAAAATAACTAAAAAAAATTGGATAATTTTCACACATAAGTGTATCGATCTTGATTTTCACGTATTAATGATAAAATGAGTGCAATAATCATCTACCAAAAATGGAAACAAAAAAATGAACCCAACAAAAGAACCGAGTACCACAAAAATCACACTATAATGACATGTTAATAATGAGGAGAGTTAAAGAAAAATCTAGAACGAACGAAATATTATATTGTTTGTTAGTCTACTATGGTCAAAATACACCAAAATTCTCTGAAGACAAATCATACGATTAATATGAGGATCCATTACTCGATCACAATGTTTTATGTTGAGAATATGGGCATATTATGCAATGGAAATGAACTAGAAGTGATGCACCTATCGTTAATGTTAGTATCATATCCCCATGTTCTCAACACTTAATGTTATAATAGACAAAATTTAAAAAATTATCAATTATCCATCATTCTGATTGAATGCAAGTAATTTTTACGAAGTGCAATCTTAATAATGATTCCGCTCATAATATTTTGTGGTGACAATATCGATAAATGATGCACCACCAATGTAGCACAATTCTTGTTGAACAAAAAAATGGACACTTTGATAAACTTGTTACTAATGATCATATCATCTGCCCATACCCTTAGCACATAACATTACAATTGACAAAATCAACAATTTGTTCAATGATCCACCAAAAAAATGAAAAATTTGGCCAATGATCCACCGCATTGAGTGACTATGCAAATAAGATTCATGAAATCAAAAGTTCTAAGGTTATTCTCTTCACACAGTAAAATCTATGTTTATGGAAATGATTATGTAAATAGGCATATCTTTGAAACTGCAGTGGAAATCCGCTCTAGGAAAGAAGCTTTCAAGCTTTAAATTTTCATAATCATAGACATTGTACATAATTCATACACATTTGCACTCACAAAATTTACAAAAAAATAATTTTTTTTGTTCATTCCAAGACTCGAAGTTTTTTGTTGTATTTCAGAATGAAAGGCTGGAATTTATTCATAGATCCACACATATGCATATTTATACAAAGATAAATATTAATTGATTAAAGGCTATATTATGATAATGGAAGCTCCCCATTTATATAATTTGTTTCTTTCCACATAGTTCTTCACCATTATTATTATTATATTTTTTTGGTAATATATTAATTCTAAACATTGCCAAATAATTTACTAAAAAAAACTTCGCAAAACGAAATTTGTCCAAATCTTTAATCGCATAAAACACAAACTGAAAAATCCATACCTTAAGAAAATTTTTATATATGTACCGTAAGTTGTTTCTTTACACACAGTTCTTCGACATTATTATTATTATTATATATTATTATTAATATCTGAATTCTAAACATTGCCAAATAATTGATTAAAAGGAACTCCGCAAAATGAAATCTGTCAAAATATTTAATCGCATAAAATGCAAATTGAAAAATCCTTACCTTAAGAAAAATAGTATGAATGTATAAGAAAATGTGATGACATAATAAATTTCCTTCTACACCTTTGTTTTCTCATTCATACACCATTATCTACAGATCCTTGAGACAATGAACATTTACATTGTGCAGACTAAAATATGACATTAGTGGAAGAGACAAAGACTAAAAATCAAGAAATTTTACCTCGATGTTATATTTACCTTTCATTCCAAATGAATGAATGCTTATATACAGGAAGTCTTCTCAACCTTGATTTCTTCTGAAATTATCTAGATATGCGATATATTCATGAACATGTATTTGACAGGTATAACAGTTTGTTTTGTAGTTATGGTTGGATTCATAAAGGGAATTGGAGTTCCTTGAGAGATGATATATGGATGTGTTTAGTTACTATTCAGTGTGCTTGGGACAATAAGGTAAGCTAACTAATATATTTTTATGTTTATGTATGCACAGAAAATTATGTTTTTATGACAATATGATGCAGTGGATTTTATGGAGAAAGAGATTTCCATGAAATATTGAATAAATATTTGGTTAAGCTTTCCTATGGAACCATGGGAATTGAGTTTCAGTGTTTATTTCGAGTTTCCTGCCTTTGGTCTTTTCTGATTTTTTGTGCCTAATTTGAAGTTTTGTTTGTTTCTGGTGCATGGCCATGCCACTTTGTTTGTGTTGTCATATTGCTATTGGTTTTCATGATTTTGTTCTTGTTTGTTCCTTGTTCTTGCCTTTATGTTTTGAGGGTATCGGGAATTGGTTAGGAAAGAGGAAGGTTAATGGAGCTCAAGAAGAGTCGTGTGGAACCTGACAAGTAATGTAAGACTCGAATGAAGCTCAGTACAAGTAAAGGGCAGTTGAAGGAAAGAGTATGACAGTGGATTGGATTGGATGATTCCATTGGGATAAATGGATGGTGGTAGGACAATCATGATAAAGGTAAAGTAAATGGATTTGAGACATTAGATTCCTTGACTATGTTGGGAGTTGTTTTTATCGATGTTGTGCATGTGACGCATGGATAAAAGGAGTTCTATTAACCTTGACCTTATGATATCTAGTAATTATGTTGTGATCATGATTATGATGATGTATATATATGTATACATGTCTGTATGTATGTATGCTATTGTCTGACAAGGTTGTCAGGGATCATAATTATTTTATTTTAATGTCTATATGTATATATGTATGTATGTATGTCATTATCTGACAGGGTCATCAGGAATAATTCTTGTGGAGGAATGATTGCTTATGTAGTTGAATGGCATGAAGAGGTACCTAGTTTATGAGGAATCAAGTGGGAAGAGTATCCCTGGAATATCTATGAGGTTAGTATCATATGGATATTAATTGTATTATGTGATTATACTATGTATATGTTTATGTTATGGACATGCTATGTTGAGGGATAGGTTAGCAGAATGAAAACAGTATGATCTGTGACATGTTGGGACAAGCATGGATAGTGGAAAGACAATAGAAGCAAGGTTTTTTGGTAGATTCAGTGTGTGGTCAATGGATGTGGAGTACTATTGTTGTATATACATTGTACATGTTGCACCTGTGATCTTATGTCCATGCATTGTTGTGTACATAGGGTGTTGTGTACATGTTGTTTATGGAGTGTTGTGTACATATGGTGTTGTGTACATGTTGGATATGTGGTGTTGTGTACATATGGCACTTTTTTCATGTTGCATATATAGTGTTGTGTATATATGGTGTGGTGCTCATGTTGTACATATGGTGCTATGTACATGTGGTGTTGTGTGTATGATTGTACATATGGTGTTTTGTGCATGTGGTTTTGTGTACATATTGTACATGGGGTTTTGTATGCAGGTGGTGTTGTATACATGGTGTGCATGTGGTGTTGTGTATATGTAGTGCTTGTGGTGTTGTGTACACGTTGTGTAGGTGGTGCTATGTACATGTGGTATTGTGTACACATTGTGTAGGTGGTGATGTGTACATCTAGTGTTGTGTATATTTTGTGTGGGTGGTGTTGTGTACAAGTGGTACTGTGTACAAGATGTACATGTGGTACTGTTTACATGTTTTACATGTTTTTTTTGTACTTGTGGTATTGTGACATTTGTATTCGTTGTGTTGTACTTTGTGTATGTATATGTATTGTGTTGTAAGCCAGGTGTAGGTGTATGTATTGTGTTATGTTGTACACCGGGTGTAGGTGTATGTGTTGTGTTGTACGCCGGATGTAGGTGTATGTGTTGTATGGCAGGTGTAGGTGCATGTATTCTATGGTGTTGTATTTCATATGTGGTTGTGTGTGTGTGATGCATACAATGTGTATGTTTATGTGGTTAAAGAAAAGGCATTGGGTGCTTGCTGGGTGTGGAAACTAATATGGTGTGTGTGTGGAAAGGATAAATGTAGAAGCTAAGGATTGATTAAAGGATAAATATTAGTATTTTATTAGACTTTTAATTATGCATGTGATTTATGATTCCAGTTTCTAATTCTTATATGTGATCTATGATTTTGATTATGATGGTTTTGTTTTGAGCTAAACAGATTTAATATATTTATACATGATGATTTGATCGAACAACTAGTTTGACTCGTTGTGATAGGAAATGAATAGAATTACAAGTGTACCTTATTGGTTAGCTACCGATGAGGTATGATGTGAATTTATTTCAATTTATTTTGAATCTAATGGAAATTGTGTATGATATAGGAAATCATGGTTGAAATCCCCTGTTTGGGGTGGTTGAAATTGACTATAAGAATTAGCAGCAACCGTAAAAAGAATCAGGACACGCAACAGTATGTTGGTAAAGCACTTCAGGAGCAAGGCCATTGTGGGACACTAGTACCCAATAGTGTCCATTGATTGGCATGAGCATGATATGACCAGTATGATGGTTTTGAGGCAAGTATGTAACTTAGTTTTTTGACCTTGTGATGCGAGGAATCATTTCCAAGTGATGGATCACCTAGGAAAGGGATGTTGGGGAACTTGGAATTTGAGTGACGACACGAAAGGGGGTAACCGAATCGCCCGAGGAATTGTGTAGCAGAGAAGGGAAGGTCAGGGGATGAATTTTTTTTGGTCATTAGCATTTCCATATGGAATCTTATGCACATTGGGAGTGTGCCCTGGAACAATGAGTCGATAATTGTTCACTAAGAGGACAACAGTGTAGGATTGTGGTGTTGGACATTGGATGCAAACTTTGCCTTTGGCAGTGGATTCTCGACTTCCTGGGAAGGAGTTGAATCCTAGTACTATTTTTTAGGGTGGAGGTGTGAGCCTCTAGATTCCCTTGTTGTTGATGTAGTCATCGCATCCTTTTATTTGTTGTTTGAGCAAATGTACATATGTGTATATTATTGTAAATATTCTATCGAGATGGATTTATAAATCTCCATAAAAAATATGGTTATTTGTTGGTTGGAGAAAATGTGCATGAGTATATGTGGTTGTTATTATAAATATGGTAATGATTTTTTATAAATCTCCCCATGGGAAGTATGTTTTGGTTTTCAGTGGTTTTGCTAGTTGTAGGTGTCATTGAACACCGAGGATGGTGTTCCCTCAAGGGGGAGGGTTCTGTAGTAACCCTGGTCAAAATTCGATGTAATAAAGCTAATAAAGGAGAAATAATAATCAAGATCATGGGACACGTATTCCAAGTTGAATGTTGGGAAAAACATCTGAGTGTGGGTGTTTGCTCGGTTTATTATGGCAAAGGAAATGGCAAAGGCTTTGGAAAGGTGAGAGACATTAATTGGCATTTTACTTATGAAAACAATGGAAATTAGGATAAAAGGATGGTGAAAGGTCACAAGTTGCATGTGAGGACGAAAATGAAGGAAAATAATGGAAAATTAAGAAAATAGAGGCCTCATTAATAAAAATTATTCTCGGGATCAGTTGGTAAGATTTTTGTCAGTTCAGTTTTGAAGCTCTCTCTTTATTCTCTCTCTCTGTCACTCATTGGACACTTAGAGCGTTCTTGGAGAATTCTAGCATTAGATCAGTAAAATAAAAAGGAAGATAAAAGAAGGAAAATGGAAGAAAAGATAAAGCAAGGAAGATCAGGAACAAGTGGCTACAGTGAGATTACATGCAGGTATCAATTTGCATGTGTGATTCCCTGGCTAGATTTGACATGCATGGTAAATGTATGCATGTATTTGGTTCCCTTGTTTTCATTGGCATGTGCTTTTCCATGTGTGGCAGTGGCTTTCAACCTTGCCTTTTCATTTCCAGATAGCCATAGTGTGATGGGTTCTCGTCTACTTGGTTAAGATGGATTTCCATATGGTTTCAAAATTTAGTGGGGTGGTCTTTGAAGAAGAGCACAAGGCTTAGAAATCCTTGTATTGGTGAAGATTGGATTGTGGTAAATCCATGTTTTTTGTACCTCTATGGGCCTAGGAATCCTCAACCGGTGAATGGCGGGATATATGTTAAATCCTAGAGGTGTGTGCCCTCAATCAGGCGTAGGAATCCTCAACTGGTCAGTGGCATGATATATGGTAAATCTTGGATGGTGGAGTCTCGATTAGGCCTATCAATCCCTGAGTCACCCAATGGAAAGATAAATGAGGGGGCCATGAATAGGATATGGTAATTTTCACGGGTGGAGGCCTGGAGGCATCCATGCTTGTTTAGGCCCAGGATCTAATGGGATTATGGTGAAGACCTGTCAGACTATGAGGGTTCATGCTTAGAATCTCAGGATATAAGAAGCCCGAGAAGCCCTATTTGGTTTTTGTGAGTCCCTCATTCGTTGAATATGCAAAGATCGTCGTTTATCATGTTTTATCTATATTTCAAAATGTTCATGAAGTCCGAAACCTAGTTGGACGTCAAGAATCTATTAATAAAAAAGCTCCACTGCTTGGTATTCCACGGTAAATTCCGCTAGGTCATAGTGGTTGTTATGGTTGTTATATCCTTATTATTTATATTATTATATGTTAGTTGCTATGGGAGTATGTTTTACGATGTACTTATGTATGGATCTCATCATGTTTTTATTACAAAATGAATGAACAATGAGTATACGACCTAATAGATGACAATGCAACTATTTTTATAAGGTATCAATGCTTCTTTATGAATCTCATATAAGTATTAGACCCTTATGCCCAGATCTATTATTATGACCTATAGATTACATGTTTGACGAAATTCATTTCATGGTTAGTAGGGGTCAGATCAAGTTCTTGTACCAATGATTGCATTAGTAGCTTTCATCCATTGTTAATATTCATTTCTAAAAGTTTCATGAAGTTCCGAGTAGTGGCTTGAGACTTAGCCCTGAAAAAGTGGTTAAGAATGTGGGGTTGCTAACTTAGAATTTCTTGGAAAAATCCACAGTCACTGGCATGCCTTGTTGTGGGAGCGACTAGAAGGCCTCGTTCATATGCATATCTTGTCATGGGAGAAACTAAGGGTCTAGATCAACAAAATGACAAGTTTTCTCGGGAGTTAGACTCCTGGAAGGGTTTCTTCCTAAAAGATCTGTAGCTCCTCAGGAATGTCAAATTGGTTATTTTTTGTCGGTTCACTTCCTTAACTATACATGTGGATTTGAATCACATCATAGTATCTTCTCATCACATGTTTAGCCCAGTGGACTGATTAGGTTGGGTAAATGTGGGAGTAGGGTGTTACACACTAAAATAAAAAAACATCTTAGAGATTATCATCACCAATTTTCTATGGACCCTAAGAGTCAATCATCCAATGCATTAGACAAGTGGCCCACAAGTTGACTCTTACAACCCACTCCAAGATCCATTCAATATTTCATGTCTCTTGTACACAATTTCGTACATATTTTAACCTCTATAAAATGCTTTCATGCCTATAGCCATCATTTGTTCATTTAAACTCAATTTCATACATCTATGCCTGTGTATGAGTATATGTCATTTATACCTTAGGCTCATTTCATACATGCCTATGTTTTTGTAAAACAAAAACTGTATTTTTCCTAATATATTCACAAGGTCCTTTTTCATTATAAAATGTTTAAGCAATCGTTAAGTGTATAAAATAGTTATGCCATTACAAAATGTGACATAAATTTATATATGCTCATACCTTTGTAAAATTATTACATACCTATAACTGTCATTTATTTTAGTTTAACCTCAAATTCATATATACCTATACCACCATCTCTTTTATTTATTTTCATCATCTTCATATTTATAAAAACAACCTCTCATGGGAACCTAGACATTATATTTACATACCATTTTACTTAAGGTAATTTTCATGTATATTTATACTTATACCTTTGCATATTCATCACTATATCTATAAAAAAATTCTCACACTTGATTGCGCCGAGTATGACCCTAATGTCAAGTATGTCACGTTCTCAAAAAATAATTGCTAATGTCCACCAAAGCATTAACCTAATCTTTAATTTTATAACTTGAATATTTAGATTAAATATACTTTAACTTATTAATGAACAGATTAATACAAATACAACTATGTATTATTTATATAATTTGAATGGATAGTAAATTATCTCACCCATTAATAATTGCTTTATTATATATGTGAATTTGAATGGATCATAAATTTACCTTTAACAAAAAAAAATTAGCACTTTGAATTTCCAAATTTAGTAAAATTTTAAACATCTATACTTTTTACTAAAGTCAATACCATTTCCTAAATCAAAGAAAAAGAGTTAATTCAACACAAACAATCAAAATCCAAAATATTTAAATATTTCTTTTAATCAAATATTTGTAAAATGAATCTTTAAAAAGAAAACCCATGTTGTATGGACAAATTAAAATATTTAAAGATATAAATATTTCCCTATCAAAATTGCAATATTTCAAAATTTAAATAAACCCGAGGTATGGTAAATAAATAAAACCTATTTTTATACTTACTATGGTAAATAAATAAAAATATATATAAACTAGATCTATGATAAATAAATAAAAACTTCTTTTTATATTTACTCCATAAACCTTTTTATATTTAAAAAAACTCAAAAAGTGAGTTTATTTAGATGAAGCCTATGGGACGAATACCATGGGACAAATTAATATTGATACCATGGGCCAAATTCCATATCTATAAAAGAAGTATGGTAAATAAATAAATACAAAAAAGGTATAAAGAGGTATGATAAATAAATAAATATAAAATAGGTATAAAGAGGTATGGTAAATAAATAAATATAAAAGAGGTATCAATAGGTAAGGTTAAAAAATTAAATATATCAAATATGATTATAAATAAAAATCTAATTATATAACAAGCCTATATCCAAAGTAGTAGAAATATCAAGATGGATCAAGCCTATATAACTCAATAAACCTCTTTTATATATTAAAAATATAAATAAACCAAAGGTATAGTAAGTAAATTGAAAACCTCTTTTCATATTTACTCCATAATCTCCTTTATATTTACGAACACTCAAAAAATAGGTTTTAAATTTAGGTGAAGTCTATGGTCCAAATACCATGGGCTAAATTATTATTAATACCATGCAAAAAAAACATTATTAACCCTAATATATTATTAAAACATTAATATTATTATTATTATTATTAAATCTAATACTCATATTAATATATTATTAATTCTAATAACTTTCGATTAATACAATATTAAATTTATATATATATATATCATGATACATATTAACTCTAGATATATATGGGAGGGAAGAACAAAGATATAGAGTGATAGAGGTGGAGGTATAGGGGGATTGACAACGGAGAGATGGAGATAAACTAAAGGAAAGGAGAGAGGAGGAATGAAGAGCGAGAGGGAGACACAAATATGGAGGAGGGAGAGAGAGAAGGAGAGGGGGAGGGAGATAATGATAGAATTAGAGGAGACAGAGATGGCGGAAGAGAGAGGGGGGTAAGAGATAAAGGGGGGGAGAGATGGCAGAAGAGAGAGGGAGGTAAGAGAGAAAGGGAGAGATAGGAAGGACTATAGAGAGGACTTGAGAGAGGGAGGGATAGAGAGATGTTGGAGGGGAAGAGAGGGAGGGAAGAAGAAACATATAGAGAGAGATAAGTGGAGAGAGAGAGAGGGAATGGCAAGGGAGAGATGGAGAGAGTGTGTATGTTTAGGGGTGAGAAAAGAGACAAAGTAGGATATATGGAGAGAAGGGGGGGAGATAAGGAGAGAGGGAGGGATATAGTAATATAGTTGGAGGGAGAGAGGGGCAGAGAGAGAGAAAGAGAGAGAGATGGGGAAGAGAGAGGGAGGTAGGAGAGAAAGGGAGAGAGGGGAAGGATGAAAGAGATGGGGAGAATGATGGTGTGGGTTTAACCACTCTAGGAAGGTATCTACACACGAATCTTATAACAGAAAATAAACAATAGCGAGAGCATAAAACATAAAACAGATAAACACAGAGATTTTCCCCTGGATACCAAATCGGGACGACCAGCTTGATTTTTCATTATATTCCTTTTAGTGTTACAACACATATATATACATGCCGAAGCATACATAAACCCCAATCCATTAACCCTGGATTAGAACATTGTGAAAGCTGGTTCATGTTGGGTGCTACAAAATACCGGTGAAAACCATCGTACCCCAAAACCATGTGCAAACTCGTGCACAAAACATGGAGTCATTTGCTTTATCAGGTAGATCGGACACCAAAACAATTTTCGTCGGGCGGCGCCGGCCCCAACAGGTGCGTGCTCCCCCTTGTGACCCTGTTTGGGGGCGCAACGTACGAGGGCGTCACAGGGGTCGTGGAAAGAATATAACACATACCCAACATTCCCCCACTTGTTGTTTTCTTTCCACACTGGGCCACAAGAGAGCTTAGTCATTGGGCCAATTCTTCAACACCCATTGTTTCTCTACACCAAGAGAACTTCTGAGTGCTCACAGACTTCGTCAATGCATCTGCAGCATTCTTCAAAGTGTCCACCTTTACCAGCAACACCCTTTTAGCCTCAACCATATCTCTAACAAAGTGATATTGAACATCAATGTGCTTTGTCTTTGAATGATAAGCAGGGTTCTTAGCCAAGAAAATTGCACTTTAGCTATCATAGTCTATCCTTATAGCTTGCTGTACCAACCCCATACTTGAACACAATCTCTGCAACCAAACTGCTTCCTTGCTTGCATGAGTGGCTGCTATGTATTCTGCCTTTGTAGTTGAAAGAGCCACTACATACTGTCTTTTACTCATCCAACTGACTGCGCCTCCAAATAGGTTAAACACATACCCACTTGTATATCTTCTTTGGTCCAGATCTCCAGCCCAGTCTGCATCAACAAAACCACGAATGTCCAACATTCTTTCCAATCCTGGTCTTCCCTGGTAGCACAAGCCATAATCACTAGTGCCACGTAAATATCTGAAAACCCGCTTCACTGCTGTCCAATGCTCCTTCCCTGGGTTTGACATAAAACTACTCAATACTCCCACTGCATGTGCAATGTCTGGTCTAGTACAGACCATTGCATACATCAGGCTACCCACTGCACTTGCATATGGAACACGGGACATATCCTCCTCTTCTTCTTGTGTCTTGGGACACTGTTCAGCAGAAAGCTTTGCACCTACGGGAATAGGAACACTCACCGGTTTACTATCCTGCATATTGAACCTCTGCAATATAGTCTCGACATACTTCCTCTGGTTTAACCAGAGCTTCCTCTTTGCCCGATCTCTCTTAATTTCCATGCCCAAAATATAGTTTGCAGCACCAAGATCCTTCATGTCGAATTTGGAGAACAGTTGGGTCTTCAAGTCTTGGATAATTTCTTTGTCATTTCCAATCAACAACATATCATCCACATACAAGACCAAATAAATAACACGGTCACCAATTAATTTAAAATAAACACGGTGATCCTCCTTGCTTCTGGTGAAGCCAAGTCCCCGTATATAGGTATCAAATTTCTGATACCACATCCTTGGTGACTGTTTTAACCCATACAGAGACTTCTTCAACCTGCATACCGGTTCTTTCTTACCCTTCACCATAAAGCCTTCAGGTTGCTTCATGTAGATCTCCTCTTCTAGATCCCCGTGAAGAAATTTTGTCTTCACATCCATCTGTTCTATCTCAAAATCAAATGCAGCAGCAACAGATAAAAGTAATCTAATAGAAGTAACTTTGGCAACGGGAGAAAAAATATCACCAAAATCAATTCCCGGCACTTGGGAATAACCTTTTGCTACCAACCGAGCTTTGTATTTCTCCACCTTGCCTTCTACATTCATCTTCTTCTTAAACACCCATTTTCTCTCAATGGGCTTCCTTCTAGTCGGCAACTCCACCAGATCCCATGCCTCATTTTTGTGTAAGGATGCCATTTCATCAACCATGGCCTCCTTCCAGAGTTTTCCATCATCGGAATCTACTGCTTCCCTGACAGTTCTGGGATCATCATCAGTTATAGTTAAGGCAAAACCTGAACAAAAAGCAGATGGACTATACCTTTCTGGTTGCCTTCTTTCCCAAACTGATCTTCTCAAAGCTGGAGTTTGTGGCTCTTCCTCTTCTGAATCTTCTTTTGCTATAGAGTCTGATTCATCCTCCTTTAGCTCAAACTCTATCTTCTCAGGTTCCTTTGGTATGATTTCATGTTTAACAACATCTTTCACCTCTCTAAACACCACATCTCGGTTGTACACAACCTTCCTTGTTTCCAGGTTCCAAAGCTTGTAACCTTTTAACCCATCCTTATACCCAATAAAGATGCACCTTTCAGATTTATTATCCAACTTGGTCCTTTTCTCCTTTGGAACATGTACATATGCATCACATCCAAATACCCTTAGATGTGAAAGAGAGGCTTTCTTACCAGTCCATACCTCATGTGGAGTCTTATCCTCCAACATTGATGAAGGTGATCTATTAACTAAGTAACATGAAGTCTCCACTGCCTCTGCCCAGAATTCTTGTCCTAACCTGGTACCATTGAGCATGCTTCTTGCCTTTTCCATCAGCGTTCTGTTCATTCTTTCTGCAACTCCATTTTGCTGAGGTGTGTATGGAGTACTCTTCTACCGTGCTATACCATACTTCTTACAGAACTCTTCAAATTCCTTCTTGCAGAACTCCCCACCATTATCTTTCCTCGGCGCCTTTATCTTCTTCTCTGTCTGGATTTCCACCAGAGCCTTAAATTCTTTAAATCTGTCAAAGACTTCAGATTTCTTCCTCAAGAAATATGTCTGTGTTCATGAAGATTCATTTATAGTTGAAACATAGTCTGCAATTTCCCAGTGATGGAACTGACACAGGTCCAAACACATCACTGTGCACAAGTTCTAATATCTTGTTCGCCCTCTTAGCACCAGAAGGAAAACTCACCCGATTCTGCTTCCCATATACACAATGTTCACAGAAATTGAAATCCAGAGATAAATTAGACATACCTTCTACCATACCATTTCTATGTAGTATACGAAGGCCCTTCTCTCCAATATGTCCAAGCCTTTGATGCCATAGCATGGTCTTTTCTCCAGAGACAGCTAGGCTTTCCGCTCCACTTTCAGGAACCACATAACTATTACACCCATCAATAACAGTGCTACCTTGTAGCTTGTACAGAGTTCCAGTCTGAACTCCCCGCATTAATACCAGTGCTCCTCGAACCATCTTGCATGCATATTTCTCGAACACTGTTTTTACACCTGCATCATCCATCTTGCTTACAGAAATCAGATTTTCTGGCCAATGCAGGAATATGAAGAACACCAGGAAGTGTTCTAATCCTTCCACCTTGCAACTTCAACTTGACCTTTCCACGTCCAATGATTTTTGCCTTCTTATCATCCCCTAGGAAGACATCACCACCATCATATTTCTCATACTCGCAGAACCACTCCCTATGGGGAGTGAAGTGAAAGGATGCACCTGAGTCAATCAACCATGACTCATGATCTGCATGTGTATTTGAAGAAGAAGCCAAATACACATCCCCACCTTCATCCGAGGTGGTTTTTTCCTCTGCAGAAGGAGCATCATCAGATCCCTTTCCTTTCTCGGGAGCTTTAGATCTGCAGTCCTTTTTGTAGTGCCCTTCCTTTCCGCATTTCCAGCACACCTTTACAAACTTTCCAGGAGATTTAGATCTCCCTCTAGATTTAGATCTCCCACTCGAAACCTTATTCTTGTTTCTATTTTGAGACCTTCCTCGTACAGATAAGGCATCTCCATTTTGACCCTCCATATTTCTCCGTCTCATTTCCTCCGACAGCAAGGCTGAGACAATGTCATCAAAATTAAAGGTAGTTGTGTTGCTACCTATTGCAATAACCAGACTGTCCCACGAGTCTGGTAGAGAACACAACAAACTGATGCACTTATCTTCATCTGAGATTTTAATATCAACAGATGACAGTTGACTTACCACAGTATTGAAGGCGTTCAGATGCTCTGTCACCGAGTCTCCATCCTTCATCCTCAGGTTATACAACTTTTTTTTCAGGAACAAATTTTTCACCAGAGACTTAGATTGGTACAAATTCCCAAGTTTTTCCCACAAATTCTTCATCGTGCCTTCCCGGATACGTTCAACAATGTTGAATACGAGACACTGGCCGTCCTCTAGCTCTTGTTAATCCCGAGTTGGGAATCCTGTTATACATTGTTGTGGTTGGTTTATTTTGGATCTCCGCGATCCCGCTGATCTTTGTCCACCCATTGAGATCACTCCACATTTGTTCCACAACTCAAAACTCACCCATTAAATTTCTCGATCTCTATGTTGCCACCTTGTAAACGCTTTCTTTCACCGCCGAAATCGATCCGCGGATCTCCCCCTTTCGAACGGGGGTCTACCTAGGGCCGAGAAACCCAAAAACCCTCGACATCGAAAGGCATCCCCTTGAGCAGAAACAACTACGATACCAAATGTGGGTTTCTTCCCGAATAGAAATTATCTACACACGAATCTTATAACAGAAAATAAACAATAGCGAGAGCATAAAACATAAAACGGATAAACACAAAGATTTTCCCCTGGATCCCAAATCGGGACGACCAGCTTGATTTTTCATTATATTCCTTTTAGTGTTACAACACATATATATACATGCCGAAGCATACATAAACCTCAATCCATTAACCCTGGATTAGAACATAACCGTAGTTCCCTTGACCGGATCTACAAAATACCAGGGGTCGAAAACCATCGTACCCCAAAACCATGTGCAAACTCATGCACAAAACATGGGTGGGTGCACATATGAGTGGGACCGCATACCAAAAAAAAAATTCGCCGGGGCGGCGCCGGAACCCACAACGATGGTAGCACTCCCCCTTTTGACCCTGCTGCTTGGGCGCAATGTACGGCGCATGGGGCTTGGTGTGGAAAGAATATAACACATACCCAAAGATGGGAGAAAAGGGGTATTGGAGGGAAAGAGAGAGAGAGAGAGAGAGAGAGATTAGGGAATGAGGGGGGAGGTAGTGAAGGAGGGAAGGTGAGAGACTTGAGAGAGAGGAGGAGAGAGGGATCGATAGAGAGATGGATTTGGAGGGGGAGAGAGATAGGAAATAAGAAATATAGAGAGTGAGAAGTGGAGAGAGAGAATGAGTGACAAGGGAGAGATAGAGAGAGAGCGTGTATGTTTGGGGGTGAGATAAAGAGACAAAGAAGGAGAGATCGAGATAAGGGGGAGAGAGAATGAGAGATAAGGAGAGAGGGAGGGATATAATAACATCATTGGTGGGTGAAGACAGAGAGAGAGAGAGAGAAATGGGAGAGAAAGGGAAAAAGCGGAAGGAAGAGAGAGGATGTGAGAGAGTAGAGGGAGGGAGGGAAAGAGAGATGGACTTGGAGGGGGAGAGAGAGGGAGGTAAGAATAAAGACATAGAGAGATAAAGGTGGAGAGAGAGAGAGAGTTATAAGGAATATGGAGAGAGAGGGAGATAGGACAGAAGGAGGAAAGAGAGATATTACCGGGGAAGAGGGAGATAGAGATATAGATGGAAGGTGAAGAGAGGGAAGAAGAGAGAGATGGGGAGAGGGAGGGAGTGACAAAGATATTGATAGATATGGAGTGTGAGAGCATGTGTGTTTAGGGGGGTGAGATAGAGAGACAAAAAAGAAGAGATGGAGGGGGATATAGATATGGATGGAGGGTGGAAAGAGGGAAGAATATTTCTTGCACTAGATGGATTGATTTAAGTGGAGATGGTGATTTCAATCCTATTTGATTATTTGCACTAGATTCATCAATTTTAGTGTAGATATTTTTTTCTAATGATATTTGATTACTTGCATTAGATGCATTGATTTCAATGTAGGTGGTGATTTCTAATACTATTTGATTGCTTGCACTGGATGTGTTGATTTAATGTAGATGTTGATTTATAATTATATTTGATTGCTTGCACTAGATGCATTGATTTCAATGTAGATGAGTCCTAATCCTATTTGATTGTTTGCACTAAATACATTGATTTCAGTGTAGAAGTTATTTTCCAATCTTATTTGATTGCTTGCATTAAATGCATTGATTTCAATGTAGATGTTGCTTTCTGATTTGATGTAATTGGATATATGATGTTACATTAATTTTAAAGTGATTGGATTAACAATATGCATTGATTTTAGTGTAAGCACAAAACAGTATTGACAATGCACATTGTCTTTTGTGTTAAAGTAATTTAACCTATTAATATTGGAGAGAAAGAGAGACAAGGTATCATCTTTACTACAATAGCGTGAGCTAAAGATTCAAATGACTTATGATTTAAATTTTCTTTTTCATATAATCGATATGAAAAGATGACAAAACTAACAAGGGTGACAATAGGAATAGTAGAAGAGAATAGTTTGAGATTGATCACAATGAAGACTATTTGTAACATGAGTACATTCTTATTATTCACATTTTCTATCTTTCAACATTATTATTGTCACTTTGCATTCAAAAAAATTATTTCATCATTAAAGTTATTAACAATATTTATCATCTCAACAAACTGAGGTGACTAAGAAAATTTAAAATTAAAATGACCAAGTTAATCTCAGAAATATTTAACATATTTAAAATGATTATCTTAATATTTGATATATTTACATATTATTGATAAAATTAATCATATCTTTTATAGATTTTCCTTGGCAGCACACTACTGAAATCAGCTTAGATCTATCTTAACTCTGGATCTATCAAGCACTTTGCACCTCGAGAGATTTGATCCCTCTCGGCCCTTGATAGATCCAGAGTTAAGATGGATCTAAGCTAGTTATTATGTCAATGCTCGATTATTATATATTATGTCACTGCTCCCAATAACATATATGATGAATGTTGTGGTATTAGTTTGATAGTAAAAAAAGAAAAACTTCACAAAATTTTTTCATGTTTACATAATCAACTTTGGGTTTTGACAAATGACCGGACTAGGGATTTGGAACAGAAAGCCTGAAATCATCCTTGGATGGATTGGTTTGCAAAGATTTAAATGTATAACCTAGTTTTTCATATATTTTGCTTCGTAGGCTGCAAGAAATATCTGCTATGGCCCCTATGGAGGGCCGAGGTTAACAACCTGCCATGTCAAAAATGTATGGCCATCATGGTGTCCACCAATGATCACAAGCCTCGTTCATTGTGGGCCTCTTCCTTCACATGAGCGCCTGTCAGTATTTTCTTTGTGAATTGTTTGATCGATTAGAAAATTACTGAACATATGTGTTACATCTATCTTCCTGGTAAGGATTTATATAGTTGGCGGTATTACGTCAATATATGGATAAATTGGGAAAAAAACAATGCTTCTAGGGAATTCCGAAGTCACATATTTTCTGCATGGAATCTTGGTAGGGGAAATTCTGGAAATCATTATTTTAACTTTTATTAAGTATTGTTATGCAGTTGTAAATTTGTACTATGTATTTTGGAAAAAAAAAATTATCAATTATAAAGTAATTATTTATTATTTATAAAAGTATTATATACAGTGAAATTATAAATATTTTAATATTAAAAAATCCACAGTTGTATTTTTAAGAAATAGATATATATTAAAAATTATGTTTTTAAGGGAACTAAAAAGACTTAAACAAACAAATATTATCAAGTAAAGATTTTGAGTTGATGGTGACTTGCATAAAGCTGGACAACATAAACAAGTCTGCCATGCTATTGTGGATTTAAATTTCATATTGAGTGGATAGTGACCAGTCCACTCACTATTTAAAAAGAATGTATTTAGAAAGAAGGTTAAACTTTGATTCCGAAAAGTCAATTTAGTTAAATTATGTAATAATAATATTAAAAAAAGAGTGATTCTCATTATAAAGGTTTTGAATTTAAAAAATTAAAATAAAATTTCAATAGAAATTTTATTAGAATTGAATAGCATATTGTATATTGCTGATTTAATTTTAACAAGTATGTTTAAAAAAAATATTGATTTAGTAGATTTGTGATGGCTTATTTTTTATAAATACTTAAAATGTAAATAATTTAAAAATACAAATTATTCTTAATATAGATGCTTTTTTATTTTTATTTTCATCAAATTAATTATATATATATATATATATATATATATATATATATATATATATATATATATATATATATATAATTTTTAATTTTATATATATATATAATATATAATTTTTTCTTAAAATTATAATTAATAACTTTTCTATTTATTATCTATTTTTAATAAATAATTTATTATTTAAATTAATTTGAAAATTAATCTTAAATCAAGATCAATATTTAATCACTTAAATATTTAATATATTTTAGATGCATGCCATAATATAATATTTCAATCTATAGTGAGTTTAGATGATGAGTATGTAGAAGATCTACTAAAACAAATTTATAGAATGAAGTTAATAATGAAAAATTTTAAGAGTGGTGGGGGTGTTTACCACCTAAATCACTTTTTCGTTGTCATTATTATTATGTCATTGACTTAAAATGTTTGCAGTGTCAATGCAACTAGTGCATTTGATGAATAGTTCATTACAAGTTGACTTTTCTTTTGGAAGTTCACTTATAAATTTTGAATGCTACATTTAGTTTAACCTTAAAATTATAATTATGAAAAATGGAATATTTTTATCCACTTTTGGTGGACTTTCTCCAGACACAAAAATCATCGCCCATTTTCCATTTTTGTTTTATTTAAATGTTTTGTCACGTACATCAACATAACTATATTAAAAAATTACTATCTATGTTTGTACCCAAACTTGTATTAACAAATACACTTACCTGCTACCAAGCAGATAATGTTACTATATAAAAGAATGAATTATATATATTTCAGCACCAAACTCAATATATGAGCTGGCTTCGTTGCATCATTTCCAAAATGGTTTAATTGTCTTTGGTATGTCGTTTGCATGATTATTAATTTGAGATATAACCCTCGTCCTCTATACAAGGTATTTAACACAGTCCTCAAGTCGAATGTGTAAATTCCTATATGCATATAGATATGCGATCTTTGCCATTGATGAGGTATTTATGAGGGTTGCATTGGTTATTGGGAAATTCTGCCAAGTGGCAAGCGACTCCGCTCCACCATGGCAAAGGTCTTTACTCCTATTTACTCCCGACACAGCTGTGCTGCTTGCTTCGATATCCACAGATTTGGCGGGGAATAATCTGGAGTTTTACTATTTGTGAGAGGGTTAATGCAGTCTCAGTTTTCTTCATGGCGCGCTAGCTGCTCTCGGCTTCTCATGGATTTCTCCGTTGCAAACCGATTATATGGTGAGTCTATCTGCCTGTTTAAACCCTTGAATCCTGATTCATTTTGCAAGCGCTAAGATTCATTCCAGTCCTGTTGTGACATTGTTTACTCTTCTTTGCTTCTTGTTGGGGTTTCATACCGAGTCTAGGGCTTGTAGAAGAACAGTGCACCATCTCTTGTACGATGTTATTCCCACACGACTAGTCTGAAAATGGTTCGAGGGTATGTGTTCTGTTTCACAGCTAACCCTGCTCAGGGATTCCTCACATTTCGTTTTTTTTTTTTTTATAACTCAATTCTCCTGGCTATGACTAATTCCCTATGTTTATTTCTGGGTTTAATGCAGGGTTTTCAAGTTTCGCCTTGCTAACAGGCAA
Source organism: Pinus albicaulis (assembly GCA_034641835.2). Lineage (NCBI taxonomy): Eukaryota > Viridiplantae > Streptophyta > Pinopsida > Pinales > Pinaceae > Pinus > Pinus albicaulis. The sequence goes on from JAXQQM020068731.1 coordinate 39,496, forward strand.
TCCACAATGGTTTCGACCCTCTTACCCTTTTTAAGATAATACTTCTGCGATCTATTAAATCGGTCAGATAATGTTAAATCTTTAATTCGCGACTGTGCTAATGGCAGGTTGGTGGCTTTACGCCAAACCCCTACCCCAGATTTCCAAACTCGTTTATCTGTCGCGGCTTGCAATGAATCTTCTGTTCACAGGTACTCTAAGGTGATTCCAACCAACGATAGCCGTGCAATCAAGGAAACAATAGATAGACTGCCTTCGCAGCTTAGGGTTTAATGTATTCTCTGCAGACATTTTACCTCGGGAAATTAGTCTCTAGGCTCTTCTGAATTAAAACAATGTAATACACTTATTTTTATAGTCGAATACTTGATCTGGGTGGTAGAACCGCTTCTGGCTACTTAGTCTTTTTGGGGCCGAGGCCCCGATGCCTGTTTAACTGATGCACAACTTATGGATATGGTGCCTATTTGTTTTGTTTCTTTCTTTGTTAAATACATTGCAAGAACCTCGTCGAGGCTTATGCTCGCCATTCTCACTAGTGCGAGGTATGAGTGTTGCAAATTCCGTGTTTATCTTCTTTTCTACATTCATTATGTAGCCTCTGCAGAATATGTATTTTCTCCAGTGTTTGACATCTGGTTTTGGCAACTAAATGAGCGTTCTATTTCTCTTTAATGTTGGTATGGTACTGTTCGACTATATGCTCACTGCACAGATTAAACGCCTAATTTCATTTTAGTTTCTGTTAAAGTACTATTGCTCGGAATAAATTTCTGTCGTTTTTACCTTTCGATATTTTCTTCTTGCATCATGTACTATTTTTAGAAATATGTATAGTTTTCCGTTTTGTCATCTACAATTTGAAATGATTTTTATGAATTATCTCGCGGCTATTACATTCTCTACTCGGCATGAACTGAGAAATTATCGTAGCTTTCATTCTCTGCAACTTTTCTTTATCTGTAGAAAAGGGTTTTCGTGCTATGGTTTCTATTTGTGTTAAGGATTTCTTTGATTTATTTTAAATGTTCTTTGCTGTAAATATGCCTTCCTCTGTTCTCTTTTTCTTTAATATGTTACCTCCCACCCGCATACCTTTGAAATTTGATGGGACCACCCATAGCTATAGTCGTGTTGTGATGCTTACAGACAATGTACCCGGTTCGAAGTGCAACTTGAGAACTGAGGTCTTAGTCTTTTGATACCCAGGTACCATTACCTTTCGTGGCTGGACTTTTAAAACTGTAATAATATTTGTCTATTCTACATTATTGAACCATTTCATGACCCATTCTTTCCCTAATAGGAAACACACTGTCCTTCGACTATTTTTACAGTAGTAATTTAAACATGAAGAATGTATTCATACAGTATGTATTTACTCCTCCTTAACTTATAAACCATACTGGTTTATGGCTGAATTATCTACAGTTAAATGGGTCTTTCTGACAGACAGGGTTTATATATCCATTTTCTTGACTAACTAGCATCTGGAATAAATCAATAGAGATCAGCTTAACATAAATTAAATAGTTAATAAAGATCTACTTACTTCCAGAGAGAATTATTATTCCCCTACTTAACTCGATCCCTGCCTTGGATAAAAAGAAAATGTAAATAACCAATTGTACCATTTTTAGAAGAAACTCAACAACACATTAGTCATCTAAAAATACATTGGTATTCAATCTTTCAAATTTAGTTTTAAACTGTTTAGGATTTCTCAGTAGTTCTTATCTGAAATTCTCTGATTCAAGTTGTGGTCCTCCCAACCTTTCAAGGGAGGCTATTACGTCCTCCACTTTCCCCCTAGCTCTAGAATCTGAATGGTGCCACGGGTTAACAGTGGAATCTTTCTGCTGTGACCTATGGAAGGCCAATCCAGTCACATTCAGATATTCTAGTTTTACAAGGGTGGAAGAAAGCTATTTTCAACTGGTACCAACCAGCTCTAGAAAATACTTCTCCTATACCAAATTTTACAGAACCCTTGTCCCTCTCCTGGGATTTCCTTTTATCCCTAGAGGTTAGGTAACTATTTTTCCAACTGTCCCCAACCACCTCCTATTCTTAGAAAATTTTACCAATCAGCTTAAGAGATTTTATTTCCATTCATTTTTTCCTCTCATTAACTCAATTTCCAATGTAAAAAAAAATAATTTTGTTTCATAACAATACAATTCATTTTTTCCTGCCAGAATTAAAAATCATGGTAATAAACAAATTGTATTTTAACTTGTTAATGCTAATTAACCTTAATGAGGTTGTGAGATCCTCCCCCCCTGGAAGTAACACCATCCTCGGTGTTTTCAGCCCATCTCTGTAAAGAGTTCTAGGTAGGCTTCCTGCATAAAATTTTCATCCTCCCAAGTAGCTTCGTCCAGTCCAAAGTGCTTCCACTGCACTTTCACCTGGATAACTACTCTTTTATGGAGTTCAATTTCCCTTCGATCAAGTATGCGTAGTGGCTCTACCGTAAACTCTTCATCTGGTTCTACCTGAAAGAACAATAGTGTTACCAATCAGTACATTTAATTTTATTCAAAATTCAAGTTAGGACTTGTTTTCTACCCCTTCTTCCTACCCGAATGTTCTGCCAATGAATTACATGTTTTTCATCACGTACATATTGCTTTAACAAGGATACATGGAACACATTTTTTACTTTGATATGGCTAGGCAAAGCCAATCTATAGGCTACTGGTCCCACCCTTTCCAAATTTTGGAAAGGTCCACAGTAACGGGGAGCCAATTCGGTGCAAGAGGTCCACCTCAAGGTACTTATTTTAGGCTTAATTCTTACATATAAGTGGTCTCCTACCTTGAATTCATTGTAGGATATTTTCTTGTCTGCAAAGACCTTTTGTCTATCTTGCGCAGCCTTCAAATTCTGCCTTATTTTTTTTACTTCAGCTTCCATTTCAGCCAACATTTTGGGTCCTAATAACAATTTCATTTCAGGGCTGCTCCAGTTGATGGGTGTGCGGCATTTCCTGCCATATAAGGCTTCAAAAGGACTCATATTCAGGGATTCCTGATACCCATTGTTATACGCAAACTCCATAAGGTGCAGATAATTTTCCCACTTGGTTGGCTGCTGCATTACGTACATGCGCATCATATCTTCTAGTATTTGATTGACCCGTTCTGTCTGCCCATCAGTCTGAGGATGATAGGCAGTACTAAAGTGTATCTACGTTCCTAGACCAGAAAACAAAGTTTTCCAAAATGCTGATGTGAACTTAACATCTCGGTCGGAAATCACGGTCTTAGGTATACCATGCAGCCTAAAAATTTCCTTCATGAATATATCTGCAATCTGTACTGTCTTGTAGGTAGATTGCACAGGTATGAAATGGGCTGACTTACTTAGTCTGTCCACTACAACCATAATAGAATCATTTTCTTTCTTTGTTCGAGCTAAGCCCATGATGAAATCTAAGGAGATAACCTCCCACTTCCAATCAGGTATGGGTATGGGCTACAATAGCCCCGCATGATGCTGATGCTCCACTTTAACCTGCTGACATTCCAAACACTTTCTTAGATATTCTACAATATCTTTACGCATTCCTAGCCAGTAAAATATCTTTCTTATTGCATTGAGCATATTTTGATATCCTGGGTGGCCAGCGTAATTGCAACGGTGAAACTCATTCAGGATCAACTACTTAAGACTTGCACGATTAGGAACATAGACTCTTCCGTGAAAGGTCAAATTCTGCTCTCTGTCCTTTCCATGCTCTGTTGGCTTGCCTTGCTTCTCATCATTCTCCATTTGTTGCCACAAGAATTTATATTCCGGGTCTTTCAGCGCTTCTCTTTTTAACTGCTCCATCAGCTGGCTTTCTAACTGATTAAAGTATAGGGCAGAAATACTATGCAATTTTATGCTCAACATGTTTGCAACTCTATTTTCCTTCCCCTTAACATGTTGTAAGTCTATATCGAATTCACTCAAAAAGGCGTTCCACCTTGCCTACCTAGAATTCAAATCTGCTTTCTTAAAATAATTGGTCAAGTTGCTATGGTATGTTTTAAGTACAAATCTTTTACCCAGCAAATAGTGTCTCCATACTCGAAGCACGTGGACTACTACTGTAAGCTCTAAGTCATAAGCAGAATATTTCTGCTCATGCTCTTTCAGCTTCCTAGACTCATAAGCTATCACTTTACCTTCTTGATTTAATATTTCTCCAACTCCTTCTTTGCTGGCATCCGTACAAACCTCATAGTCTTTTTCTGGGTCATCTACCTTCAGTATTGGGGCTGAAGTTAAGAGTTGTTTCAGCCTTTCAAAACTATCCTGACATTCTTTCGTCCATTTAAAGGGCTTGCCCTTCTTCTGCAAGGATGTAATAGGGAAAGAAATTCTAGAAAATCCTTATATGAATCACCTATAATAACCAGCCAGACCCATAAATGGTCTAATGTCTGCCACATTCTGAGGTACTTGCCATTCCATAATAGTTTTAATCTTTTCAGGATCAACAACTATCCCTTCAGCTGATATAACATGTCCCAAGTATTGGATTTCTGTTTTAAAGAAAACACATTTGCTAAACTTAGCGTAAAGCTGATGCTTCCTCAGTACCTCCAGAACTATCCTCAAATGTTCTTTATGTTTCGCCTCACTTTTTGAGTATATAAATATATCATCTATGAAAATAAGTACAAAATTATCCAAGTATTGATGAAATATTCCATTCATCAATCTCATGAATGTTGCTGGTGCATTTTTCAATCCAAAGGGCAACACCACAAATTCATAATGTCCATATCAAGTGCGGAATGATGTTTTGCAAATATCCTCTTCCTTAATTCGAATCTGATGATATCTGGATCTTAATTCTATCGTGGAGAACACCTTAGCCCCTCTCACTTGATCGAATAAATCATCGATTCTCAGTAAGGGGTATTTATTTTTAATAGTCAGCTTATTAAGCTGCCTATAGTCCATGCACATGTATAACGTCCCGTCCTTTTTCTTAACAAAAATAACTGGTGCTCCCCATGGGGACACACTCGAGCGGATGTAGCCCTTGTCTAACAATTGCTGCAACTGTATCTTCAGCTATGTTAATTATGGTACACTCATTCTATAAGGGGCTCTTGATACCGGAGAGGCTCCTGGCAACAATTCGATGCTAAAGTCAATATCCCTCTTGGGTGGTAAACCGGGAATGTTTTCTGGAAATACATCCAGAAATTCTTGTACCACAGGAATATTATCCATGATTAGAGCCTCCTCCTTGGAATTTGTATATCCCACTTGTATAGCATACAACTGACATCCCCTTCTAATACACTTACTCATCTGGGATGTTGTTATTGGTCGTAATTGTATAGGCTTTTTAATTCCTTGGATTTCTTTCCGCGTACCATCCTGCATTCGGAAGGAGATAATCTTTTCTTTGCAATCCATTAATGTCCAGTGTTATTCCAACCAGTCCATACCCAATAAGACATCATAAGACCCCAGTGGTAAGACATTTAGGTCCACCTGTAGCTGTTGTTCCGCCACTTCCAGCACACAGTTAGGGACTTTAGCCGTTACCTTTCGTTTCACCCTGGTAGCTAACTGTACTAGCCAAGAATTCTTAAATTTTTGAGTCTTTAGTTTACATATTTCCACTAACTTGGGGCTTACATAACTCAAACTTGCTCCAGGATCTACCAAAATTGAAACAGGTTTAGTTAGTAAAGTACCTTCAAGTTCGATCATTGTGGGCTGATAATCAGCTTGCGGATCCTCCAAGGCTGCATTGATGCAAGGAATGTTATGCACCACATCCCCTACCATGGATGCCTCCTGCAGATTTGCTACAGTTTCACTTTTATTTCGTTGGGGACATTTTTTATAGTAATGCACTTCTCCACAACCCAAAAACTGTAGGGGAGGCTTGGAAATCTGCCCTTGGTCTAGCTTGCTGGATGCTTCGGTAGGTTTCTCCTCAACTAGCCACCTATTTCTTTGATGGTTTTTGCCAAACTGCTTCCTGATAGAGTTTCATGTTGAGCCTTTAAGGTTGCTGCATTTACTGCCTTTAAAAGTAGGGTGATTTTTCTGGTTTTTCTTTGGTGGCCAGCTCTTTCCTCCCTCCCCCTTGACCTTATTCTACTGATAGAACATTCGTGCTTTATGGATAGCCTCATCCATAGTTTGAGGGTTAACAAACTGTATTCTTAAGAACCTCTACACCTTGGCTTTCTCCTCCCGGAGATAAGGTACATAACGTAACAGAGAGGTGAATTTTGTAACATAGTCATCCATGGTCATCTGTCCTAACCGAATATCATGGAATTCCTTAGCCTTGTCATCGCAAATCTTTCTGTCAGGCGCTTGTCCCTAAAGTACTGCTGAAACAGTTCCCATATGATATCTCGCTCATCAATACTGCGTACATTTTTCACCTCCTCCCACCACAAGGTGACCTTTTATCGTAACTGATATATAGCCAATCTGGCCTTCAGATTGTTGCTATATTCATATACCTAGAAATAATTTTTTATATTGATTAACCAGGCTTCATCCACCTCCTCTGCTTCACCATCAAACGTTGGTGGCTTAATTTTGCGAAATTCCCCCTACAGTTCTACTTTTTTTCTTTTAAGATCCTGCTGATTGGACAAATTACCAGACTCCGCCTCATTATAATTCCTGTTTTTTCTCTTCTGGCAGAGACACTTTTTTTTCTTTCCTATAGTGTTGTTTTTGGTTTGCTGGTCCTCTGGTTCTGTCGATAACTCTCTTTCTTCACTAGGGTGTCACGTCTCCTGGTTTTGTTTATCAGACAAACTCTTCAGAATATTTTCCTGATCTTGCAACAACCTCCCGTTTTCCCTCCAGACTCTAATCATCTCCTCTTGTAATTGTTGTACTGTATTTAGCAAAAAAGCAGTTTGTTGTTGATGTTCCTCTAGCAGTCTACTCGTCTTTTGGTGTTTTTCCACAGTTATTTGAACCCACATTTCTGGGTTCATAACTATTGGGCCTTGAGTCTCCTCCAGTTGTGATTGAGATGTTGTTCCTTCCCTCATTTCTCTCGCTTCCTCTCAGTGCACTAACACATACACAGCTTCATTGTTAGCAGACCCTTAGGATGTCAGTGTAGTAACTTGGCTCTGATACGACTTGTCACGTTCAACAACATAACTATATAAAAAAAACATTTTACTACACTTACCTGCTACCAATAAAATAATGTTACTATATGAAAGAATGAATTATATATAAATTTCGGCACCAAACTCAATATATGAGCTGGCTTCATTGCATCATTTCCAAAAAGGTTTAAATGTATTTCGTACGTCACTTGCATGATTATTATTCTGAGCTATAACCCTCATCCTCTATACATGGTATTTACCACAATCCTGAAGTCGAATGTGTAAATTCCTATATGCATGTGATATGTGATCTTTGCCATTGATGAGGTTTTAATGAGGATTGCAATGGTTCTTTGGAAATTCTACCAAATGGCAAGCGACTCTGCTCCACCATGGAAAAGGTATTTACTCCTATTTACTCCCGAGAAAGCTATCTGACCTACCTCGATATCCACAGATTTGGCGGGGAATAATCTGGAGTTTTATTGTTTGAAAGAGGGTTAATGCAGTCTCGGTTCTCTTCGTAGCGTGCTAGCTGCTCTCGGCTTCTCATGGTTTTCTCTGTCGCAAACCGATTATATTATGAGTCTATCCATCTGTTTAAACCCATGAATCCCGATTCATTTTACAAACGCTAAAGGTTCATTCCAGTCCTATTGTGACATACGTTTACTTTTCATTGCTTCTGGCAGGGGTTTCATACCGAGTCTAGGGCTTGCAGAAGAACAATGCACCATCTCTTGCACGAGGTTCTTCCCACACAGCCAGTCAGAGAATGGTTCGAGGGTACATGTTCTGTTTCATAGCTAACCCTGCTTAGGGATTCCTCACATTTCGTTTTTATTTTTTTATAACTCAGTCCTCCCAGCTATGACTAATTTCCAATGTTCATTTATGGGTTTAATGCAGGGTTTTCAAGTTTCGCCTCGCTAATAGGTAATCCAAAATGGTTACGACCCTCTTACCCTTTTTAGGATATTACTTCTACTATCTATTAAAATCGGTCAGTTAATGTTAAATCTCTAATTCGCGACTATGCTAATGGCAGGTTGGTGGCTTTACACCAAACCCCTACCCCAGCTTTCCAAAATCGTTTATCTGCCACGGCTTACCATGAATCTTCTGTTCACAGGTACTCTATGGTGCTTCCAACCAACGATAGCCATGCAATCAAAGCAAAATAGATAGACTGCCTTCGCAGCCTAGGGTGTAATGTATTCTCTACAGACATTTTACCTCGGGATATTAGTCTCTAGGCTCTTCTAGATTAAAACAATGTAATAGACTTATTTTTATAGTCGAATACTTGATCTGGGCGGTAGAACCGCTTCTGGCTTCTTATTCTTTATGGGGTCGAGGCCCCGGTGCCTGTTTAACTGATGCGCAACTTATGGTTATGGTGCCTACTTGTTTTGTTTCTTTCTTTGTTAAATAAATTGCAAGAACCTCATCGAGGCTTATGCTCGCCTTTCTCACTGGTGCGAGCTATGAGTGTTGCAAATTCCGTGTTTATCTTCTTTTCTACATGCATTATGTTGCCGCTGCAGATTATGTGTTTTCTCTGGTGTTTGATATCTAGTTCTGGCAACTGAATGAGCATTCTATTTTTCTTTAATGTCGGAATAGTACTGTTCCACTAAATGCTCACTGCACAGGTTAATCGCCTAATTTCATTTGAGTTTTTGTTCAAGTACTATCGCTTGGAATAAATTTCCGTCATGTTTACCTTTTCGATATTTTCTTCTTGCATCAAGTACTATGCATAGAAATATGTATAGTTTTCCATTTTGTCAACTACAGTTCGAAACGATTTTTATGAATTGTCTCATGGCTACTACATTCTCTACTCGGCATGAACTGAGATATTATCATAGCTTTCATTCTCTGCAACTTTTCTTCGTCTGTAGAAAAAGTTTTTCGTGCTATGGTTTGCTACTATACTAAGGGTTTCACGCCTTGATTTTCTTTTAAATATTTACTGCATAAATATGCCTTTCATCTTTAATTTTTTTTTTTAATATGTTACACTCCTGCATGCACTGGTGACCAGACCACCATAGCTATAAAGTCCATGTTTAGCAGGGTCTGGCCGCGGACAATGCACTCCAGTTCAGGGTTTAACCCAGAACTAGGGTCGATGGTCTTTTGATACCCAGGTACCATTACCTTTCGTGGCTGGACTTTTAAAACTGTAATAATATTTGTCTATTCTACATTATTGAACCATTTCATGACCCATTCTTTCCCTAATAGGAAACACACTGTCCTTCGACTATTTTTACAGTAGTAATTTAAACATGAAGAATGTATTCATACAGTATGTATTTACTCCTCCTTAACTTATAAACCATACTGGTTTATGGCTGAATTATCTACAGTTAAATGGGTCTTTCTGACAGACAGGGTTTATATATCCATTTTCTTGACTAACTAGCATCTGGAATAAATCAATAGAGATCAGCTTAACATAAATTAAATAGTTAATAAAGATCTACTTACTTCCAGAGAGAATTATTATTCCTATAACAAGTCCACTGCCTTCAGATAATATCATCATGACCTTCGATACAACTTTTATTAAAAAACTTAGTAACACGGTAGTCATCAAAAATACATTGGTATTCAACCTTTCCAAATTCAGTTTTTAGGCTTGTTTAAGTTTCATAGTAGTACTTATTTGAAATTCTGCGGTTCAGGGTTGTGATCCTCCCAACCTTTCGGGAAGCTGTGCGTCCTCCACTTGCCCCTTAGCTCCGAATACGGACGGTGCCATAGGTTAACGGTGGAATATTTCTGTTGTGGAAGCCTGCGGGAAGGCAGTCGTCGTTCGAGATATTACGCTTTACAAGGGGTGGCGGCTATTTTCAACTGGTACCAAACCAGCTCTAGAAAATACTTCCCCTATACCAAATTTCACAGAACCCCTGCCCCTCTCCTAGGATTTCATTTTATCCTTGGAGGGTAGGTAATTGTTTTTCCAACTATTCCCAACCACCTCCTATTCTTAGAAACTTTTTACCCATTATCTTAAGAGATTTTCTTTCCATTCATTTGTTCCTCTCCTTAACTCAATTTTCCAAACTAAAAAAAAAAAACTTTTGTTTCATAACAATACAATTCAGCTTTTTTTATTTTCCCTGCGAGAATTAAAAAATCATGGTAAATAAACAAATTGTCTTTTAACTTTTTAATGCTAATTAACCTTAATGAGGTTGTCACGAGTTTTAGTTATGTTCTTTTCCATGCCAATTTTCTCTACTTTCATTTTAAATATTTAGAAGAACCATTTTTTGTACTTATTTTAAAATAGAATTACATGTAGAAAATGAATTTATAAAAAAAAAAAAAAAAACCATTGTAAATATTTGAAGCAATTTTTTGTATGACACAAAATAAATTGAGTACGAAGAGAAAGTACATTTATAAAAAAAAAAAAAAGTTGTGACGTTTCCACCTGCTTCCACCACTAGATCCATCTTAACTCTAGGATCTACCAAGCGGCAAAGGGAAGGATCAAATCTCTCGAGGTGCAAACCTCTTTTTAGTGTAAAACTTGAGGAAAGGTTTGCACATCGAGATATTTGATCCCTCTCGGCGCTTTATGGGTCCGAGGTTAAAGATGGATCTAGGCCAGTTTCAGTCGTGTGCTGCCAAGGAAAATCTATCGAAGATATGATTAATTTTATCAATAATATGTAAATATATCAAATATTAATATAATCATTTTAAATATGCTAAATATTTCTGAGATTATCTTGGTCATTTTAATTTTAAATTTTCTTAGTTACCTCAGTTTGTTGAGATGGTAAATATTGTTAATAACTTTAATGATGAAAAAGGATGAAATAATTTTTTTGAATGCAAAGTGACAATAATAATGTTGAAAGATAGAAAATGTGAATAATAAGAATGTACTCATTGTGATCAATCTCAAACTATTCTCTTCTACTATTCTTATTGTCACCCTTGTTAGTTTTGTCATCTTTTCATATCGATTATATGAAAAAGAAAATTTAAATCATAAATCATTTAAATATTTAGCTCAAGTTGTTGTAGTAAACATGATACTTTGTCTCTCTTGCTCTCCAATATTAATAGGTTTAATTACTTTAACACAAAAAACAATGTGCATTGACAATATTGTTTTGTGCGTACACTAAAATCAATGCATATTGTTAATCCAATCACTTTAAAATTAATGTATCATCATATATCCAATTAAATCAAATCGGAAATCAACATCTACATTGAAATCAATGCATTTAATGCAAGAAATCAAATAAGATTAGAAAATAACTTCTACACTGAAATCAATGCATTTAGTGCAAACAATCAAATAGGATTAGGAATCATCTACATTGAAATCAATGCATCTGATGCAAGCAATCAAATATAATTATAAATCAACATCTACATTGAAATCAACACATCCAGTGCAAGCAATCAAATAGTATTAGAAATCAACACCTACACTGAAATCAATGCATCTAGTGCAAGTAATCAAATATCATTAGAAAAAAATATCTACACTAAAATCGATGAATCTAGTGCAAACAATCAAATAGTATTGAAATCACCATCTCCACTTAAATCAATCCATCTAGTGCAAGAAATATTCTTCCCTCTCTCCACCCTCCATCTATATCTATATCCCCTTCCATCTCTTATTTTTTGTCTCTTTATCTCACCCCCCTAAACACACATGCTCTCGCACTCCATATCTATCAATCTCTTTGTCACTCCCTCCCTCTCCCCATCTCTCTCTTCTTCCCTCTCTTCACCTTCCATCTATATCTCTATCTTCCCCTTCTCTCCCTCTTCCCCACTAATATCTCTCTTTCCTCCTTTTGTCTTCTCTTCCTCTCTCTTCATCTTCCTTATCTATCTCTCTCTCCCTCTCTCCACCTTTATCTCTTTGTCTTTCTTCTTACCTCCCTCTCTCTCCCCCTCCAAGTCCATCTCTCTTTCCATACCTCTCTCTACTCTCTCACATCCTCTCTCTTCCTTCCGCTCTTTCCCTTTCTCTCCCATCTCTCTCTCTCTCTCTCTCTCTCTCTCTCTCTCTTCACCCACCAACTATGTTATTATATCCCTCCCTTTATCCTTATCTCTCATTCTCTCCCCCCTTATCTCCATATCTCCTTATTTGTCTATTTATCTCACCCCCAAACATACACCCTCTATCTCTCTCTCTCCCTTGTCACTCCTCTCTCTCCACTTCTCACTCTCTATATTTCTTATTTCCTACCTCTCTCCCATTCCAACTCCATCGCTCTATCGATCCCTCTCTCCTCCTCTCTCTCAAGTCCTCTCTCTCGTCCTTCCTCTCTCTCCCTTTCTCTCCTACCTCCCTCTCTCTCTCTCTCTCTCTCTCTCTCTCTCTCCAATATTCACTCTTCCCCCATAATTCTCCTCCTCTCTCTCAAGTCCTCTCTCTCATCCTTCCCCTCTCTCCCTTTCTCTCCTACCTCCCTCTCTCTTCCCTCTCTCTCTCTCTCTCTCTCTCCGCCCCTCTCTCCCTCCAACTACATTACTATATCCCTCCATCTCTCCTTATCTCCCCCCTTCTCTCCATACATCCTACTTTGTATCTTTTCTCACCCCTAAACATACACACTCTCTCTCCATCCCTCCCTTGCCACTCGCTCTCTCTCTCTCCACTTCTCTCTCTCTATATATTTCTTCTTCCCTCCCTCTCTCCCCCTCCAACTTCTCTCTATCCCTCCCTCTCTCAAGTCCTATCTCTGGTCCTTCCTATCTCTCCCTTTCTCTCTTACCTCTCTCTCTCTTATGTCATCTCTCTCTCCCTTTATCTCTTACCCCTCTCTCTCTTCCGCCATCTCTGTCTCCTCTAATCCTATCACTATCTCCCTCCCCCTCTCCTTCTCTCTCTCCCTCCTCCATATTTGTGTCTCCCTCTCTCGCTCTTCATTCCTCCTCTCCCCTTTCCTTTAGTTTATCTCCATCTCTCCCTTGTCAATCCCCCTATATCTCCACCTCTATCACTCTATATCTTTGTTCTTCCCTCCCATATATATCTAGAGTTAATATATATATATATATATATATAATGTTGTATTAAACGAAAGTTATTAAATTTAATAATATTAATATTATAATATATTAATATGAGTATTAGATTTAATAATATTATTATTATTATTAATGTTTTAATATTATATTAGGGTTAATAATGCTTTTTTGGCATGGTATTAATAATAATTTAGCCCATGGTATTTGGACCATAGGATTCACCTAAATAAAACCTATTTTTTGAGTGTTTGTAAATATAAAGCAAATTATGGAGTAAATATGAAAAGAGGTTTTATTTACTTACCATACCTCTTGTTTATTTATATTTTTAATATACAAAAGAGGTTTACTGAGTTATATAGGCTTGATCCATCTTAATATTTCTACTACTCTGGATATAGGCTTGTTATATAATTAGATTTTTATTTATAATCATATTTGATATATTTTATTTTTTTACCTTACCTTTTTATACCTCTTTTATATTTATTTATTTACATACCTCTTTATACCTATTTTATATTTATTTATTTATCATACCACTTTATACCTTTTTTGTATTTATTTATTTATTATACTTATTTTATAAATATGGTATTTGGCCCATGGTATTTAGCCCATGGTATCAATATTAATTTTTTCCATAGGCTTCATCTAAATTAAACCTCCCTTTTTGAGTTTTTTTAAATATAAAAAGGTTTATGCAGTAAATATAAAAAGAAGTTTTTTATTTATTTACCATAGATCTAGTTTATATATATTTTTATTTATTTACCATAGCTCTAGTGTAATTTAAAAAATAGTAGAAGTGAATAGCATATTGTATATTGCTGATTTAAATTTAACCTTTAACAAGTATATTTAAAAAAAATATTGATTTAGCAGATTTGTGATAGCTTATTTTTTATAAATAATTAAAATGTAGATTATTTAAAAATACAAATTATTCTTAATATAAATGCTCTTTTTCATCAAATTAATGATTTCAATTTCTAATATATATATATATATATATATATATATACAATTTTTTCTTAAAATTATAATTAATAACTTTTCTATTGATTATATATTTTTAACAAATAATTTATTATTTAAATTAATTTGAAAATCAATCTTAAATCAAGATTAATATTTAATCACTTAAATATTTAATATATTTCAAAATACATTTAATAATATAATATTTCAATTTATAGTGAGTTTAGATGATGAGTATGTAGAAAATCTACTGAAACAAATGTATAGAATGAAGTTAATAATGAAAAATTTTAAGAGTGGTGAGTTGTTTACCACCCAAATCACTTTTTCGTTGTCATTATTATTATGTCATTTACTTAAAACGTTTGCAGTGTCAATGTGAATAGTTGTAGTTGCATATATTGTTACTATTATGCATTTGAGGAATGGTTCATTACAAGTTGATTTCTTTTTTGAAAGTTCACTTATAAACTTTGGATGCTACATTTAGTTTAACCTTAAAATTATAATTATGTAAAATGGAATATTTTTATCCACTTTTGGTGGAGTTTCTCAGACACAAAAACCATATGCCCATTTTCCCCTTTTTGTTCTATTTAAATGTTTTTAGTTATATTTCTTAGGCATGAAATTTCTCCCTTTTCATTTTAAATATTTAGAGCAACTTTCTGTATGACACAAAATACATGTAGAAAATGCATTTATACAAATAAACAAACAAATAAAAATTCATTTTAAAAATTTAAAGCAACTTTTTGTATGACACAAAATAGAATTGAGTGCACAAAATACATTTATAAAAAAAATATTGTGACGTTCCCACCACATGGCTCTTATATATAATATTTATATTTTCATTTAAACTCAATTTCATATAAGCCTACAAAAAATTCCAGCCTAGATCCATCTTAACTCTGGATCTATCAAGCGCTGAGAGAGATCAAATCTCTCAAGATGCAAACCTCTTTTTTAAAACTTGAGAAAAAGTTTGCACCTCGAGAGATTTGATCCCTCTCGACACTTGATAGATCCGGAATTAAGATGAATCTAGACTGAAATTTTTTATAGACTTGTAACGTTTCCACCACATAACTCTTATATATAATATTTATATTTTCATTTAAACTCTATTTCATACAAGCCTACCAAAAAATTCCATACATACATGTTTCTAAACTTGTATATGCTCATCGTTTGTTTTTAAACGCATACCAATGTCTTATTATTATATGAGTCATTTATGTTTTCGTTTAAACTCAATTGCATACAGACCTACCCAAAAAAAAATTGTACATACTCGTATCTATATCTTTATATGTTCATCATTTGTTTTTAAAGTCATACCAATGTCTTATGCTTATAAAATCCATTTATGTTTAATTTAAACTCAATTTCTTACACACTTATAAAAAATTCACACTTATTCAATTTCATGTATATCTATTAAAAAAAAACATTCACATATAAAAATATTCTATCATATATATCTATGTTTATAAAGAAATAATCATTTCATATGTATTCAATGATATTTTATACATAAGCATAAAAACCTAAAACTTAGAGGTATCTAATAAGATTTCCCGAAGGCATCTGACAAGATTTTCTAGAGACATCTCGCAGGAGTGAAATCTTGCCCTGTTACGAACCACCAGCAAGTAATTACAAGTAGAATGGTTTTCATTGAATAACATTGATGAGTCAACCTGCATTAGTGGATAACAACCACGAATGGTTGTCTCCATTATTGATTCACAAGTGATAGACTTTCCCAATGTCTAAAAAAAATTGTCATTTTGTACATTCCTATATCTATAAAAAAATACTCTCACACCTAACCATATTTATAAAAAAAATTCTCATACATATGTCTTATATATCTCTAAATCATTTATAACTAACGCTTAGTTTCACACATAGCAATGTTTATGAAAAATTCCTCTTATACGTATATACATTTATAATGATCTTGGCTTCGTTTCATGTAACATTAAATATGTTATTTTAATAGTTTAGATGCTTTGTTGTTTCATTTTCTTTCCCTAAGGGATCTAAAGGAAAACTACAATTTTTTTTTAGAATCTTCTAATTGGTTCTTTCACTAGATTCCTAGGCATATGTAACATTTGGTAGGTTAAATAATAAACAAATTTTGTGTTTATGGGAAAGGAGGAAAAAGGCCAAATATATAATATACCTAATGATCCATTGTTTTTGGACTTCTATGAATTGTATTTCATATGGCGGTTCTTGGTTTTGGATACAAAACAAAGAACTCCAATTATGGTCCCAATTAGGAATAGAGTCGAGGTGATATCAATTATGACATGAAATTTTGGTCACTACATCAAAATGAAAACAACAAGGAAAACCTTGGGGCATCTTATGAAAGCAACCCCTTATATCATACTTCATAAAGAATGGAAATTCTTAAATAACATTAAAGACACTTTCATTCTATCATAAGAATACTCTTGACATACAATGATGGCCAAGTGAAGTCTTATTGGTTTATGGTTTGAGTAATAATGGGTGAAAGAAACCCCCAGAGACCAGTACAATATGTGATAATCTGACCTTTGCATTTTTAGTTTCTAATAAGACTTTCAGATAATATAATACCTGGTATTAAGGTTACTATCTTGGTATAAATTGAAATGTTTAACCTAGATTTCTTGATTACTTTAAAAGAGGAGGAAGGTTTCAAGAATCATTTCTCAATCCAGTGAGAAGAGAAAGGTTAAGAACAATAAGGAGAGCAAGAAAACAATGCTAAAGAGTGCAATCAGAAGTTCGATCTTATGAAGAGATGTTCCATACGTTTTACTTTAAAGGAGGATAAAGGTTTCAAGAATCCTTTCTCAATCCAGCGAGAAGAGAAAGGTTAAGAACAATAAAGAGAGCAAGGAAACAATGCTAAAGAGTGCAGTCAGAAGTTCGATCTTATGAAGAGATGTTCCATACATTTGATCTTCCTCTTGACATTTTGGTAGCTTGTTGTGGGTCATACACATAGTCTCATTAAAAATGAAAACGTTGGGTCAGTAACTTTGCATTTTTTAGTTTCCAATAAGACTTTTTAGATAATCTAATACACAGTATTAAGGTTACTATCTTGGTATAAAAATGAAATACTTAACCTAGATTTCTTGATTACGTTAAAGGAGGAGGAAGGTTTCAGAATCATTTCTCAATCAACGAAAAGAAAAGGTTAAGAACAATAAGGATTGCATTTTAAAGTTAATAACAATAAGAATTACATTTTAGTTACTTGATAGGACTTTTTCGAGATAATATAATACCTAGTATTAAGGTTACTATCTTAGTATAAATTGAAATGCTTAACCTAGATTTCTTGATTACTTTAGGTTTCAGGTATTTCTCAATCTAGCTAGAAGAAGGCTAGAGAACTTGATTACTTTAGGTTTCAAGAATCCTTTCTCAATCCAGCGAGAAGAGAAAGGTTAAGAACAATAAAGAGAGCAAGGAAACAATGCTAAAGAGTGCAGTCAGAAGTTCGATCTTATGAAGAGATGTTCCATACATTTGATCTTCCTCTTGACATTTTGGTAGCTTGTTGTGGGTCATACACATAGTCTCATTAAAAATGAAAACGTTGGGTCAGCGCCTAGTCTCCAAGTCAACAATATCATGCTTGTATCATATCAAGGGAGAAGCCACAAGTGATTTTGTGGTGCACTACGCCTCGATAATTTACGTGGGTTCATGCTCGGTCCTTTCTCCAATTATTCAGGTGGTCGGTAGATTTTCACCCTACTGAGAATTCTCGAAAATCACATATACTATGGGTGAAGTTGTTAGGTCTTCCCATAGAATTCTAGTCGCATGTGGTGCTATAGACCATTGGGAATAGTATTGGTGCTCATAGATTCATGGACCCTAAGTGTAATGGAATATATGATAAACGTGTGGCATGGATCCTTGTGGAGGTGTCCTTCGCGGGGGGTTTTCCTACGGAGGTCGAGCTTGAATGGGAAGGGAAGCACTTTCGTCAGCAACTGGATTACTGGAACATCCTGTTCCGCTGCCACCTATGTCACGAAACTGGACACTTGATGCGGTCATGCTCGAGATGGATTGAGGGATATGTCAGGAAAGCCTCTGGCAGCCCACGGAACCGGAGCTATGAACGCGAGAGGACAAAGGGAGATGCAATACCTCATTCGAGTCCTTCTCTCACGGCATGGCACATTGCGACCCAGGACGCTGTGGGACTGTCCGACGAGGAGCTTGTGATGTGGGATCCTGCAATTGCTACATTCAAAACTTTTGGATTTTATGGAGGGATTATCCTCTCGGGCCATATCAGAGGATACAATCAAAGGATACATATTGTAAACTTATATGCCCCATATCAGAACAGGGCTGTTTTCTGGAAACAGATGGTCAACAACGGCATCTTTTTGCTGGAGAATTTGATAATCGCAGCGGATTTCAATTTAACTATGAATGAGAAGGAGATCTGGGGAGCACAAGCAAGAATAGATCCGATGGCTGATACTCTCATTAAGATTTTCAAGTCGGTTCATCTTATCGATCTGGAGATGAAGAACCATGGCCCCACTTGGTTTAACAGGAGACAGGGCATTGCTTCCATATGTAAGAAGATTGATCGTTTTTTGGTCAATTCACATTTGATGGCCAGGTTGGGAAATTGGACGGCTTATATAGGTGACATCATGATCTCGGATCACAGACCAATTATACTTGAATGGGATTTTGATTTTAAAAAGGACGGGTTCCCCTTTAAGTTCAACTGTGTGTGGCTGAAGGACCCCGATTTTAACACATTGGTGGTGGATTATCTTATGGACACGCTTAGAGGGTTAAAGAAAGAAGTCAAGGGATGGGAAAGGGGTAAAAAATTTCAATTAAAGGTCTGTTATATGGTTTATGCAAGGGAAACTACACTACTTATTAAAGAGTTGGAAACTGTAAATCGGAAGGCTAGCACCTGGGATAGACTAAAGGAGGTAGAGCGGGAGAAAAGGAACATCCTTCTCATTGAAGAGCAGACATGGCGGCGTAAGAGTAGAGCTACATGGCTACATGAAGGGGATAAAAATACCAATTTTTTCCATGCTTTCGCAAATGGGCGAAGAGAGTACAACACAATCTGGCAGATTGAGGAGTTCACAATAGAAGACATCCAGGAGGGAGCAATAAGACATTTCCATGAGTTGTTCAAATCTAGTGAGCCAGGACACTACAGGGAGTAGCTATGGGCAGTTGAGGATTTCCCACAGATGTTTGATGACCATGATCACACGGAGTTCTATAAGCCGATCAACCAGGATGAGGTCATGGTTGTACTTAAATCATTTTCGGTGGACAAGAGTCCAGGGCCAGATGGTTGGACCCCGGATTTCTTTATCCATTTTAATGATATATTCATAGACTACATTTCGCAAATGGTTGAGGAGGCAAGGAAATCTGGAAAGGTTAGTGGAGCATTAAACTCTACTTTCATTGTTCTAATTCCAAAGAAGGGTGATTCTAAGTCTTTCAATGACTTTAGGCCAATATCGCTTTGCAACACTTTATATAAGATAATTTCGAAGACTATTGCGGACAGATTAAAACAAGTACTGTTTAGATACATCACCCCTGAACAATTGGGGTTCCTGAAGAATAGGAGCATCCATGATGCAGTTACATCTACCTAGGAAGTCATCCACTCTTTACACTAAAAGAAGATATAGGCTATGGTTATCAAGATCAACCTCAGTAAGGCATATGACCGAGTCGATTGGGGATTGCTAAGGATGATACTATATAAGATTGGCCTAGATAGGGCCTCAGTTAATTGGATCATGGGATGTGTGTCCAACACTTCCATGGTGGTTATCATCAATGGAATGGCTTCAAGGTTTTTTAAGCCAGGGCAAGGTTTCACACAAGGTTGTGCACTTTCCCCCCTACTTTTCATTTTGGTCATGGACTCGTTGAGTTTTAAAATCAGCAAGGCAGTGAGATCCAGAAATATCAGGGGCATAAAATTGTCACATGTTAGAGAAATTAGCCATAATTTCTTTGTTGATGATGTATTGCTTTTTGGCATGCTTATCAGATCTGTTTGGCAGGCTTCTCATGATATTTTTCTCTACTTTGGTTTTGCTTCGAGAATGTTGGCCAACATTGGGAAATCTTGTATATATCATGAGGAGGATGGGAGAGCATTGCTATTGACATTGCTAACATGTTCAATTTCAGAACTACACCACTTATCAAGGGTTTCAAATACCTGGGATTTCACATGAAGCCTAATAAAACCAAACTAAGGATTGGATTTCGCTGGTGGAGAAAGTAGAAAAGAAGATCAAAGGATGGACAACAAGGTGCGTGTCATATGGGGGTAGATATATTTTGATACAGGCAGTCATACAGAACATCATGGTGTTTTGGGCACATTTATATGCCATCCCAAAAAAGATACTACATGATATCAGAAGAGTCATTATGAATTTCTTGTGGAATGGAAGGAAGGACAATGGTAAATACCATCTAGCGAGATGGGATCTTATCATGAAACCCAAGTTATGTGGCGGGTGGGGTCTTAAAGACCTGTTCATATTTGGAAGGGCTCTCCTCATGAAATCTTTATGGAGGGGGTTGAAATCTACGGGGATATGGAGCGAAATCATAAAGTATAAGTATCCAGAGGTGGGGGATGTGGAGAATTTATTCAGTTTGGGTTGGGAAAATTTAAAAGGGGGATCGCCAATTTGGAATGGTTTTAAGAGCTGCTAGCCTGATTTTACATCTTTTTTGCACTGGAAATTTGGTGATGGAGGTAAGATTCCGATAGGAAGCCCGATACTTTATGGTGATGTGGAGACATCCCAGTGCAGTGATCAACTACTTAGGTTCTTAAATGGAAAAGGCTATTTTTACTTATGCCAAATCATCAAAGGTTTTGACGGGGGTATCCCTTACTGAATGTCGGAAGAGGATACGCAGTTACCAAGACATTTAAAAAGAGAATGGGCTGAATACTCAGAAATTTTAAGATGCAGAGGTTTAATTAAGGTCACACGTGGGGATAGAGTGGTTTGGAATAGCCAGACAAAGAATGGTATGTTGGTGATAAATGAGACATACAATGCACTGTTCATACAAAACACACATGATAATGAACATAGAACATATCAGAAGATATGGGACAATGGTTTTTTGGGCTTAATTTACATCACAAGAAATGGTTTTATGCATCAATTAAATGCTTTAGCTTTAAACTTTTGGTTTGATATCCGGAATTTTGGTAAACTATCAGTAATATGGTTGTACAAGACTATAATGATGTATTGAAAACTAAACTTTTTTGAGATAATGATGTATTGAAGACTAAATTTTTTTTGAGACTGTAGTTATTTTCATTATTTCATATGAAGTTTATGGTAACCATATAGTTACTACATACAAGAATTGTAATGATTATCAAAGACATTTGAACTGGTACATACCAGCGTTTTTTCTTCCTGAAAATAAAGTTACGAATCCACGAAGTATTTTAAATGCCACGAAGTATTTTAACCTGGTCAATGTGGGATATATCCCACAGATTTCGTAAATAAAAAAATGCACATGAGTTAATGTCTGGGTAATTTTCAATAACTGAGACTGACACTAATAGACCAACGCCACGAAATATTTCAACCTGATCAATGTGGGACATATCCCATAGATTTTTTAAATAAAAAAAATGCACATGAGTTAATGTCTGGGTAATTTTCAATAACTGAGACTGACACTAATAGACCAACGCCACGAAATATTTCAACCTGGTCAATGTGGGACATATCCCATAGATTTTGTAAATAAAAAAATCCACATGACTTAATGTCTGGACAGTTTTCAATGACTGAGACTGACACTATTCAACCTAGTTGTCTTTGGTGACTGACTGAGACTCACAGTAAGTTAGAGTTTTTTAGTTTCACTTTTTTATTTTTTGGTTTAATTTTTCTAAAAATTGACAGAAATTTATTGAAATTATAATTTTGATAAATAATTTTTATACAATCAAAATGACTTAAAATTTTTTAAAAAACTAAATTTATATAATAAAAAAATCAATTTAAATAATACAAATCAAAATTTTTCAACCAAATTCCAAAAATCATAGTTAAATTGCGAACCCCAGATTGTTTGACGGTTAATGGAGGGAGGGCTCCACAATTTGTGGTTTATTAAACCACTTTGGGGACGTGCCAGAAGTGGGCACCACCCAGCCCAAAAACCGCTTACTGTCTAGAGATCCCCCCGCAATCAAGTTGTGATTTTGATGACAACACACGATTTCAATTTTCCAAATAAGGCTACAAGTGGCATCATTTCAAGTTCATCAACAACTCCTTTCGAATATCGCTAGACCTGTGTCAAACGTTCGTGTAGTAGCTATGACAGGTTATGGATGACCATTTATGAATGCTGCGCATATTCCTCTGCCACCATATTTTTAGCATTTTGATGATGGTAACGAAGGAGCAGAGAGGAATATCTATGCGATTTGGAACTGTTGTTTCAAAGGGTGTTTCAGATATGATAATGACATACTAATTTCGCATCAATTGTTTCAACGGGTTACATTTACCAGGGTTTATTTACTGGCACCCAAACATACTTCTTTATAAGGAAAGAGAATGAGGAAGACATGATGGGCATAATTAGGAAACATTTTGTGGCATCATATCTTATATGGTTCTTCGAGCATGCAGGTCAAACAAAACTGCACTTTCCTCTTAAAAAGAGCCAATAACAAACCTATTTGGGGTAATAATCTCATGGCTAATCATTTTGTTTGCATATGGAGGATTATTTATTCTACTGTCTGAATTATATTGCAAGGGTTGGTGATGACCTGGACACAAGAATGCTTCATGCCTTGATTACCAAAGGAATCATTGAACCTATGTCTAGTATTTTTGTGAATCTGGTCGATCATGCATGTTCTATCTTGTATTTTTGTGAATCTGGTCAATTATGCATGTTCTATCTTGTATATTTGTGAATTTGGTCAATCATGCATGTTCTATAACAAGATAGGGACATTTGCAAAAAATGACTTCAGGAGACTCTATTCAAGTATTGGAAACTGAAGTTGCCAATCATTCCGGTTTTGCAAAAATTGCACTGAAGGAAACCAAAAAAATAATAACACAAAAAATCTTGGCGATGTGGAAAATGGAAGGGACAAGATGGATGGCCCTGGATCATAGGGAAGATGTCCAGAGTCGAAATAAACCAATGCCACAATACCACTTTAGCATAAAGAGAAACTTCATATTTTATATTTAGGTTGTGACTATGGTCTTGGTCAATATCTTGAATTGCAGAAAAAGGCCAATCCTAAAGCTTTTTCTTTCTTCATAATATTTCATAATATTTGTCATAGCCATAAGGAATAGGTTGATTCCATTTCTTACAAGGAAGTCTTTGTTTTTGGCTTCAGAAACTATGGTATGATCTTATGAAGGAGGAAAATATGCAATTGTTTAGTAACAAATCGTAAACACTCAAGTGCCCACTCGAACGCTACGTTTTTTCAAGAAGTGCAACCAGTGTTTTCTATCTTTTAAATCCCCATATGGAGTGGATACTCCTTTGAAGTGACATGTTTTTTGTTTTGGTGATTATATTATCGACTAGTACCATCATTTTTTTTTTCTCAACAAAGGATCTAGAGAATATGTTGTTCATTGGAAGAAGTTCAAAAAAGTGTCTTAGATTCCTCACTTACTATGATTACATAAACGCTTTTTTTGCAACAAAGAAACTTGAGAAATGGGTTTTCCAGAAGACCTTAATGGTATTAAAGGAGGGACAAATAACATGATGGCAACGAGGAACATGTATCTAACTCAAACCTTTAAGGGAAATAGAAAGATTGCTTGTTGATCATGGGGTTGTTTGTACAAGTGTAGTTTGTAATGACACATTTTATGTTTATTCCAAGTCCGATAAGCTTGCAGATTAGGATTTTGAAAAACGAGGTTAGACTGGAATTTGAATTACCCAGTCTCCAGTTTGTCTTCTAGAGTATTTCCCAAAGCTAGTGTCATACAAAGGTTGCCTCTCCATGCTCTGTGTCTCCTGGTGTGAGAGGAAGGATGACATCAATGGAATGGATAAAGCTACAAGAAAATTGTGGGTGATGGAGATCGAATATATGGACTGGAGATGTTCAAGATTTTTGGGTAAGTGTTAGATTTTATCACTGTTTGTAATTTTTTAGGTCCAGAAATTTGGCTTGTAAGGTACCCTGCCTTCTAATTTCAACCAGTTCACGGAATTATTTAAAATTGGGTTACAGAGGAATTCAAGGAAAGGCTCTCAATGTGCTTCAATGCAAGGAAAATTAGTTTTACGTGCAATATTTTATTTCAAAACCTTGTCTATTAAAGAAAAACACCATTTAGGAAGATTTGAAGTATAGTTTGCAAAAGAATTTGACTCTTTTCCCAAAGTTAACAGTGGCAATCTTAATATCATTACCAATAAAGTCAATGATGCAAATGTAAGATATCTGGAAATATCATGAAGATGCATACTTAATGAGAGTTGGACAAGGTATTGATACCTAATGTTAGTGTTATTAGGTATTATGACGTCCCTAAATAAATTGGAAAGGGACATCATAAATATTTGCAAGAATGGACCAACTTCACCTACCATAAACAGAATTCATGTTATGGGTTTCGAAAAGTCCTTGCAACGGTCATGAAAAAAACAAATGGAGGCAAAAATGATAGCATCATCTTCTCACAATTAATGAAAGTGTTGGTTTTCCACACTAAGTTTAATTTAGGTTGTTTGATGAAAATTCACATCTTGGAAACATTTTGGCAAGGCACATGGGTGAAATCAAAGGCATGAAAAGGTCAAAGCCATATTTTTTGGCACAAGATCAGCAAAAGGAGGATCAAATTAAGCATCAAGAGGACTGCTAAAAGATAAGAAGAGATGGTCGTTTGAGACAGCTAACAAGGACAAGAGGTCGATATTCTTCACTATTCTAGGGACATTATTTGAGTATTCAATTAATTAAAGGGTTGAAATAAACTTACAAATTAGCAATAATCTCATATTCTCAGGCACATAATAGTTTACATTCAAAGGATAGGTGATAAGTAAACATAAAAGCTCAATTTTTGAAGGAATTGACAAGAGATTGCATTCACTATTTCAAGTAGAGAATTAATCAAACAACTCCAATATTCGAGACACATTGCAGCGTGTTCCAAATTTGTTTTATTTTTAGAGATTTTAATGAATTTTTATTCCTAAAGTGTAGTTTTATGTTCCTAGGAATTAGAGACTTTTTTTTAATTGTAATGTTCTATATATTGTATCATTTGTAATGAAAATAGGGTTGGCTTTTGATGCAAAAACCCTGAAATTTATTTGTAAAGTTTGTTGTTATAGAGAGTTAATATTGAAGGCTTATGAGTTCAGTTTTATCACAAAACTTGTTCACATTATTGTGATTCCAGTATTACATATCTTTTTCTGTATATTTTTGACGTTGTATAGGACACTAGACATGGCTAGGTTGAGTATCAAACTCCTTGACAACCTATCGCAAAGTTATTTTATTTACGGAGTACGTCATGGTGATAGTGTGTCACTATTGATCGCTCTAAATCAATAAATTGTTGCTTCTATACAAATTATTAAATGTAATGTTGTCTGTTGTAGATATCCTTCTTTGTTGGCATTGTAGTGTTGTCATTGATGTCAACAAGCTCTTGGTGATATTGGTCATATGCATGTGTGATGAGTGTTTGGTGATGTGTGTTTGTCTTTATGGTCTTGTTAGTTGACATTGATGTCAACATACTTATGGATAGACCTAGTGGTGGTGATTTCAAGATGGATTCTACATGTGTTGTTGGTTGGAGATGTTGCTGCTGCAGGAGGTTGGAGTGCTGCTCTAGATTCTACATATGTCTCTACATGTCTTAAAGACATTGGACATGTGTTTATATGTGATGAGTTGTGGCTTCTTGTGTTGGAGGTGACTCTATATGTATTGGAGGCAGTTGTATGACATGATGTTAATGTTGCAGGACTTGGAGATACTGCTACACGAGTCAAAGATGTTGATATAGATGTTATAAATGTTTAGAGATGTTGTGGTTGTTTCCTGAGGAGCTCGAGGTGTTGGTATTGGTTCTAAGGTTGGAAAAAGAGGGCTTTCATGTCACTAACTTATTCCTTGTATATTCATCAGTTGAAGACTTATCTTAGTGGCTTGGAAGAGTCTTCAGATGTTGATGAAGATGGTCCAACAAGTGGCAGAGGTTCCGGATTGAAGAATTGATGCTTTTACTAAGTTTTGGCCACAGTTTCATGCATGCAGAGTCAAGGGAGCGACTGAAAAGCCATAGTCACATGGAGGCAGGCTTAAGGGATGGGTTATATCCCTAGTCACATGGATGATAGTGTTAAGGGAGCGACCAAGTATTTTCATGAGAATTGCTCCGCATTCCTCACGATGTTGAGCTATTTTTTGTGTTTCGGAAACTTCCTTCATCAAAACTTTTCGGTTTATGATCATAAAATTTCATGGGACTTACAGATATGATTAAAGTTGAAATATCAAAAAGGATAATGCAGTTAGTTTTCAGTACAATTTGTGATAATCTGACCTTTGCATTTTTAGTTTCCAATAAGACTTTCAAATAATCTAATACCTAGTATTAAGGTTACTATCTTAGTATAAATTGAAATGTTTAACCTAGATTTATTTATTACTTTAAAGGAGGAGGAAGGTTTCAAGAATCATTTCTCAATCCAACGAGAAGAGAAAGGTTAAGAATAATAAGTGTTGAGATTCAACAAGATGATGAGCTTAGTGAAAATTAAGCACCTTCACTAAGTGGGGCTCGTAGGCTATTTTTAGTTGTATGTCTATTTTTAGACATGGTGAGCATATTCTATAAGTTGCAATATGTTATTTGTAGATGGTTGATCAAGTTGGAAAAATAGATGAAATTCTATTTTTAGAAGATTGGGCGAAGTCTATTTATAGATCGCTAATCTAAAAATAGACGCATGTCGATTATTATTAGCCCTTAATAATAATCCGACAATAAATATCAACTTATTCTATTGGATCACTTTATTTTAGTGAACAGATTTGGAAAATCAATGGGCTGAGGGAATTACGCAATTCCTAGGGTGGTTGGTGACTCATGCATGGAGGACTCAGTTAGAACTGAAGTGGAAGAGTTGTGATAAAGTTGGAAGAGTAGTTATGGGAGTTGTTATTTAGTTTAACTTAGTTAAGTGAGTTAAACTCAGTTGTTCTAGTTTTATCTAGTTCTAACTGAAGATACACTAGTGAGAGTTTAGTGAATTAATTATTTAATTAATTCATAACTAGAGACTCACTTGAAACTGAACAAATACAGTAGTTAACTACTTGCATGTCAGTTCCAATGGAGACCCCATGGAGAGATAGGTGAAAGGGTGAGATGGACTATCTGTTGTGACTATAGTGATGCATTCAATGCATCTTACACACATTGGAGATGCCAATGAGGATTGCGCAGTCAAGGAAAGGCCAATTCGAAATCATTATGGGGCCTTCTTCAACAGGGATTGCACAATGGAGGCAAGTTGTTAGGAGGCAAGAAATTGGTGCATAAATATGCAAATTTCTGCATGACAGTGTGTAATGATTGTTGATTGTACTGAGAGCTTGATGTACTAAGCTTTGTATGAGATTATTACATGATCCATTGATATACATAATATATGATAGTTGGGGTTTTTAGCTTTAAGCTTTCCCATTAAACAATTGTGTTTATGTGCAATTGATTTTGCTTCATATGTGTTGTGCAATTGGCGATTTAATTTCCGCAAAGAATTAAGTGGAAGGATTATGTATTTAACATAAGTTAATTTGTTAGATTAGGGGAGTCTGGTAATATAGATGCATCTTATATAATTTCTACATGGTATCAGAGAAGTGTTAATCACTGAAGATTTCAATATTGAAGTAGTGTTGAGTTTTGTGCTGGTGAACAATTTGAATTTGCTACAATAATTTCTTGATGCGACAGTTGAGTATACATTGAAATGGCTTTCAATGGGTTGTGGTTGGAGTATTCCCTTGAGCGTAGCTCGAACTACATAGCCTGGAAGGACAGGATGAAGGTGGTACTTGAAGATAATGGTCTGAAGGAGTTCATTGATAGAGATGCTCCTAAGCCTACTTCTAGCAATGCTGCATTACTTGACGCATGGCAAAAGAAGGTAGCGAAGACAAGAAGGATTCTGTTGGAAGGTGTGAAGGACCATATTGTGTCAAGCCTTCATAGGAAATCCACTCCATTTGCAATGTGGAAGGCTTTGACAGATCTTTTCCAAAGCAGCAGCGACCATAGGAAGTTGGCGCTAAAAGATAAGCTCAGAAAAATCAAAATGGAGAAGGGCGATAATATTCCAAAATATCTCACGAAGTTTGTCCAATGTAGGGATGAGATGGGGAGTGTGGGAATCACAGTTGCGGATGATGACTTGGTGAGCTTGGCTCTCCTTGGGCTACCGAAGAGTTGGCACAGTTATCAGGACTCTGTCAATGGACAAGAGAAACTATCGGATTAGTAGCAACTTTGGTCGAATCTAGTGCAGGAGGAGATAAGGCGAAGTACCAGGAATGGCTCTTCATCGAAGAATGATGATGAAGAGAATTGCGCATTGGCTGCCAAAGCAAGGAAAGGGAAGGGGAATAAATCCCATCCAAAATCCGAGGCTAAAGGCAAGAAGTTGGATTTGTCCAAAGTGAAGTGTTTTCATTGTCACGAACATGGGCATCTCGCCACTAACTGCCCACAGAAAAAGAAGAACAAGAAGGTTGCTGGAGCTGCAACAGGTGAGGCCTTAGCCTCGCAATTTGAACTTGTTTTCTCTTTGATCACATGCTTGGTTTCAAGCACAATGGGATCGGCATGGTATCTTGATAGTGGTGCTTCCTTCCACATGATGGGAGACAAGGATTTGTTTAGTGACTTGGAGGAGAAAGATCTCCAAATGCATATAGAGATGGGCGACGATGGTAGATACAGTGCAATCGGCATTGGAACCATTACCTTTGAGAGGGAGTCAGGTAAACCATTTCTTTTGAAATATGTTATGCATGTTCCAGGTCTGAAGAAAAACTTGGTCTCGGTCACTATGTTGGAGGACAGAGGTTATGACGTTGTTTTCAGTGAGGGGAAATCTTTCCTATGACATAAAATAGTGGGTCAAACCAAGAGGATAGGGATTCGAGTTAAGAATATCTACAAGCTATAGGTAGATGGTTGGGCTACAATGATGGGCAAAGCAGAAGAAGTGGTGAGCCGGGATGAGGGTGAATTATGGCACAGGAGATTAGGCCATCTTAACCATGGTGCCTTGAAGATTTTGCAACAGATTTCTACTGGACTTCCCAAGGGTACTCTTGCGTAGTCAGATCAATGCAAGGGATGTACTATGGGTAAGTTTGTGAAGACCACCTTTCATGAGAAGGAGAACTATTCTTCGGTGATCTTGGAGAGAATTCACATAGACATGTGTGGACCTTTCTCGGTTATTTCAACAGCAAAACACAGGTATTATGTTATATTTTTTTATGACTATTCTCATAGATTTTGGATCTTCTTCATGCAGAAGAAGAGAGAAAAATTCTCAAAGTTCTGTGAGTTTAAAGCACTGGTGGAGAAGGAGTCGGGGAAGAAAGTGAAGGTTCTACGAAGCGATAATGGTGGTGAATAGATCTCAAACGAATTCAAATAATTCTGTAGCAAAGAAGGAATTTGAAGAGAACTCATAGCACCTCATAACCCACATCAAAATGGGGTCGCGAAGAGGAAGAACAAAACGATCATGGGTGTTGCACGAGCTATGCTGCATGACCAGGGCCTACCAATGCACTTGTGGGTGGAAGCATGCAACACTGTAGTTTATGTACAAAATCGTTGTCCTCATAGAGTACTTGGCATGAGTACACCTGAAGAAGCTTTTACTGGTAAGAAGTCTGATATTTCTCATTTGAAGATTTTTGGCTCATCTGTTTACATTCATGTGACAAAGGATGCCAGGAAGATGTTGGAGCCGATTGCAGAAGTTGGGATATTTGTGGGGTACACAGAAACACCCCATAATTATCGTGTGTATTTTCCAAATAGTCGGATGACTGTGGTGCGACGGGACATAAAATTCAATGAGGAGAAATCCATGAAGTTGTCGCTTGAAAGGGAGCTACACTTGCATGTTGAGGAGGAACTTCTTGTTCCCAAAGATGAACCTCAAGATGTGGATCAGCCACAAGAGGAGGATCATGGAGTGGAGGAGTCCACTCACGTAGAGCCAAACATCAAAACAGGTAGAAGGCGTACCACAAAAGCTGAGATACTGAAGCTTGATGCGGCACATAATGTAGGACTCCCTACATCACAGCGTAGACAGAGACAGTCACTTGACTGATT
Organism: Pinus albicaulis; assembly: GCA_034641835.2. Taxonomy (NCBI): domain Eukaryota; kingdom Viridiplantae; phylum Streptophyta; class Pinopsida; order Pinales; family Pinaceae; genus Pinus; species Pinus albicaulis. The sequence continues at coordinate 70,119 of JAXQQM020068731.1, forward strand.
CACTGGATACATGGCTCTCATGAGCAAGTGTATCGTGACAAAGCCATCTTCCTTTGAGGAAGCAGTGCAGGAGCCCACATGGGTAGATGCCATGGTGGAGGAGTATGACTCCATTGTTAGAAACAATGCTTGCGAGATTGTTCCAAGGCCGGTTGGTAAATCAATGGTAGGTTCAAGATGGATCTACAAGGTAAAGCAAGTTGTTGATGGGAGCATCGAGAAGTATAAGGCAATATTTTTTGCCCGGGGCTTCTCACAGATCGAGGGGATTGATTATGAAGAAACCTTTGCACCTGTCGCACGGTATTCTTCCATAAGGACCATCCTTGCTCTCTCCGCGCAGATGGGTTGGCACATTCATCAGATGGATGTGAAGACTGTGTTCCTTAATGGGATCATTGAGGAAGAAGTATACATTGAGCAGCCTGAAGGATTTGAGATCTTCAACACCGATTTGCATGTGTGTAGACTCAATAGAGTGTTGTATGGGCTGAAACAAGCACCCCGTGCTTGGTACACACGGATCGATAGCTATTTCACTGGAATTGGCTTCACCAAGAGTGAGGCAGATGCAAACCTATACCAAATTATGGTGGAGGGTAAGATTTTAATCATTGTTCTTTATGTTGATGATTTAATACTAACGAGTGATGAGAATTTGATACACTCATGCAAGGAAGATCTTGCAAAGGAGTTTGAGATGAAGGATTTGGGCCTCCTTCATTATTTCCTTGGATTGGAAACATGCCAGCGAGAAGGTGAACTATTTGTGTCTCAAGGCAAGTATGCTCAAGAGATACTTGGTAAGTTTCACATTCATGACTGCAAGCCTATGAATACTCCTCTTCTAGGAAATTGGAGGAAAGAAGATGCTACATCGGCAGAGGTAGTGGATGCTACAATCTACTGACAGTTGGTGGGTTTGCTCATGTATTTAGTTAATACAAGACCGGACATACGCTATGCAGTGAACCAGCTTAGTCAAGCGATGGTTAATCCTACCAAGCTCTTTTGGAAGGCGGGCACGCATGTACTGAGATATCTCAGGGGCACATCTGAGTATGGTTTATGGTATAGACAGACGGATGAGGTGAAGTTGCATAGCTTCATGGATGTAGATTGGGTAGGCAGCCCAAAGGACAGAAAGAGCACATCAGGAGGGGTTTTCAGTATCATATCTATAGCAGTTTCTTGGTATACCAGGAAACAAATATCAGTGGCACTCAGTTCAGCAGAAGCAGAATACATGGCAACAAGTCAAGCTGCATGTGAGGCTATCTAGATGAGGAAGATCCTAGTCGGTTTTTTCAGTTTTCATTTAGATCATACAGTGATACATTGTGATAATCAGAGTTGCATTAAACTCTCGATTAATCCTATGTTTCATGATAGATCTAAGCATATAGATATTCGGTATCATCATAGCAAATATTGTGTACAACAGAAGATCATGTTGCTTCAGTACATTCTTACGGAAGATCAGGATGCAGATATTCTGACGAAGGCACTCACTAGGAGCAAATTCGAATACCATAGAGACAGGATCAGGGTGAAGGATAATCCCTATCTTGTTTAGAGGGAGTGTTGAGATTCAACAAGATGATGAGCTTAGTGAAAATTAAGCACCTTCACTAAGTGGGGCCCGTAGGCTATTTTTAGGTGTATGTCTATTTTTAGACATGGTGAGCATATTCTATAAGTTGCAAGATGTTATTTGTAGATGGTTGATCAAGTTGGAAAAATAGATGAAATTCTAGTTTTAGAAGATTGGGCGAAGTCTATTTATAGATCGCTAATCTAAAAATAGATGCATGTCGATTATTATTAGCCCTTAATAATAATCCGACAATAAATATCAACTTATTATCTTGGAGCACTTTATTTCAGTGAATAGATTTGGGAAATCAGTGGGCTAAAGGAATTACGCAATTCCTAGGGTGGTTGGTGACTCATGCATGGAGGACTCAGTTAGAACTGAAGTGGAAGAGTTGTGACAGAGTTGGAAGAGTAGTTATGGGAGTTGTTATTTAGTTTAATTGAGTTAAGTGAGTTAAACTTAGTTGTGCTAGTTGTATCTAGTTCTAACTGAAGATACACTAGTGAGATTTTAGTGAATTAATTATTTAATTAATTCATAACTAGAGACTCACTTGCAACTAAACAAATACAACAGTTAACTACTTGCATGTCAGTTCCAGTGGAGACCCAGTGGAGAGATATGTGAAAGGGTGAGATGGAATATCTTTTGTGACTATAGTGACGCATTCAATGCATCTTACACACATTGGAGATGCCAATGAGGATTGCGTAGTCAAGGCAAGGCCAATTCGAATTCATTCTGGGGTCTTCTTCAGCAAGGATTGCGCAGTGGAGGCAGGCTGTCAGGAGGCAAGAAATTGGTGCATAGATATGCAAATTTATGCATGACAGTGTGTAATGATTGTTGATTGTACTGAGAGCTTGATGTACTAATATTTGTATGAGATTATTACATGATCCATTGATATACATAATATATGATAGTTGGGGTTTTTAGCTTTAAGCTTTCCCGTTAAACAACTGTGTTTATGTGCAATTGATTTTGCTTCATATGTGTTTTGCAATTGACGATTTAATTTCCGCAAAGAATTAAGTGGAAGGATTATGTATTTAACATAAGTTAATTTTTTAGATCAGGGGAGTCTGGTAATATACATGCATCTTGTATAATTTCTACAATAAAGAGAGCAAGAAAAAAATGCTAAAGAGTGCAGTCAGAAGTTCGATTTTATGAAGAGATGTTCCATACGTTTTACTTTAAAGGAGGAGAAAGGTTTCAAGAATCCTTTCTCAATCCAGCGAGAAGAGAAAGGTTAAGAAAAATAAAGAGAGCAAGGAAACAATGCTAAAGAGTGCAGTCAGAAGTTTTATCTTATGAAGAGATGTTCCATACATTTGATCTTCCTCTTGACATTTTGTTGGCTTGTTGTGGGTCATACACATAGTCTCATTAAAAATGAAAACGTTGGGTCAGCGCCTTTGCATTTTTAGTTGCCAATAAGACTTTCAAATAATCTAATACCTGGTATTAAGGTTACTATCTTGGCAAAAAACGAAAGGCTTAACTTAGATTTCTTGATTACTTTAAAGGAGGAGGAAGGTTTCAATAATCATTTCTCAATCCAGCGAGAAAAGAAAGGTTAAGAACAATAAGGATTGCATTTTTAAAATTAAGAACAATAAGAATTACATTTTTAGTTTCCAATGAAACTTTCAGATACTCTAATACCTGTATTAAGTTTACTATCTTAGTATAAATTGAAATGCTTAACCTAAATTTCTTGATTACTTTAAGTTTCGAGAGTCATTTCTCAATCTAGCTAGAAGAAAAAAGTTAAGAACATGATTACTTTAGGTTTCAAGAATCATTTCTCAATCCAGCGAGAAAGGAAAGGTTAAGAACAATAAAAAGAGTGAGGAACATTGCCAAAGAGTACAGTCATCAGTTCGATCTTATGAAGAGATGTTCCATACGTTTGATCTTTCTCTTACATTTTTTTAGCTTATTGTGGGTCATACATATAGTCTCATTAAAAATGAAAATGTTGGGTTAGCACCTAGTCTCCAAGTCAATAATATCATGCTTTTATCATATCAAGGGAGAAGCCACAAGTGATTTTGTGGTGCACAAGTGATATATCCCACAGATTTCGTAAATAAGAAAATGCACATGAGTTAATGTCTGGGTAATTTTCAATAACTGAGACTGACACTAATAGACCAATGCCACAAATTATTTCAACCTGGTCAATGTGGGACATATCCCATAGATTTTGTAAATAAAAAAATCCACATGAGTTAATGTCTGGGCAGTTTTTAGTGACTGAGACTGACACTATTCAAGCGAGTTGCCTTTGGTGACTCATAGTCATAGTAATAAACTGAGCTGAGATTTTTTAGTATTACTTTTTGAATTGTTTTTGGATTTATTCTACTGCCTGAATTATATTGGAAAGGTTGGTGATGACCTAGACACAAGACTGCTTCATGCCTTGATTACCAAAGGAATCATTGAACCTATGTCTAGTATTTTTGTGAATCTAGTCAATCATGCATGTTCTATCTTGTACTTTTGTGAATCTGGTCAATTATGCATGTTCTATCTTGTACTTTTGTGAATTTGGTCAATCATGCATGTTTTATAACAAGATAGACACATTTTCAAAAAATAACTTCATGAGACTCTATTCAAGTATTGGAAACTGAAGTTGGCAATCATTCAGGATTTGCAAAAAGTGCACTAAAGGAAACCAAAAAATAATAACACAAAAAATCTTGGTGATGTGGAAAATGGAAGGGACAAGGTGGATGGCCCTGGATCGTAGGGAAGATGTCCAGAGTCTGAATAAAACAATGCCACAATACCACTTTAGCATAAAGAGAAACTTCATCATTTATATTTAGGTTGTGACTATGGTCTTGGTCAATATCTTGAATTGCAGAAAAAGGACAATCCTAGAGCTTTTTCTTTCTTCATAATATTTCATAATATTTGCCATAGCCAGAAGTAATAGGTTGATTCCATTTCTTACAAGGAATTCTTTGTTTTTGGCTTCAAAAACTATGGTATGATCTTATGAAGGAGGAAAATATGTAATTGTTTAGTAACAAACCATAAACACTCAAGTGCCCACTCGAACACTATGTTTTTTCAAGAAGTGCAACAAGTGTTTTCTATATTTTAAATCCCCATATGCAGTGGATACTCCTTTGAAGTGACATGTTTGTTGTTTTGGTGATTATATTATCGACTGGTACCATCATTTTTTTTCTCAACAAAGGATCTGGAGAATATGTTGTCCATTGGAAGAAGTTCAAAAAAGTGTCCTAGATTCCTCGCTTACTATGATTACATAAATGTTTTTTTTTGCAACAAAGAAACTTGAGAAATGGGTTTTCTAGAAGACCTTAATGGTATTAAAGGATGGATAAATAATATGATGGCAACAAGGAACATGTATCTAACTCAAGCCTTTAAGGGAAATAGAAATATTGCTTTTTTTATCTTGGGGTTGTTTGCACAAGTGTAGTTTGTAATGAGACACTCTATGTTTATTCCAAGTCTGATAAGCTTGCATATTAGGATTTTGAAAAACAAGGTTAGATTAGAATTCGAATTATCCAGTCTCCAGTTTGTCTTCTAGAGTATTTCCCAAAGCTAGTGTCATACAAAGGTTGCCTCTTCATGCTTTGTGTCTCCTGGTGTGAGATGAAGGATGACATCAATGGAACGGATAAAGCTACAAGAAAATTGTGGGTGATGGAGATCGAATATATGGACTGGAGATGTTCAAGGTTTTTGGGTAAGTGTTAGATTTTATCACTGTTTGTAATTTTTTAGGTCTAGAAAGTTGACTTGTAAGGTACCCTGCCTTCTAATTTCAACCAGTTCACGGAATTATTTAAAATTGGGTTATAGAAGAATTCAAGGAAAGGCTCTCAATGTGCTTCAATGCAAGGAAAATTAGTTTTACATGCAATATTTTATTTCAAAACCTTTTCTATTAAAGGAAAACACCATTTAGGAAGCTTTGAAGTATAGTTTGCAAAAGAATTTGACTCTTTCCCAAAGTTAACAGTGGCAATCTTAATATCATTGCCAATAAAGTCAATGATGCAAATGTAAGATATCTGGAAATATCATGAAGATGCATACTTAATGAGAGTTGGACAAGGTATTGATACCTAATGTTAGTGTTATTAGGTATTATGAAGTCCCTAAATAAATTGGAAAGGGACATCATAAGTATTTGCAAGAATGGACCAACTTCACCTCCCAGAAATAGAATTCATGTTATGGGTTTGGAAAAGTCCTTGCAACGGTCATGAAAGAAACAAATAGAGGCAAAAATGATAGCATCATCTTCTCACAATTAATGAAAGTGTTGGTTTTCCACAGTAAGTTTAATTTAGGTTGTTTGATGAAAATTCACATCTTGGAAACATTTTGGCAAGGCATGGGTGAAATCAAAGGCATGAAAAGGTCAAAGCCATATTTTTTGGCACAAGATCAGCAAAAGGAGGATCAAATTAAGCATTAAGAGGACTGCTAAAAGATAAGAAGAGATGGCAGTTTGAGACAGCTAACAAGGATAAGAGGTCGATATTCTTCAGTATTCTCGGACATTATTTGAGTATTTAATTAATTCAAGGGTCGAAATAAATATCCAAATTAGCATCCCATATTCTCAGGCACATAATAGTTTCCATTCAAAGGATAGGTGATAAGTAAACATAAAAGCTCAATTTTTTAAGGAATTGACAAGAGATTGCTTTCACTATTTCAAGTAGAGAACTAATCAAACAACTCCAATATTCGAGACACATTGTAGCCTGTTCCAAATTTGTTTTATTTTTAGAGATTTTAATTAATTTTTATTCCTAAAGTGTAGTTTTATGTTCCTAGGAATTAAAGACTGTTTTTTATTGTAATGTTCTATATATTGTATCATTTGTAATGAAAATAGGGTTAGCTTTTGATGCAAAAACCATGAAATTTATTTGTAAAGCTTGTTGTTACAGAGAGTTAATATTGAAGGCTTATGGGTTCAGTTTTATCACAAAACTTGTTCACATTATTGTGATTCCAGTATTAGATATCTTTTTCTATTTATGTTTGACGTTGTATAGGACACTAGACAAGGCTAGGTTGAGTATCAAACTCCTTGACAACCTACCACAAAGTTATTTTACTTACGAAGTACGTCATGGTGATAGTGTGTCATTGTTGATCCCTCTAAATCAATAAATTGTTGCTTCTATAAAAATTATTAAATGTAATGTTGTCCATTGTAGAGATCATTCTTTATTGGCATTGTAGTGTTGTCGTTGATGTCAAAAAGCTCTTGGTGATATTGGTCATATGCATGTGTGATGAGTGTTTGGTGATGTGTGTTTGTCTTGATGGTCTTGTTAGTTGACATTGATGTCAACATACTTATGACTACACCTAGTGGTGGTGATTTCAAGATGGATTCTACATGTGTTGTTGGTTTGAGGTTGGCATGTTGTGTTGGTTGGAGATGTTGCTGCTGCAAGAGGTTGGAGTGCTGCTCTAGATTTTGCATATGTCTCTATATGTCTTAGAGGCATTGGACATGTGTCTATATGTGATGAGTTGTGGCTTCTTGTGTTGGAGGTAGTTGTATGACATGATGTTAAAGTTGCGGGACTTGGAGATACTGCTACACGAGTCAAATATGTTGCTATAGATGTTATAGTTGTTTAGAGATGTTGTGGTTGTTTCCTAAGGAGCTCGAGGTGTTGGTATTGGTTCTAAGGTTGGAAAAATAGGTCTTTCATGTCACTGACTTATTCCTTGTATATTCATCAATTGAAGACTTATCTCAGTGGCTTGGAAGAGTCTTCATATGTTGATGAAGATGGTCCAACAAGTGGCAGAGGTTCTAGATTGAAGAATTTATGATTTTACTAAGTTTTGGACCCAGTTGCATGCATTGAGAGTCAAGGGAGTGACTGCAAATCCATAGTCACATGGAGGCAAGCTTAAGGGAGGGGTTATAGCCCTAGTCACATGGATGATAGTGCTAAGGGAGCGACCAAGTATTTTCATGAGAATTGCTCCGCATTCCTCATGATGTTGAGCTATTTTTTGTGTTTTTGAAACATCCTTGATCAAAAAATTTTGGTTTATGATCAGAAAATTTCATGGGACCTACAAATATGATTAAAGTTGAAAATATCAAAAAGGATAATGGAGTTAGTGGTTGACTAATTCAATGAATTGAATCCATATCAAATCTAGCATATGAACAGAGTTATGATGCCCAAAAGTTCTAAGTAATTATTGAGTTGAGCACTTGAGTTCTTCTACATATTGGAGGAAGCTCATTGTGACTTGGTTGATTATCTAGTTGAGTTGTAAGAGTGTGTGTTTGGAGAAGAGCCTACAAGTTGAATGTGTTCCTAGTGCAGAACTTATGAAGCAGATTGCAGTTGTAGCAGTAGTGAGTTGGAGCTTATTTCGGCCACATATTCATGCAGTGAGTGTTGAAGTATGGGTTGGTGTAGTGTCATGGAGAGATTTTGCATATTGTAGTGTGATTGTAGGTTGGATCTTTACTCTTTCATTATGTGCATTGATGGTATGTTGTTGCGGTGCTCATGTTGAGCAGCTCTCAATTCCAGTCTAAAACATGTTGAAACGAGAACCACATAGAGGAGAGGATTTGGAGGACTCCGGCGAAATCAATATAAGTGAGTAGATTTATCAACTCCAAACAATGTAAGCTTTGAACGAGAATTGAAACAAATACCCGCTTTTTTGAGGTAGAAAAAAATCATCTGATTTTGAAAGTGTTGATTCAAAATGCTTTTTTTTAACATATTTTTGACACTTTAAATTTTCTTATATATCAGGCATAAACATTTTTTTTAAAATGTTAGTGATTTTCATGTTAACTTTGAAAAGTGTTGATGCAGCATCAACCCCTTTTTTTA
>JAXQQM020087477.1:0-30187 GCA_034641835.2 Pinus albicaulis
AAGATGAGAGATGAATTGTATGGCTATGAATTGAAATCCTACGTTATAATGTTCAAGTGCAATCTATGCAGTGAGCAACTAAATCGTTGCCCATCTTTTACGAAATTGAAGTGATTCAATTAAGATGAGAGATGAATTTTATGGCTCTGTAAATGTCAAGTGATTCAAAAAACATCTAAATACAATAAACCAGTCCAAAAGAGCAATCGTGTAAAACAGAATTGCAACAATGACAAGAGTAAAGACTAATAGTATTATACAACTCTTGAAATCCTACGTTATAATGTTCAAGTGCAATCTAAACAAAATCAACTAAATCTTTGCCCATCTTTTACTGAATTGAAGTGATTCAATTAAGATGAGAGATGAATTGTATGGCTCTGTAAATGTCAAGTGATTCAAAAAACATCTAAATATAATAAACCAGTCCAAAAGAGCAATCGTGTAGAATAGAATTGCAACAATGACAAGAGTAAAGACTAATAGTATTATACAACTCTTGAAATCCTATGTTATAATGTTCAAGTGCAATCTATGCAGTGAGCAACTAAATCGTTGCCCATATTTTACTGAATTGAAGTGATTCAATTAAGATGAGAGATGAATTGTATGGCTCTGTAAATGTCAAGTGATTCAAAAAACATCTTAATACAATAAACCAGTCCAAAAGAGAAATCGTGTAAAACAGAATTGCAACAATGACAAGAGTAAAGACTAATAGTATTATACAACTCTTGAAATCCTACGTTATAATGTTCAAGTGCAATCTATGCAGTGAGCAACTAAATCGTTGCCCATCTTTTACTGAATTGAAGTGATTCAATTAAGATGAGAGATGAATTGTATGGCTCTCTAAATGTCAAGTGATTCAAAAAAAACATCTAAATACAATAAACCAGTCCAAAAGAGCAATCGTGTAAAACAGAATTGCAACAATGACAAGAGTAAAGACTAATAGTATTATACAACTCTTGAAATCCTACGTTATAATGTTCAAGTGCAATCTATGCAGTGAGCAACTAAATCGTTGCCCATCTTTTACTAAATTGAAGTGATTCAATTAAGATGAGAGATGAATTGTATGGCTCTCTAAATGTCAAGTGATTCAAAAAACATCTAAATACAATAAACCAGTCCAAAAGAGAAATCGTGTAAAACAGAATTGCAACAATGACAATAGTAAAGACTAATAGTATTATACAACTCTTGAAATCCTACGTTATAATGTTCAAGTGCAATCTAAACAAAAACAACTAAATCGTTGCCCATCTTTTACTGAATTGAAGTGATTCAATTAATATGAGAGATGAATTGTATGGCTCTGTAAATGTCAAGTGATTCAAAAAACATCTAAATACAATAAACCAGTCCAAAAAAGCAATCATGTAAAATAGAATTGCAACAATGACAAGAGTAAAGACTAATAGTATTATACAACTCTTGAAATCCTACATTATAATGTTCAAGTGCAATCTAAACAAAAGCAACTAAATAGTTGCCCATCTTTTACTGAATTGAAGTGATTCAATTAAGATGAGAGATGAATTGTATGGCTCTCTAAATGTCAAGTGATTCAAAAAACATCTAAATACAATAAACCAGTCCAAAAGAGCAATCGTGTAAAATAGAATTGAAACAATGACAAGAGTAAAGACTAATAGTATTATACAACTCTTGAAATCCTACATTATAATGTTCAAGTGCAATCTAAACAAAAGCAACTAAATCGGTCAAACTTGGTTGGATGGTAAAGCGAAGGTATTTTTAACTCGCCAGAAAGATTGAAATTTCTCAGGAACACGTTTCGCTCCTCATGGGCAGTAGTCTAGCCCATGCAAGTGGGTCATTCCAAAACATTGAGTCAGGTGCAAGTCATAGGCAACTTTAGCAGAGTAAATAAAACACTGAATTTCCAGCATAGAATTTCCTGATTGGGTATCAATAAAACACTGAATTGCATTGCTTTCACATGTAACTGAGAAGAATTAAAATTCATAAGCAGAGAACCACAAAAATTGATTTTCCAATTAAAACCCTAAACCACAGTAAGGCTGGATTCTGATTTTCCAATGAGAGAGACAACATTAAACCTCTCGATTGGCTTCTTAGCCGAACAGATATCTCTAGAGTCTTTTGAGCTGGTTACATTGCATTGTAAGATTCCCAAATTGGGGACAAGGCACCCTTGGAGCACAATGGTAAGAAGAATCATCTTGTCAAACAAAATACAAATACAATAAAGCCCGAGGCTGAACTTACAACCCATCAAACTCATTTTTTTGCAATCCCTAAATAAATAAACATCCACGGTAAGAAACCCTGATCAAAATCCCAATTGGGTACCAGTAAAGTCCAATACTCTCGTTTTTCCAGCACATAATTTCCCAATTGGGTATCAATAAAACACTGAATTGCATTGCTTTCACATGTAACTGAGAAGACTTAAAATTCATAAGCAGAGAACCAAAAAAACTGATTTTCCAATTAAAACCCTAAACCACAGTAAGGCTGGATTCTGATTTTCCAACGAGAGAGACAACAGTAAACCTCTCGACTGGCTTCTTAGCTGAACAGATCTCTCTAGAGTCTTTTGAGCTGGTTACATTGCATTGTAAGATTCCCAAATTGGGGACAAGGCACCCTTGGAGCACAATGATAAGAAGAATCATCTTGTCAAACAAAATACAAGTACAATAAAGCCCGAGGCTGAACTTACAACCCATCAAAGTCATTTTTTTGCAATCCCTAAATAAATAAATATCCACGGTAAGAAACCCTAATCAAAATCCCAATTGGGTATCAGTAAAGTCCAATACTCCCGTTTTTCCAGCACAAAATTTCCCCATTGGGTATCAATAAAACACTGAATTGCATTGCTTTCACATGTAACTGAGAAGACTTAAAATTCATAAGTAGAGAACCACAAAAACTGATTTTCCAATTAAAACCCTAAACCACAGTAAGGCTGGATTTTGATTTTCCATTGAGAGAGACAACAATAAACCTCTCGATTTTCCAATTAAAACCCTAAACCCTACAGTCAGTAAAACCCCAGTAAAACCCTAAACCACAGTAAACCACAGAAAAACAATAGTAAAACACTGTAAAACCACAGTCAAAGACTGTAAAACCACAGTAAAACAGTAAAAAAGCTCAACAGAGAACATCTCCTTAAGGTTAAATGTGTTTACAAACACATAGATATTACTGGTAGGACATAGTCCTACCTTAAAACTCCTCTCATCCAATTCCTCTCCCTCCTGACCTTCCTCCTTGCCTTGCCAGCCAACTGCATTGTCCTTGGCTTCTCCAATGACCTGCAAAAAACAAAAAACACAATCATTCACAGAGCACCAACATTAAAAAAAATGCAAAAACACTTAAAACTAACAGACTAACACACTTGAAAGCACGGTCTGACATCAGGAGAAATTTGAAAAATACTGAAAACAAAATTCGCGGCCTCTGAGACTGTAAAACACGCGGCGCCAAACCATAGAGCCGGTATGTCCACCATGGAGCCAAGGTATGATCACCACCACCACGAACGAAAAAAACCACCATAGGCGAGAAAAACCACCACGGGCCAGGAATTCAAAACCACCAGCAGAGAGCAAGGTCAAGTAAAACAACTACGAGCCGAATAAAACTACGAATGGGCGAAGGTAAAACAACCACGGGGCAGTATGACAAAACGAGCCAAGCATAAGGAGGCAAATAGTCGACCTCGAAATTTTATTTTGGTTGTACATTTTTCTTAGGAGGCTCATTTTAGACCTCAAAAGTTCTGTAATTAGAGTTCACCCCTCTTGGGATACATCTCTTGGTCCAGCTTTCAATGTTGGGCCTCTTTCATTAAGTGCTCAAATATGTGATTTAATGGATTTCCCTCTCTCATAATGCAAAAATAATGTCTCCAATGGTTCCAAAAGACCCAAAAACTACAAGTTGGCCTCTTGTTGGGCTCAAATTTGCCAAAATATCACAAATCTATATCTCAGATAAGTTTTTGTTGCTAATTGATCTACAAATTGGCCATTCTGTCTAACCATGTTATGTTTTACGCCATTATGGAGACTAGGGAGAGCCAAATTTGCCTAGAACCGACAGGATTCGGGTCAAAGCTGATGTATTTTTTCGAATGCTTAATTTGTCCACTAAAGCCTTAGCGTCAAATTTTATGTCCCCACTCCTAGTCCTATGGCGCATGTAGCGAGGGGTCGAGCTAACCAGGCCCCAACCACTCTGTACCTTCCATTGTTGGGAATTGTCTTGTCACATAAAATCGCATGAGGCCGAGGATGGGGCTAATCGCTTGCCCTTACCGGGATAGCACCCATCCTCCTAGCTGGTGCATCCGCTATCCCATAAAACCTCGGGGTTGATGCTTATTCCACGTGTCCATTCCTTAGCACTCAACCGACTGCACCCATGGTTTTAGTCCCTATCAAATGACCTTGGGTTGAGCTTAACCCCCAGTCCTCACAATTGTTGGCTTTGAAGTCCTCTGTCAGGGTCCTGTACTCCACATATGACTCGGGGCTAGGGCTCCAACCTAGCCCCTCTCACTTGTAACTGTCGAGAGTCCTCTTCCCATGATTATTTGTTGTGGTTATGTCCATGGGTTAGAGCTAAGCCCCAATCTCTTTAGTCTCAGCTCTCATGAGATCGTGTGGGGTGCTAGGTGACCAGGGGCTAGGGGCTTAGTCCCGGACCCTTCACCCAACATGGATTTAGTTAAATTTTAAATAAAGGATTCCTCCTATGGTTAATAAGAGACAACACAGGCAAGAAGGTAGATTGTTGTGCTACTAGACTTGAGGTTAGGCGTTCGATCTGCCCAGGCCTCTAGATGACCATATAAATTTTTACTGCACCTTGGAGGTGCCACGTGGGAGCCCATGATTGGGTCACGTGGAACGCTACATATGATAATCAAAGAGTTTTTAAAACAAGAAATACTAATAATTTCTTATTAAGTGTCATACTATATAAGCCATTCCAATTCTTATTCTCCATTCCAATATGGGAGAGATGTTGTAATGTAATGTTTAAAATTTTGACTAAGTCAAATTACATTAAAAAAGTAAAAAAATTAATGTAATGTAAACATTTTAAACCCGTCAAAATAAAATAAAAATAAAAATGAGACTCACCCATGATATTGAGAGCCCATGACATTTATGTGGAACATGGCCTATTTAAAAAGAGAAATTAAACCAACTTAGATCCATCTTAACTCCGTTCTACCAAATACAGATAAACATCAAATTTCTTTTCACTCTTTGCATATCAAGAAATTTTTTTAAACCTCTAATAAATCTGAAATTAAGATGATCTAAATTAATACTATACATTTAATATTCAAACTAAATGTTAATTTAATAAATCTGAAATTAAGATTATCTAAGTTAATACTATACATTTAATATTCAAACTAAATGTTAATTAAAAATAAAGTGACACGAGAGAAAAGTTAGCAGATTTCCGTTAGAAGTACGGTGACTTTGCACACGTGTTGTTATATCTGAAATCTTTATCTGAAAATTTGAAGCTAATTTAAAAAAAATAGTGAACACTCTGTCACGTAGCTCCACATCAGCATCAGTTGGAAGTTCACTTGACTGGTGTTTCATTTAGACTTGACCGCAGTAATAGAAGGTTGTAATTGGAGATAGCACGCCGCAGAGAAGTGCACTTGACTGGTGTTTCATTTAGACTTGAGAGTTATTTAATAGGGGTGAAAATTTAACTCCAAATAGCACGCCGCAGAGAAATTGGCAATAAGAAGAGCGTCAATTCCATGGGATGGGATGGGATGGGATGGGATGGGTGGTAACTTACAAAAGTGGGATGAGTGGCCACAATGGCAACTGCAATGATCACGATGGCAGCAATGACAACTGCAATCTGTCCCTGATCACATTCAAAACATTCATTTACTTTACTCATTCAAAACATTCAATCCGGTGAATCTATTCTATGCAATTTTTCTTAAAATTTTTGCCTATATAGCTTATATGCTTCATATATTTTAAATGGATTTTTAATGCAAATGCTCTATATTGTTTAGCTATTGAAGCTGGGCGGAGGATTTTGCTACTGAAACCCAGAAAACTCGAATAGAAACATGACACCTCCTTCAGGCGGCGAAGAGAAACGATGAACTCAGCAAGCTTTTGGGTCGTTGCCCATATGGGCTCAAAAACGTGGCCCACATCGTCAAAACCTGCTGAAAGCTATTAAATTTAGATCCTTCGTGCCTCTTTGATCTGTAACAACAACCTGTCAGACAACTTGTTTAATTTCTTGATTTCTGGTTGGGTTGTCTTTTTGCATTAGTTCTTACTTTTTGGATTCGTTCTTAATTTTTGGAAATATTATATACATTATATGCATCCTTAAATTCAAATGGCATCAAGATTAAGATGAGAGAGACTCGTTAATTCAATTAAATATTTATTTTTTCCTTAATATGTATTAATTAATAGGTATTAATCCTCCTCAAAGCTCAAAAGGAAGGAATGACAAATCAATATCTCACATTGAATGATTTAATTGCCACAAGAAAAGTCAGTATACACGTGATTGTCCCAAGAAGAGAAAGAGGCCATCATACAACACGAAAAGCAACAACAATGATAAAAGAAGAAAAGATAATTAAAGGAACAACCACGACAGAAGATATGAAAGGAGAATAGATTCTTCAAGCGACCGTGAAGAAGATCATCTATCTGAAAAGAAGTCAAGGGCTCGTGGGATAGTTGGTTGATTGATAGTGGGGCCACTCATCACTTTTCTGGATACAAAGAATTCCTCTCTAATATGGTAGAGATGGAGACTAAGCTTAAAATAATTCTTGGAAATAACTCCACTCATCCCATAAAAGGATTTGGATCTGTTAAGTTTCACTTCAATTCTGGGGAATTCGTATTTTTGCATGATGTTATGTATGTGCCAGGAATAATGAAGAGTTTTATTTTTATATCCGTATTAGAAGATAAAGGGATGAGGGTTTCCTTCATCAATGGAAATGTCTTATATTGGTCTGTTGATTCACATATGAAAGATGCATTCACATTAGGTCTCAGATCTTAAGGACTCTATAAAGTCACAGGAAGAGCACTCATAGTATTGGTTCATAACACCAATCATCTAAGCAAATTGTGGCACTGTAGGTTGACTCATCTACACTATGATGTTCTTCTGAAACTAAATAAACTACTCTCAGGTATTCCCAATTTTCAATCTCATCACGATGAAGTTTTTCCAGGTTGCGCGAGTGGAAAGAAAACAAGGGTTCCATTCCCTTTCAATAACAAAACAAATGACATCCTCTGTCTCATTCATTCAAATATATGTGGTCCGATGCCTGTGAATTTTATTGGTGGTCATATATACTACATCAAATTCATTGATGATTTCTCAAGAAAGACATGGTTGTATTGCCTCAATCACAAGGATGAAGCCTTTGAAAAAATCCAGGAATCCAAATCTTTGGTCGAAAATAAATCAGGGAAAAGAATAAAAAATTTCAGGTTCAACTATGGAGGAGAATACATGTCAAAATAATTCATATTATTCAAAACTATCTAATGATAGCCTCATGATGCTATGTGTAATTGTTCACTGCATCTAGTTGGCCAAAGATGGATAAAATATTTATTTAGGGTCTAAGGATAATATTTCCTCCCCAAGCATATGCTATGATAGCTCATGATGATATGTGTAATTTTTCACTACATCTACTTGGCCAAAGATACATAAAAGCTTTATTTAGGGTCTAAGGCTAATATTTCCTCCCTGAACCATGTCTAAGGAATTCAAACCTGCACCTAATGCTCAAAACTAATAATGGTACCTATATACCTAGTTAAAGGTAAAGGATTCCCTTGAGAGATCACTCATGGTGGTGTAAGGTGTAATTCTTAGGCTTTGAACCCTAAAATATGACTTTATGGCATAACTCTTAGGTTTTTTCTTGTGGTTGTAGGGTACAAAGACTTATATTTAATGTGAAAAGGTGCAACATCCGCTTGTAAATCTAAGGATATGTTGTTATACGACCACAACTAATATTGGAATTGTTTGATATATGGGCCATTGAATTCAATGGACCAATCAACCCTCTTTCTCACCATAACTCCTACATCTTGGTATGCACAGATTGGGTCAAAAAATTGATGGACGCCAAGGAAATTCCAACTACAATTGAACAAGCAATAACATGATTTCTTGGGGGAATCTTCACTAGATTTTGGATGCCGGAGGAGATAGTTATAGATGGAAGAACCCAATTTACATCAAGCTCATTGACCTTAATGGATAAATATAAGATTAAGAAAAAAATTACCACACCATATAATACACAAGCCAACAGACAAGTGGAAGGGACAAATGGGATTCTTAATACCATCATCACAAAAATTGTTTAGTTACATCTCAAGGGTTTTCCTAACACACTTGTTGAGGCTTTAAGGCCCTATTATAAAAGATGGATAACTACTACATGTTCCACTCCTTATGAGCTAATGTATGGAAAGAGAGTATTATCTACAATAGAGATAGAGATCCAAAAAATTAGAATAATTATCCAACTTGGAATGGACATATCAAAAGCTCAAAAGCAAAGAATCCTCCAGATTAATGAGTTGGAGGAACATCGTCGGGTTCCCTTGCACCAAATAGTAATAATACAAAACTAGATGTCATGGTGGAATGAAAAATTCGTAAAGAATAAGAATTTAAGGCTAGAGACATGGCTTTTCTCTGTTAAATTATTCGCTGTTTTTTCTTCATTGCGTATGCTTCAAATTTGAAAAATATTAAATGAAATTGGAGATATAACATGTTAGTGGAAATCCGTCTTCCCTCTAAAGAGATGAATGTTGAATGTTTGGAATCTCTAACAAATTCTTCATTGTTTTTTTCTTTTTTGTGTGAATGTTGTAATTTTGCATAAAATTAAATGAAGTTGGAGGTATAATATGTTAGCGGAAACCCTTCTTCCCTATGAGATATGAATGTTGAATGTTGGAAATGTCTAAATAATTCTTCATTTTTTTTCTATTTTCTTTTTTGCGTATGATTCAAATTTGCAAAATATTAAATGAAATTGGGGGTATAGAGGAAACCCTTCTTCCCTTTGAAGAGATGAATGTTGAATGTTGGTAATCACTAACAAATTATTCATTTTTTCTTTTCATTTATGTGTGTATACTACAAATTTTCTTAACATTAAATGAAGTTGGAGGTATAGCATTTTAGGAGAAATCCTTCTTCCCTATGAAGAGATGAATGTTGAATATTGGGAATCTCTAACAAAATCTTATTTGTGTGTATGTTGCAAATTTTCATAACATTAAATGAAATTGGAGGTATAACATGTTAGCGAAAAGAACCTTGAATGTTGGAAATGTCTAATAAATTCTTCATTTTGTTTTTGTTTTTTTTTGTTTATGCTTTAGATTTGTAAAATATTAAATGAAATTGGTGGCATAGCATGCTAGTGCAAATCCTTCTTCCCTCTAACTAGATCTCACAACCAAATCATCCAATGACTAAGCAAGCACGGAATTGAACTTGGGTGGTGAGGGAGTTAACAACACATCTCAACCACTCAATCCACCCTTAATTGATGGGAAGTCATTGTAATTTTACTCAATGCTAGTAGCCTAGAAAGTGTCATTTTGAGTTCCCTATATCCAATACTCCCCTAGTCCACATAATAACTCCTTGAGGAGGATTTCACATAATTTTTCATTTAATAAAACTAGGGAAGCCATGTAAATTAAATAACTGGTACATGACGATAGTCATGAATCTGTGATAAACATAAAGACACTTTGTGATACATATCACTTAAAATAATGAAAATGGACTAAATTGTAAATTTATTTTAAATTATTATTGGTATTAATTATAAAAAGATTAATATATAAATTAAATATATATACATTTAAAAAAATATGCAACAAGATTCTTAATTATAGAGATTCACCCGTACTTTACTCTATTTGGAAATAGGGTATTGTTATGACTATGGCTTAGGAATACGGCGTACCAAGAAAACCAACTCATTTCATGACATTTTCTTTAATTAATCAATGTAATTAAAAAGGAATAAGAGGCTGAACTATTTTGGTGATAATTCTCAATCTTTTATTTGTGCAAGAGTTGTCTATCGACACAACAAAAGATGACAATTTTTTTGCAGAAATCAAGTAATTTTTTTTCAAAAAATGTAATATGATTGTTTGGATCGAATTTTTGACACTGGAAATGGATTCATCACCATAAAAAAATTTGACAATGAAAATGGATTCAGCACCATCAAAAACCCATGAGACGCCCAAAATCCTGAAGTTTAATAACTATAACCCAAACTTTCAAAAAAATTTACATACTACTAAAAATTCTCTAATTCTCGATAACTAAATCAAAATTCTTGAAACTCTTTTTCTAAAATAAAAATGTTTTCCACTTATTAATACACCTATTAGCATAATAAAAACAAATAATCATTATATTGTTACCGAATCCGATCGTTAAGAGTTTTTCACGTGAGAGGCAAACTAATTCTCCTTAAAACAAGAAAGATGTATTAAACTAATTCTAAGTGCAGAATTTCGGTTGGAAGTACAGTATTTTTGGACGCGTGTTATTATTTTTGAAACCATTATTTGGAAAATTGAAGCTGATATTTTTGAAAAAAAGGTGAAACAAGCATTAGATTTTTCAGTTATAATTTAGTGTGAATGAAAAATTAGTTTATTGAATTTTTTTTTAAGCTTTAAATTTGCAAACTAAATAGTGTGCTTTTTCAATTATAATTTAGTATGAGTGAAAAATCAGTTTATTGAATTTTTTTAACTTTAAATTTGCAAATTACATATTGTCGTGAATTAGGTTGATTCGTTCATGCATGTTCATAGTTTGTAATTCAGTTCAAGTTTCTAGCGTGAGCATGGGAAGACACTGGAGAGTAACACATAATTTTATGTGATTCCTATTCCTTAGCGAACGGGCCCCGAAACACTTTGTCACTTTGTCAGGTAGCGAGAACTCCACTCGACTGGTGTTAATAGTAGGTAGCAATTGCAGATAGAAGGAAGTGTTGGAATTTAATTCCAACTGCCTGCACAGAACAGCAAGACGGAAAATTAATTGTGATGGGAATGAAGGGACAACAAAAGCGGCGACATCAATTATGATGTGAGGAGTTTGAAGAACGGTGGTAGCAATCTCCAGATTTACACTTCACACAACTGCATACTTATCTGTAGCAACCACCGCATTCAATTCTTCGCCAACCATATTCATTGCACAACAGCAACATTCTGGGAGGACGTCCAAGCTTGAGAAGCAAAGGGGAAGGCAACCCCCGGAGGAGGTGACGTCACTCATCTCTGGTCCCACCTCTTTACAAACCACAGTTATTCTGGGAGGTAAAGGGAACTCACGTGAATGCTCTCCAAGCACTCCCTAGAAAGCATAAATGGAATAAAGTTTCAAACCTAAGAATAAAAGCTTTTATGTTTTTATTATTTAATTTTATCGACTTTTACCATGGCACATGTTTTATTTTAAAACTTTGGTTATATATATTAAAAATATGGAATATATATATATATATATATATATATATATATATATATAATCTCTTATATATGCTGTGAACATTGTGAAGACAGTGTATTGTTTTTTTTTAGAGAGCCCGAAGGCTGAAAAAGACAGAGAGACAGAGAAGAAAAAATTGCAGCGCCGCATGTGTAGCAGCTACATAATTTGTGAATCCAGAACTTCATTCTGAAGAAAGAATTTTACTTTTGTAACAGAGTTTTTCCTTTTAATGAAATAGCAATGTTATACCTCATCTCTCTGTGTCCGCAATTTACTTTTTATTTAATCTCTCTGTTGTGAAAGAGGAATTTTTTTATTCCTCTGTGTGTTTGGAATTATCCAGAAATTCCAACATGGTATCAGAGCTAGTGTAGGCACTCAGTGAACGAAGAAGAGACCGCTCTTCACTGCAGAAGCTGTAAGAATTTTTTTTGAAGCGGATTTCTCCAGCAGAGAAAGCTTATGTTTGTTTTTTTTACACAGTCAAGAAAACTGTCGTGTTTGCATAGTCACAATGACAGCACCAGGCACCAGTCTGACGAATCCCCAACTTCCATAGTTTAACGGAAAGAATCATGATTATTGGGAAATCACGATGAGAGCCTTGTTTGTTTCACAGGACATATGGGAGCTAGTTGAGAATGGCTACCCAGAACCAGCAGACGCAGCAGTGTTGGCTACTTTGATAGAAATAGAAAGAGATTTTTTAAGAGATAATAGGAAGAAGGACTCCAAATCCCTCTTCTATCTCTTTCAATCAGTGCATGAGAGTCTTTTCCCGAGGATTGCAGCAGAAACAAAGTCTAAGGAGGCGTGGGATATTCTCAAAACAACATATCAAGGCATGGAGAAGGTGAAGACAGAAAAGTTGCAAATGCTAAGGAGAGATTTTGAAACTCTCTGTATGAAAGAGTTTGAAACTATAGACTCATTATTCATGCATGTTATTGGGTTGGTTACCCAGATAAGGTCTCATGGAGAGACACTTGAAGAAAGAAGGATAGTGGAGAAAATATTGAGACTAAAGCCATCAATTGTGCAACGTATATTTTGAATAGATGTAACCAAAAATTTGTCATGGTGAGTTCCATAAGAAGCGTGGAGCAGTATAAAGCAGCATTTCGCCCACATGAAAGTTTTTGGATGTGTGGCTTACGCACATGTTCTAGATCAATTGAGAAAGAAATTGGACAGTAAGGGGGAGAAATGTATCTTTGTTGGATACAGTGATGAGTCCAAGGCATACAAACTCTATAATCCATCCACCAAGAAAGTTATAATCGATAGAGATGTGCAGTTTATTGAAGAAGAAGCTTAGGATGGAAGCTTAGAGAAAACAGTGAACGTGACGACATGTGTGTCTCATGAAAAGGAAGAGGAATGCACAACTACAAATAATTCCTCCATGGTGGCTCCTCCTCCACCACCGCAAGCACAACAAACCACACCACAAGCTGGAAATAGAACAACCTTGAGAAATCAAGGAAGTGCTTCTCCAAGCACACCACAGGGAACTAAAACTCCCTCGAGTTCAAGTGGAACTCCAAGTACACCAAGAAGACCGAGATTCAGAAATCTAAGTGAGATTTATGAACAAGGAGAGGTAAATGATAATGTTGTTCTGAACTCTTTATTTTCTTTGTATTGTTATGTTGATGACCCAATTCATTTTGAAGATGCCGTAAAATAAGAAAAATGGATTGAAGCAATGAACGAAGAGATTGGTGCAATAGAAAAGAGTAATACATGGGAGTTAGTGGAACTCCCTAAAGGTAAAGAAGTCATTGGAGTAAAATGAGTTTATAAGACTAGGAGAAATGCTGAAGAAAAGATTGAAAGGCACAAATCAAGACTTGTTGTCAAAGGCTACAAGCAGCAACAAGGAAGAGATTACGAGGAAAAATTTGCACCTATTGCAAGGATGGAAACAGTGAGAACAGTGTTGTCCATAGCAACACAACACAAATGGAAGGTTTACCAAATGGATGTGAAATCTACATTCCTAAATGGAGTATTGAAAGAAGAGGTATATGTTGAACAACCTCCAGGCTATGAGATTGAAGGCCAAGAACACAAAGTATGCAAGTTGAAGAAAGCTCTTTATGGGCTAAAGCAAGCACCGAGAGCATGGTACAACAGGATAGATGCTTACTTGACTGAAAATGGATTTTAGAAATGTGATGGAGAAACCACACTCTACATAAAAGAAAATGATGGTAAGATACTTATTGTTGTTTTATATGTGGATGATTTAATCTTTACTGGAAATGAAGTTTCTCTCATTGTTGATTTTAAAATAGTAATGAAGAGAGAATTTGAAATGACTGATTTGGGTTTTCTGAGATATTTTCTTGGAATAGAAGTAGAGAAAAATGAAAATGGGATTTTTATTTCCCAAGAAAAATATGTTAAAGAAGTGTTGAAAAGATTCAACACGCAGAATAGCAAGGTAGCTGTAACTCCAACTATCATGGGGTCAAAATTAAGCAAAGAAGACATCAGCAAGGATTTTGATCCAAGTTTGTACAAAAGCATAGTTGGCAGCCTCATGTATTTGACTGCAACTAGGCCGGATGTTATGCACGTTGTAAGTTTAATTTCTAGATTCATGGAAACACCAAAAGAGACTCATTGGCAGGTGGCCAAGAGGATTCTAAGGTATGTGAATGGAACAAAAAGGTATGGTATTTTGTACACCACTTCAGAAAATTTTAAATTGACTGGTTACACTGAGATTGATTGGGCTGGAAGTGTATATGACAGGAAGAGCACATATGGATATGTGTTTCATTTGGGATCAGGAGCCATTTCATGGGCTTCCAAGAAGCAACCAATAGTTGCTTTATCAAAAACAGAGGCAGAATATGTGGCAAAAACAACAACAGCATGCCAAGCAGTATGGATGAGAAAAATTCTCAAATATTTATGTCACGAACAGGAGAAAGGAACATCGATTTATTGTGATAACAGCTCAGCGATAGCTTTATCAAAGAATTATGTCTTCCATAAAAGAACAAAGCATATAGATGCAAAATTTCATTTTATACGAGAACTGGTTAATAATGGTGAGATTGTTTTGCAGCACTGCAGAACAGAGGAACAATTTGTTGATATATTGACAAAGACATTAACGCAGAAGAGTTTTAATTGTTTAAGGAAATGCCTGGGTATGCAAGAAAACCCAGTAGTCGAAATTAAGGGGGAGTGTTGGAATTTAATTCCAACTTCCCACACCGAACAAAAAGATGGTAGATTAATTGTAATGGGAATGAAGAGACAACAGAAACAACGAAATCAATTATGATGTGAGGAGTTTTAAGAACGGTGGCAGCAATCTCCATATTTTCACTTCATGCAACTGCATACTTATCTGCAGCAACCACCTCATTCAATTCTCCGCCAACCATATTCATTGCACAACAACAACATTCCGGGAGGACATCCAAGCTCGAGTAGCAAAGGGGAAGGCAACCCCTGGAGGAGGTGACGTCACTCATCTCTAGTCCCACCTCTTTACAAACCACAGTAGTTCCGGGAGGTAAGGGGAACTCACGTGAATGGTCTCCAAGCACTCCCCGGAAAGCATAAATGGAATAAAGTTTCAAACCTTAGCTTAAAATTTTTTGTGTTTTTATTATTTACTTTTATCGACTTTTACCATGGAATATGTTTTATTTTAAAACTTTGGTTTTATATATATATATATATATATATATATAATGTCTTATATATTCCGCGAGCATTGTGAAGGCAATGTATTGTTTTTTTTAGAGAGCCCAAAGGCCAAAAAAGATAGAGAGACAGAGAAGAAAAAATTTCAGCGCTGTGTGTGTAGCAGCTAGATAATTTGTGAATCCAGAACTTCGTTCAGAAGAAAGAATTTTACTTTTGTAACAGAGTTTTTCCTTTTAATGAAATAGCAGTGTTATTCCTCATCTCTCTGTGTCCGCAATTTAATTTTTATTTAATCTCCGTGTTGTGGAAGAGGAGTTATTTTATTCCTTTGTGTGTTCAGAATTCTCCAGAAATTACAATAGGAAGTAGAGGTAGAGTTAATTAATTCGAGTGAAAAATTAATTCAAATTATATTCCAAATAATAGATAACAGCCAGTAGAGGGAGGGTTAAGTCGGGCTAGTGAATCAAGTGCAATAAGAAGATTCGCGTTGGCTTTCCAACTCCAGTGAGCAAGGCCAGCATGGGATGGAAAAATTTTGCTGAACCCAATCCAATCCAATCCAATCTCATCTGAGTGGTAGTAGAGACCCAATCTTCTTATTCCATCCATCGAGAGTTAATTGAGGTGAAAAATTAAGTGCAACTATGAAATATCCATCGGAATAAGAAAAATAGCGTCAATTGTATTTCCAACTCCACTTCGCAAAATTAATGCAAAGTATACTCCAAATAGCAAGCAACAGAGGTAGAGTTAGGTGGGGTGGTGAATCAACTACAACTATCAAATCTCGCAATAATAAGAGCATCAATTCCATGGGATGGGTGGTAACTTGCAAAACTCGGATAGGTTATATTGTTCTGCAATTACTGAACCCTCAATTATAGGTTTAACTTTATTTCCTCTATTCAATTATTTATTTCTGTTGGACGAAATAATGGATTGGTAAGTTTGGGTACCACAATGCCACTATCTACGAACATGCTGACGTGGATACCTCTGAATCACCATTTTTTTTGCAAAATCTAATTTGTGATTTTTGTTCTACTCCGTCACCTATTTGTTTCACAATTGTGATTTTGAAATATTCGGTGATTTTTATTCTACTCTGTCATCTATTTTTATATTCAACTGTAGTTTCACGAATTGTAATATTTGTTTGTCCGTGATTATGAAATATTATGTCATTGTTGACGTTTTTTTTAATAGTCAGTCACTTAATTTTTTTACAGTATCTGCGATATTGGATGATTTTCATTGCGACACATTTTATGAAATCTAAACTTATAAAATGTAGGGAATTGCATGCTAGGAAATAGAGAGTATAAAATGGTTTCAATGTCCAAGAGTTCTAAATGTAATTTCCTTTGTTCCTTTTAAATTAAATTTAATGGATGAAAATATGATTTACTCATTTTTGAGTTTGGACTTTTTTTGAGATAATTTGTTCCTCTTAAAAATAACTTTCATACCCAATATTTTTCTATAACATTTCAATGTCAAACATAATAGATAATAAATGATAATAAATCTTATTTAAACTAATTAATCTACACCTCATGAATAAATTCCAATTATTTATTTAATTATAGATCAATGAAATTAAAAACCTTTAAAATAATTTATCTAATTATAATTTCATCTCAATGTCTTTAATAACTAGGAGTGAAATGGTCTATGGAGATTCATATTGCTTTGGAAGTATGGAAAATATTTTCTTTCATTAATTTTTTTTTTTTAGTTTTAATTAATTAAATTTATTGTTAGTAATATTTTATGTTTATTTCCATTTTCTTGAGTAAATTAACAAAGCAATAAACAATAAAAAAATGAAGCTAAGTATTTTGAAATAATTATATATCTTTTACATCAAAATTTTATTTATAAATCATTATAGATATTTTCTTCGAAGAGTTGATTTCAACATATCTTTTGAGAATGTTTTATGTTGTAGTTTATTACCTATAATCTTAAATTTCACATTATTAATATAGTGTTATAAATTATGAATCAAAATTATAGCGTGATGTTTCAAACTAGGAATCAGAGTGCATAAAATGATCTCAAAGTTTAAGCATAGTAAATGAAAATTCCTTACTCTTTTTTAATGCAAAATTAATGGATGGAAAAATAATTTACTCAGTTTTGAGTTTGGACATTTTTTGGGATACATTATTTTTATTAAACGTGACTTTCATATTCAACCTCAAACCTAGTATAGGATAAACCCTATTAAAAATAATTAATTTACACCTTGTGAATAAAATCTATTACTCTTCTATTAAATATCAATGAAATTAAAAAATATTAAAGATCGTTCATCGAATTTATAAATTTCCCTCAATGTCTTTAATTCATGCAGAAGTGAAATGGTCCTTGGAGATTCATATTCCTTTGAAAGCATGGGCAATTTTTGTTTGATTTCTTGTTAGACATTGTAGCAAGAAACATTCAGTTTGACTTTAGCCTTAGTCGAATTGAGTAAATTGAATTTCCATATCAGCATGACAACTTGCAGGTTGTTAACTAATGTGATATGTCTCTTATTTGAGTTAGTGGGCTTGGAGTTCTGTCGTGCATGTGTGTTTATTGCTAAATTTTAGGAATCTAGTTCAATTATTTTCAGTTATGCTTAGTTTGCTCACCTCTAACTATTGATAGAGTTTGAAGGTCACTTTTGTAGTGGGACAACATTTTAACTAATATAATAATAATGAATCTAGAATTATGATAAGTTCTAGATTTATTTTTTTATTTCTTAATATGTATTAATTATGCTATGTTTTGTAACTTATATCTATTAAACATTATTAATAAGGCTCAACGAAGCTTATAAAAGGAAGGAAGCTCATTTTATATGGCATTTTTTCTTATCGATTTTATCTCAAGTTGCTCCAGCTACTTAACCATGTCACTTGCTGAGTTTTTTGAGTAGAGAAGATGAAGTGGTATCTCTTGTGCAATTATTCCAGCACTTTCCCAAGGGTTATTGCCAAGATATTATTTGGAGGAAGACGAAGTGTTATTTCTTGTGGGAGTATTGCTACACTTTTCGTCAAGGTTATTGCCAAGATATTATTTGGAGTAGGAGGCTTAGTACCCTGCTAAGATATTGAGTGATTTTGGCAGCTAGGATTGATAGAATTATTAAGGAGCTTCTCGTTAGTCACTTGGGCCTACACATAGGAGGAAAGCTCGACGCATGTGTGAGATAATGCATTAGTCATTTTGGCCATTATTTGCTGGGAGAAATAAGGGAAGTGATGGAGGAGTTGTTTGTTGTATTTTTGGAGAGTTGTGGAGGATTTTGCTTGTGATTCTGCATACTGCATACTTTGGTATTCACTCGGGCGTGTAGGGCCTACTAAAGGTCAATTTAGGAGGTCATGATGAGGCCAAATCATTTCTGGGTTTTGTTTGGGAAAGGTTGAGGAGTCCGGGAATAATTTTTTAGAATTTTTGAGCTCTAGAGGTGGGGTTTTTAGCCATTCCACCGCAGCAACTAGTGCATATTCACTGGGTCAGCGTAGAGCATCAGTTGGGCAACTTTTTTGGTTTATTTGTCTTACTTGGAGTTTTCACCGCTTGCAAAAAAGGCAAGCCCATGTGCATTTATTCTATATTTTGGTACTCTTTCCCATTTCAATAATAAAATGGCTCAGTTGCTTCCATGTTTCAATTTGTTCTTAATATTTACTGCAACTTTTTGAATTTCCATGGTGTAAATTTATGATTTTTTGTATTAGCACTATTTTTCCTACTTTCGAACATTACAGTGGTATCATAGGTTATAACTTGGCTCAACCATGGGAGGAATATCATATGAGAGAGGAGGATAGGTAGTATATTACTTATAGAAAAAAAAGGTAGTTAGTAGAAGACATGGGAGAGCCTAAGGGAAAGGAAGAGATGTTCTTTGGCAATATTTTTAAGGTCATAAATGATTTAACAAAGGGAAAAAAGGAAATTCTTAATGAGATCAATATGAACAACTAGGAGTGAAGCACTCACCAGAATTTTCTATTTGGAGGGACTTCCGGAGCCTCTCAGCAGTATGATCAATTTTTACCTACTGCGCAATCACCATCTTCTGGTGGAAAAATTAGAGCTACACTACCTTCTTTCATACCCCTAGCACCAGTGGAACAAGTGGGACTTGATGAAGAAGAATATTTCATATTATGGCAGTCCATGGGAGATGAATTCAGAGCAGCACTACCTTTCAGAGATTATTACAAGCTCAAGAAAAATGAGAGGGGAAGGGGCCATGGAGGCCAAGGCACGCAAAGCTATGAGTTGCAGAGTACCATTGGGAGGATGTTTTTCCCTACATATGATGGAACTTCCAAGTGCACATCTTGTGCTTGGGTGGAGAAGCTCGATACATATTTCCATCTCAACATGATGACAGAGACGGAGGCCTTAAAGAAATGTATGACAAGATAGCTATAAAGAAATATATGACAAGATAGTTGACATGTATGAAATCAACAATCTAAATGAGATCATCACTTTGAAATATTAACTCAAGGAAATGAATATGAACAAAGGTGAAACTATTCAGTCATACATTATGATGATCTCTTGTCTTAGATATCAATTGCAAAGGTTTGGAGAGAATGTACCTGATAGAGAGCTGGTTTCCATGAATCTTATAGGTCTCCCTTCTCTTTGGGAAACAATCATTACTACAATTAGCAATAGAAACTTTCTCCCATCATTTAATGAAATTGTTGGAAAACTTACTCAAGAAGAATCATGGATGATAGCAAGAGGAAGAATTCAGACGCATGAAGAGGGAGAGCATGCTGCATATATCTCCCATAAATAAGGGAAGAGGTCAAAAGGATGCTCAAGAAGACCTCCTCCTTAAAGCTCAAAAGGAAGGAATGAAAAACCAATATCCCACATTGAATGATCTAATTGCCACAAGAAAAGCCAGTATGCATGTGATTGTTCCAAGAAGAGAAAGAGGCCATGATACAACACCAAAAGAAACAACAATGATAAAAGAATAAGAGATAATCAAAGGAACAACCACGACAGAAGATATGAAAGGAGAATAGATTCTTCAAGTGACCGTGAAGAAGATCATCTATCTCAAAAGAAGTCAAGGGCTTCCAGGTATGAAAGTAATGTTGTGAATAAACCTAAATGTATTCTCATTTCTTCACTTACTAGTTCTTATCCACCAATTTTGTGGGATGGTTGGTTGATTGATAGTGGGGCCACTCATAACTTCTCTAGATACAAAGATTTCCTCTCTAATTTGGTAGAGATGGAGAGTAAGCTTAAAATAATTCTTGGAAATAACTCCACTCATCCGATAAAAGTAGTTGGATTTGTTAAGTTTCACTTAAATTCCGGGGAATCCATATTTTTGCATGATGTTATGTATGTGCCAAGTATAATGAAGAGTTTTATTTCGATATCTGCATTAGAAGATAAAGGGATGAGGGTTTCCTTCATCAATGGAAATGTCTTATCTTGTTCTGTTGATTCACATATGAAAGATGCATTCACATTAGGTCTCAGATCTTAAGGACTCTATAAAGTCACTTGAAGAGCACTTCTACTATTGGTTATCTAACAAAATTGTGGCACCGTAGGCTGACTCATCTACACTATGATGTTCTTCTGAAACTAAATAAACTACTCTCAGGTATCCCCAATTTTCAATCTCATCATGATGAAGTTTGTCTAGGTTGCGCGAGTGGAAAGAAAACAAGGGTTCCATTCCATTTCAATAAGAAAAAAACAAATGACATCCTTCGTCTCATTCATTCAGATATATGTGGTCTGATGCATGTGAATTTTATTGGTGGTCATATATACTACATCAAATTCATTGATGATTTCTAAAGAAATACATGGTTGTACTACCTCAACCACAAGGATGAAGCCTTTGAAAAAATGAAGGAATCCAAATCTTTGGTCGAAAATAAATCAAGGAAAAGAATCAAAGTTTTTAGTCCGACTATGGAGGAGAATACATGTCAAAATAATTCATATTATTAAAAACTATCTAATGATAGCCTCATGATGCTATGTGTAATTGTTCACTACATCTACTTGGCCAAAGATGGATAAAAGCTTTATTTAGGGTCTAACGCTAATATTTCCTCCCCAACCATATGCTATGATAGCCTCATGATGCTATGTGTAATTTTTCACTACATCTACTTTGCCAAAGATAGAAAAAAGCTTTATTTAGGGTGTAAGGCCAATATTTCTTCCCTGAACCATGTCTAAGGAATTCAAACCTGCACCTAATGCTCAAAACTAATAATGGTACATGTATACCTAGTTAAAGGTAAAGGATTCCCTTGAGAGATCACTCATGGTGGTGTAAGGTGTAATTCTTAGCCTTTGAACCCTAAAATATGAATTTATGGCATAACTCTTAGCCTTGATTTTTTTGCAGAAATCAAGTAATTTTTTTTTTCAAAAAATGTAATATGAGTGTTTTAATCGATTCTTTTTTATAGTGGAAATGGATTTAGCACCATCAAAATTTTTGACAATGGAAATGGATTCAGCACCATCAAAAACCCACGAAGCACCCAAAATCGTGAAGTTTAATAACTATAACCCAAACTTTCAAAAAAATTTACATACTACTAAAAATTCTCTAATTCTGGATAACTAAATTAAAATTCTTGAAACTCTATTTCCAAAATAAAAATATTTTCCACTTATTAATACACCCATTAGCATAATAAAAACAAATAATCATTATATTGTTACCGAATCCGACATTTAAAATAAAAATAAATAACCAGCATTAAGTTTTTCACATGAGAGGCAAACTAATTCTCCTTATAATTTTATTTGAAACCAGAAAGACGTATTAAACTAATTCTAACTGCAGAATTTCAGGTGGAAGTACAGTATTTTTGGACACGTGTTATTATTTTTGAAACCGTTATCTGGAAAATTGAACTGATTTTTTTAAAGAAAAGGTGAAACAGGCATTCGCTTTTTCAATTATAATTTAGTATGAGTGAAAAATCAGTTTATTGAATTTTCTTTTAGCTTTAAATTTGCAAATTACATATTGTGGTGAATTAGGTTGATTCGTTCATGCACGTTCATAGTTTATAATTCCGTTCAAGTTTCTAGCGTGAGCGTGGGAAGGGACTGGAAAGTATCACATAATTTTACGCGATTCTTATTCCTTAGTGAGCGGGCCCCGAAACACTTTGTCATGTCGTGAGAACTCCACTCGACTGGTGTTAATAGTAGGTAGCAATTGCAGATAGCAGGAAGCAGAGGTAGAGTTAATTAATTCAAATTATATTCCAAAATTAATTCAAATTATATTCCAAATAACAGATAAGGGAGGGTTAAGTCGGGGTGGTGAATCGAGTGCAATAAGAAGAAGATTCTCGTTGCCGTTCCAACTCCAGTGAGCAAGGAAGGCATGGGATGGAAAAAGTCCGCTGAACCAATCCAATCCAATTCAATCCAATCTCATCTGAGTGGTAGCAGAGAACCCAATATTCTTATTCCATCCATCGAGAGTTAATTGAGGTGAAAAATTAAGTGCAACTAAGAAAAAGAGCGTCAATTGGACTTCACTTCGCAAAATTAATGCAAAGTATACTCCAAATAGCAAGCAGCAGAGGTAGAGTTAAGTGGGGTGGTTGTGGTGAATCAACTGCAACTATGAAATATCGTAATAAGAAGAGCGTCAATTCCGTGGGATGGGTGGTAACTTGCAAAAGCCGCGGGATAGGTTATATTGTTCTGCAATTATTGAACTTTCAATTATGAAGTTGTTTATCTAGGTAGTGGAATAGTTCGGACGATAGTTTTTTGCTAGAATCTGGTCATTTAAAATTCAAAAAATTAGGTAATTGGAGTGTTTAGAATCCATTTTTGATAGTGGAAATGGATTCAGCACTATCAAAAACTCATAGAGCACTCAAAATACTAAAGTTTAACAACTGTAAACAAAATTCTGATAAAATCTTTGCCAGATTTTTTCAAAATCTTTGCCCAATTCTAAGTCAAAACACTACTTTTCTAGACTATGCACTCAATTATAGATTTAACTTTATTTCCTCTATCAATATGATGCAATTATTTATTTCCGTTGGAAGAAATAATGGATCTGTATGTTTGGGTACCACAATGCCACTATCTATGGACATGTTGACGTGGATGCCTCTGAATCACCATTTTGTTTGCAAAATCTATTTGTTTCACAATTGCGATTTTGAAATATTCGGTGATTTTTATTCTACACTGTCATCTATTTTTATATTCAACTGTAGTGTCACGAATTGTAAGATTTGTTTGTCTCTGATTATGAAATATTATGTCATTATTGATGGTTTTTTTTAAGTCTGTCACTTAATCCTTTTACAGTATCTGCGATAGTAGATGATCTTCATTGCAACACATTTTATGAAATCTAAACTTATAAAATGTAGGGAATTTTATACTAAGAAATAGAGAGTATAAAATGGTTTCAATGTCCAAGAGTTCTAAATGTAATTTCTTTTGTTCTTTTTAAATTTAATTTAATGGATGAAAATATGATTTACTTATTTTTGAGTTTGGATTTTTTTTGAGATAATTTGTTTTTCTTAAAAGTAATATTTATACCCACTCTTTTTATATAACATTTCAATGTCAAACATAGTAGATAATAAATGATAATAAATCTTTCTTAAACTAATTAATCTACACCTCACGAATAAAATCCAATTATTTATTTAATTATAGATCAATGAATTTAAAAACCTTTAAAATAATTTATCTAATTATAATTTCAATTCAATGTCTTTAATAACCAAGAGTGAAATGGTCTATGGAGATTCATATTGCTTTGGAAGCATGGGAAATATTTTTCTTCATTACTTTTATATTTTAATTTTAATTTATTAACTTTATTGTTAGTAATATTTTATGTTTATTTCCAGTTTCTTGAATAACTAACAAAGCAATAAATAATAATAATAAATGAAACTAAGTATTTTGAAATAATTATGTATCTTTTACATCAAAATTTTATTTATAAATCATTATAGATATTTGCTTCGAAGAGTTGATTTCAACATATCTTACAACATTTTAGAATGTTTTATGTTGTAGTTTATTACCTTAAATATTAAATTTCACATTATTAATATAGTGTTATAAATTATGAATCAAAATGATAGTACAATGTTTCAAACTAGGAATGAGAGTGCCTAAAATGATCTCAAATTCTAAGCATAGTAAATGAAAATTCCTTACTCTTTTTTAATGAAAAATTAATGGATGGAAAAATCATTTACTCAGTTTTGAGTTTGGACATTTTTTGGGATACATTATTTTTATTAAATGTGACTTTCATATTCAACCACTAACCTAGTATAGGCTAAACCCTATTAAAAATAATTAATTCACACTTCATGAATAAAAGCTATTACTCTTCTATTAAATATCAATGAAATTAAAAAATATTAAAGATCGTTCAACGAATTTATAACTTTCCCTTAAAGTATTTAATTCATGTAGAAGTGAAATGGTCCTTAGAGATTCATATTCCTTTGAAAGCATAGGTAATTTTTGTTTGATTGCTTGTTAGACATTGTAGCAAGAAAGATTCAATTTGACTTTAGCCTTAGTAGAATTGAGTAAATCGAATTTCCATATCAACATGACAACTTGCAGGCTATTAACTAATGTGAGATGTCTCTTGTCACTCAGTCAAATAAAAAAATTTGAGTTAGTGGGCTTGGAGTTCTGTCATGCATGTGTGTTTATTGCTAAATTTTACAGCTATTTTCAGTTCTTCTAAGTTTACTCACCTCTAACTATTGATAGAGTTTGAAGGTCATTTTTGTAGAGGGACAACATTTTAACTAAAATATCTATTATTTAACTGATCAATCATCCAAAAATATCTCATGCATACATGGAATTCAAATTCCTTAGCTAGAGTGGCAGCATTAAGGCTAATGTAAAATTATTTGTATACTAATAGAGTGTACAAAATTTTTCATACAAGAAGTTTATCAATCTTTGGGAATTGTGAAAGGAAATAGGGACCTTTCCTATTGATTAGGAGCTTGAATTTGCTCAGTATTTTACAACAAAATAGGAGGCTGGAGGAGGCAAAAATTGGCTAAGTGTTGGCAAGAGGTCCTCATTCAGTAGGGAGAATAGTATTACCTTTGTAGGTGGTGCTCAGAGTTGGAGCATGCAATTGTAATAGTTTCTCTATTCAATTGATTAATTCAAAGAGGCTTGAGGGGTTTTTCCAAGTTGGATTCCCTTAGAAATCATGATGTACTTGTGGTTTTGATTGTTGTATCTAAATCGTGATTTCTATTTCACATATTAGTAGATTTGAATTTTGTCTCTTGTTTTCAGTTCGAAATATTGAGGAGTTGCAATTTTTATCAAATTTCTACATTTCTTTCATTTTTAATTTTTAATCAATTAGTCCATGTGGTGTGGAATATAATTCCTATCCAACTAAATAGTTTTATAATGAACTAGTGGTCACTATCCCAAATATAATTTTGTCCAATAATTGTGATTGGTCTTCTTATTATTATAGATACTTTTCTTTTATTTGAAGAGATGAATGTTGAATGTTGGGAATCTCTAACAAATTCTTCATTGGTTTTTTCTTTTTTGTATTTCGTGTGTATGTTGCAAATTTGCATAATATTAATGAAATTGGATGTATAGTATGTTAGCTGAAATATTTCTTCCATCTATGTTTCAAATTAGGAAAATAAGAACATAAAACTATCTCAAAGTCTAAAAGTAGTAAATAGAAATACCCTTACTCTTTTTTAATTAAATTTAATGGATGAAAAAATTATTTACCGAGTTTTAAGTTTGAACATTTTTTAAAATATTCTTTTTTCTTAAAGTGGCATGAATCATATTAAAAAATATATATATAAGATTTCAAACTCAAACATAGTAGAGGCTAAACCCTATCAAAACTAATTAATTT
Organism: Pinus albicaulis; assembly: GCA_034641835.2. NCBI lineage: Eukaryota > Viridiplantae > Streptophyta > Pinopsida > Pinales > Pinaceae > Pinus > Pinus albicaulis. The sequence continues at coordinate 26,264 of JAXQQM020087477.1, forward strand.
AAGCCTCCGAATAAAATCCAATTACTCTTTTACTTTAATATCAATGAAAATAAAAGCTTTAAAGATAATTCATGGAATTTATAACTTTATTAATCTTTTACTTAAATATCAATGAAAATAAAAAGTCTTAAAGATCATTCATGGAATTTATAACTTTCCCTCAATGTCTTTATTTCTGTGATCTCTAGTGCCTACTTTTATTTGGTCTCAATAGATGAAGGTTGAATGTTGGGTATCTCTAACAAATTTTTCTTTGTTTTTTCATGTGTATGCTCCAAATTTGCATAATATTAAATGAATTTGGAGGTATATATTTTTTCTTTTTCATGTCTATGGTGAAAAATTGCAAAATATTAAATGAAATTGGAGGTATAACATTGTATTGGAAATCTTTCTTCCCTCTCAAGAGATGAATGTTGAATGTTGGGAATGTTCAACAAATTTTTTATTGTTTTTTCCTTTTTATGTGTATGCGGCAAATTTGCATAACATTAAATGAAATTGGAGGTAGAATAAATTTGCATAACATTAAATGAAATTGGAGGTAGAATATATTAGATTAAATCCTTCTTCCCTTTGAAGAGATGAATGTTGAATGTTTGGAATCTCTAATAAATTCTTCATTTTTTTTTCTTCTTCTTTGTATATGCTTCAAATTTGAAAATATTAAATGAAATTGGAGGTATAGCATGTTAGCAGAAATCCTTCTTCCCTCTGAAGAGATGAATGTTGAATGTTTGGAATCTCTAACCAATACTTCATTGTTTTTTTTTTTTTTTTTTTGTAAATTTGCATAAAATTAAATTAAATTGGAGGTATAATATGTTAGCGGAAATCCTTCTTCCCTATGAAGAGATGAATGTTGAATGTTGGAAATGTCTAACAAATTCTTTATTTTTTTTATTTTTTAATTTTTAATTTTTTGTGTATGCTTTAAATTTGCAAAATATTAAATGAAATTGGAGGTATAATATGTTAGAGGAAATCCTTCTTCCCTTTGAAGAGATTAATGTTGAATGTTGGTAATCACTAACAAATTATTCATTTTTTCTTTTCATTTTTGTGTGTATGCTACAAATTTGCATGACATTAAATGAAATTGGAGGTATAGCATGTTAGCACAAATCCTTCTTCCCTATGAAGAGATGAATGTTGAATGTTGGGAACCTCTAACAAAATCTTCAATTATTTTCTTATTTGTGTGTATGTTGCAAATTTTCATAACATTAAATGAAATTGGAGGTATAACATGTTAGCAAGAAGAAACTTGAATGTTGGAAATCTCTAATAAATTCTTCATTGTTGTTGTTTTTTTTTTTTGGTGTATTCTTCAAATTTGTAAAATATTAAATGAAATTGGTGGTATAGCATGTTAGTGGAAAAAACTAGAACTCACAACCAAATCATCCAATGACTAAGCTTAAACAGGAATTGAACTTGGGTGGTGAGGGAATTAACAACACATCTCAACCACTCAAACTACCCTTACTTAATGGGAAGTCATTGTAATTTTACTCAATGCTAGTAGCCTAGAAAGTGTCATTTTGAGTTCCCTATATCCAATAGTACCCTAGTCCACATAATAACTGCACATAATTTTTCATTTAATAAAACTAGGGAAGCCATGTAAATTAAATGATTGGTACAGGATGATAGTCATGAACCTGTGATAAACATACAAACACTTTGTGATACATATCAATTAAAATCATAAAAAATAACTAAATTGTAAAATATTTTAAATTATTATTAGTATACATTATAAAAAGATTAATATATAAATTAAAATATATATACATTTAAAAAAATACGCAACAAGATTCTTAATTATGGAGATTCACCCCATTTCCTTTTATTTGGAAATAGGGTATTGTTATAATACTATGGCTTATGAATAAGACGTACCCAAGAAAACCAATTCATTTCATATGACATTTTCTTTAATTAATCAATGTAATTAAAATGGAATAAGGGGCAGAACTATTTTCGTGATAAATCTCAACCTTTTATTTGTGCAAAAGTTGTCTATCTGTTTTTTTGTAGAAATCTGAAGTAGTTGGAGTGTTTGAATTGGTTTTTTTGCACAAATCCCAAGTAATTGGAGTGTTTGAATCGTTCTTTTGACAGTGGAAATGGATTCAACACCATTAAAACCTCTTGAGGCACCCAAAATCCTAAAGTTTGATAGCTATAACCCAGACTTCCAAAAAAATTTGCATACTACTAAAATTCTCTATTTCTAGGTAACTAAATTAAAATTCTTGAAACAAAATAAAAATATTTCCCACTTATTAATACACTCATTAGCATAATAAAAACAAATAATCATTATATTGTTAACAAATCCAACATTTAAAAATAAAAAACAAATAACCAGCATTAAGTTTTTCACGTGAGACGCAAACTAATTCTCCTTAAAATTTTAAAACAAGAAAGACGAATAAAACAAATTCTCCTTGAATTTTTAAGACAAAAAAGACATGTAATTGATTATTAAATGCCATAGCAGGTAAGTCATTAACCACATAATTTCATTTGGAAGTGCAGTATTTTTGGACACGTGTTATTATTTCTGAAACCGTTATCAGGACAATTGACGCGGATTTTCTTGAAGAAATGGGGAAACAGGCATTCGAATTTTCAATTATAATTTAGGACGAGTGAAAAATCAGTTTCTCTTGAATTTTGTTTTAGATTTAAATTTGCAAATTACATATTATCGTCATGCATGGAATTAGGTTGATTCGTTCATGCACGTTCACAATTTGTAATTCCGTTCCAAGTTTCTAGTGTGAGCGTGGGAAGAGACTCGAGTAACACAGAATTTTACACGATTCCTATTCCTTAGCGAGCGGGTCCCAGAACACTTTGTCACGTAGCAGAGGTAGAGTTAATTGCGCAACACTTTGTCACGTAGCGGGAACTGCACTCGACTGGTGTTAATAGTAGGTAGCAATTGGAGATAGTAGGAAGCAGAGGTAGAGTTAATTCGTTGGGATGCAAAATTAATTCAAATTATACTCTAAATAATAGATAACAGGCAAAAGAGGGAGGGTTAAATCGGGGTGGTGAATAGTGTGCATTGACTTGGTTTAAAACCTGTGCCCATTGTTTTGGAAAGCCAATAGATAGGAAATATCATTGACTTGGTTTAAAACCTGTGCCCATTGTTTTGGAAAACGTAATAAAATAATAAAAAATGATATACATGTAAACATTTAACCTTATCCATCCACGTGTTTAGGCCTGTTCTGATGTGATTTAGAAATAAGTTACCCATCATGCCCGGTTATTTGGGAAGTTAATTATGCAAGATTTTTAATATCTCTAATTTCTATTTTTTTTTTTTTTTTTTTTAATATGGTATATGGTTCATTATATTGATATGGAAAATGGAGTAAATAAGATTTTTTTTTAATTCAATATTTTTTTATTAAAATAATCTTCAAAATTTATAATATTATTTAAAATTTCAATTTATTTTAATATTTTAATTAATAAAATATAAAATTTAAATAAAATTTTATAGCGAAAAAGTTAACGTTATCCGGTCATTGTTTTACTACACAATTAAAGTATTAAACTCATTTTCACATCATTTCCTACACGACCATGGTTATCACTCCAGAAATATGGCACAACCATTCCCAAAATTGAGTTCACAATCATTTTGGAAAATCCAAAATTATCGCCGCCTTATCAGACGACGACGATAAGACGCGCTGAGATAAACTCGCCGCCATTGACTTGCGGGAGCTTTTACCAAATCCCGTGTTAAACGCCCATTGGTTATAACGGATTCCGTTACCTCACGCCCATTGGTTATAACGGATTCCGTTACCTCACGCCCATTGTTTATTCTCGGGGTTTCAAGATCAAACTAACCTTCAATTTTGCCCCCGCAGTCATAAGAATATATATATA
>JAXQQM020063576.1:0-53480 GCA_034641835.2 Pinus albicaulis
GCTCTTGTCCACCCTGGAATGGCTTATTTAAGCCTACTTTCCCATTAGATTGTTTCCATAACCGCGTCTAGTTAATCAGGATGTTGTTTTCCTTTTTGTCGAGGCTTCCTTTTTTTTATTCCACAAAAGTAATTTAAAACTAACTTTTTCCTCTTTCTAGTTTTATTCCACCTCTTCCCAACGACTTTCCTCTTTACTGGGGTATCTTTTATATTTTTATCTCTAATCTAATATTTTAAATTTAATTTATTATCTCCAAGGATTTTTGGAGAATATGGAAAGTCTTTGGAATCATATCCATCCTCACGGACTTGAATTCCTAATCTCTATTTACTCTAGTAGTTGCACAATGATTAATTTTCATATTTATTAAATTCAACTTTACTTTATGTTCGCATATAACTTTCCTATAGGTATATTTGACCTTTAGAATTTTTAACTGCCAAAAATAACAACAGAAAATTAGGGATATTACATATTCCCCCTCTAAAAGAGAACATCGTCCTCGGTGTTGTAAAATAATTTTTTGCTTTCTCAACTAGAGATGGATGTTCGTCCTTCATCTCATCCTCTTGCTCCCAATAGTTTCCTTGGAGGTAAAGTGCATCCACCACACTTTTACACTGCTTTATGTTATATTCCAAAGCTTTATTTCTTCCTGCTTCCGTATAGGAAGTATATCTGGAAGAAATTTTCATTCCTGTTTCCACCTGTTCATAGATCATATCAATTCACAAGATTAGAGTCACCTATATACATTTATAATAACGAATTAGGACAGTACTATGAACCTTAATATGCCTCAGTAGAGTCACTTTGTAGCAAGATTCTTAATGGTTCATAGTAGTATAGTACTGATTTAGCACAACTACCAACATATACTGTAGTTTTGCGAGGCTTTATCCTTAAGTACACATGGTCGCCCACTTGGAATTATCTATGAATTATTTTCTCCTCTCTATGTTTTCTCAATTGGGACTCCATTTAATCGAAGTGTAGTATTTCCTGTTACACAAGCTTCACAAAAAAATTTCATCTTAACTAGAATCTTACTAAATTGCATTAAAAGAATCTCTGCCATACGCAGTTTTCCCACTCGTGGTTCTACCCTTTTGTTCATTACATAAACTCATGGCATGTATTTAAAATTGGATTGATTTTTCAAGCTGTCCAGCTGATGACAAGTAGTACCAAAGTTCAATTTGTTATTATTCTCCCTGCAGCACGGTTTTCAGAAACCCAATCAAATCTAACCTTGTCAGCCTTGATCGATATAATCAATTTTGGAACTCCACAGTATTCCACAATTTCTTTCTTTGACAGATGTACTACTTTGAGTTGTGACCAAAGTAGCTTGAAGTGGTAAAAATTGTATTGATTTTGTTAGTGTTTTTTTCTAGGAAACCCAGTTATAAAATTTATTGAAACAAATTCCTACTTCCGTTCTGGAATAGGGAGAGAATCCAATAATTCTGTTGGATGCTTATGTTTCATTCTTACTTAATAATATTTTTGACCAGAAATTCTACTACTTAATTTCCCATCCTAGGCCAAAACATGTTTTGTTTAAATACTGAATGCAAGTTTTGATCACATGTATGTCCTGCATAAGGAAATTTATGGTTCTCATCTATTTTTGTTTTGTTTTTGTTTTAATGCGATCACATTGGTAATATACAATCTATTTTTTTTTTAATCAGTCCCTCCTGATTTTGAGTATATCCCAATATTTTAGTGTCCTGCAAATTTTCTTGTAGTTTTTCATAGTATATTTCAATATTTTAATCTTATACTATGGAGTTTTGCACAATTTGGGTTTTGACTCACTAATTCTTATATCAACCCTTCTATGTCAAAAATTTCCCTACTTCCAACATTATTCAAATTTTGAGGAGCATTCCTACTCAATGTCTCTTCAATATTTTTTTTTTCCCTTAATATGTTTGATTTCTATGTCAAACTCACTAAGGAAAAACAACACCTAGTTTGTCTAGCATTTAATCAAGTTGTGTGGAGAAATATTTCAAATTTATTTGATCCGTCATCAAGATAAATTTTTCCTAACAGAGAATGTCTCCACATCTTCAAAGCATGCATTATAGTAGCTAACTATAAGCCATACCCAATGAAATTTTGTTCATGTTTCCTAAATTTTCTTGACTCATATGCTATGAATGAGTTTTTCTTGCAGTAATACCCCTCCTAATCCTTCTGCACAAGCATCTATAAAAATTTCAATTCTTCGTTTGGATCAGTAATATTTAAAATATGAGTTGTTGTTAGTTTAAGTTTTAACTGTTCAAAACTATGTTGACATTTTGCTATCCATTCAATTTTCACTTCTTTCTTCTGTAGAGATGAAATAGGATAAGCTAAAGCTGAAAATCCTTCTACAGTTCTCGTATAGTATCCCACAATTCCCATGAGTGATCTTATTGATGAAACATCAGAAGGCACAGGCCAATCCATAATAGCTTGTATCTTTTCTGGGTCCACTGCCAATCCTTTTTCTGACATTACCTGACCCAAAAACTGAATTTTATCTTTATAAAATCCCCATTTGCTAAGTTGGCCTATAAATTATGTTCTCTACGTGTTTGTAAAACAATTCTGAGATGTTATTTATTTTTCGATTCATTCTTAGAATATACTAGAATGTCATCAATAAACACCAGAACAAATTTTTCTAGGTACTTACTTAAGACACTATTCCTTAGCCACATAAAGGTAGAAGGGCATTTGTCAATCCAAAAGGTAGAAATAAAAACTTATAGGGTCTGCATATAGTTCTGAATGCAGTATCATTTATATCTTCATCCTTAATTATCAGTTGATGATAGTCTATCCTTTAATCAATCTTTGAAAGGATAATGGTTCTTCTCACTTGATCCATTAAATTATCTATTCTGGGTAGAGGATATCTATTCTTTATAGTCAGTTTATTCAATTTTCTATGGTCTATACACATTCTGCATGTGCCATCTTCTTTTTAATAATGGTACATTCCTCATGGAGATACACTTGGTCGTATATAACCTCTGTCCAACAACTCTTGTAGTTGAAATTTTAATTTTATCAATTCTGGGGTACTCATTCTATATGGTGCTCTAGAGAGAGGTGTCGCCTTAGTTATTAATTCAATTGAAAAATCAATTTCTCTTTTAGGGGGTAATTGAGATATTTCATCTGGAAACACCTCCTTGAATTCTCTAATTATAGTTAACTTTTCTATAGTTTCTTTTTTGGTTTTCTATGCCAATTCCTTCACTTGTACAACATGTACTTGATAGCCTTTCCCTGCTGTCCCTTTTTTTATTATTGTGTTGAATTTCGTATGATTGATATTGGTCTGGGTTTTCTTTTCCCTATCACTGGTTTTCCCTCACCATCTATAAAGTGAACTGTCTTATCTAAGGAATTAACTATTGTTTTATGTTTTTCTCACCATGCCATTCCTACTAATACATCATAGGAACCTAAAGTAAAATGTTTAAATTTACTTATGTTTCATACCCATTTAAATTCACAACAATATTTGGTAACTTATGGGTCACTTTTCTTTTTGTTCTAGTAGATAATTGAACTAACCAAGCTTGCTGCAATTTTCTTTCTGATGTTAATTTGAACTTTCCCACCATTTGTGGACTTATATATCTTAAATATGCTCCTGAATTTATCAACGGAGACAGGTTGTTCAACAATCATACCTTCAATTTTCAAAATTTTCCAATCTCATATTTCCTACTAACAAATTATATCGTCCTGCTGATAGAATGTTTTATTTTGAATTTTATTTCGTATTCCTCTAAAATTTTCTGCAATTGCAAGATTTGTTTTTTCATGTCTCTTTTCCTATGGCTATCTGTACTAACCATATTGTTGCATTTTTGTTTACAATTTATAAATTTTTGTAAACTCACTTAACCAAATTATGTTCCTAGATTTATCAATTCAACGAAAATTTGTTCGGAATTGTCCCGTGCGAACCATCTGATGAGATTCCCCAACACCTTAACACTTTTTTGGTTATTTTGTTTCCTTGTTTTTTCATTATTACCTCTATCATTCAAGTATATATACTTGAACTTTGATTGAGAGTATTCTCAATTAGTGGTGTTTCCATTCCACACTTGTATCACTCTGGTTTCTTCCTACCATAGTTAGCTTTACCTTGAAATTGGTAGATTTCTAAATTTTTTAAAATTTTCCCATTATTTTCATTTAGTAACCCGAAGGTGTTTTTCTAAATTCAGGAGCTAGAGGAATCCATTTCATTAATGGTCTTCTAAAATTTAGTTGAATAAAATCAGAGATGTGCTCGTCTTAATTTAATTTCTATTCCTTCTCACTGTCACACCTCCCGTTTCCCACAATTTATTTTTATTTTTATTTTTATTTTTATAAATTCCTGTACAATGATAAATTAAATCCTGTTCACTTTCTAGACTAATCTATCATCCCTTTACTTTCTGATGTATACGTCAGTTATATATTCACCTTATCTCCCGTGGTATTTAGAGTCAAGAGCATGACATCTCATTTCAAATTCTATTTATTATAGTAACCATTCAATTTTTGAATCAATAACCATTCACCTTCATTTTATTGATATGTAGATATATATATATATATATATATATATATATATATATATATATATATATATATATATATACTTATTATATATATACACAATTACAACTGCACAATATATAACGAATATATTTTTCCACGTCTTATGGGAAACCCTACCCGAGTTTTCTCACTTATACTTATACGATTCACCCCTCTTAAAGTTTATGTTCTATGTATGTATAAGATGATGCATTTTGGTTGATTTGCATTATGGACAGAGTGCCACGTAACAATTCTGAGTTCTTGATATGATTGCATTTATACCATTAATGACCTACTGGTTTTTCAATAGGCGTAGTCACACGTTATTACTTTCTCGTGCATATGGATTATATTGTTTTTAACTGCGTAGATACGGAGTACATATCGGATATTGCGTATGATATCAGGTCTGTCATATTTGATTTTCCTTACAATTCTCTGTTCAGGAAACGTCGAAATCCATTTAATCTTGTATGATATGACTCATATCTTGGGAAATCTACGATTTACATTTGGTTTGTGGCTTCTGGGTTACGGAACGACCTGTGTAGGTTAATATATTGCAGGCCCCGTGTACGTTGGGATTTTATTGATGTCCTAACCCAAGACATCAGTCAATACATTGGTTGATCCCTGTGCGTATCGTCGGATTTGTGCCACATGTAGGGCTATGCAGTGTTAGGGTTTTCGCTATGTTTGTTATAAGGATCAAGCCGTAACTTAGTTACGCTTTCCGGTTCAACTCTCCATTCTTCCGGCTTGCCATAGGGATGGCAGCTCTGCTCGACCTCCGAGTGTGTAGGGTTCCTCCCACCGACGGTTACTCTACTCTTGTCGACGCGCAGAGGTAAACTCACTTTCTTCTTTCAGGGTTGAACATTTTGTGTGTTAGTATGCCTGCTATAGCTTATGTATGGTCATCTCGTTTACTTCTGGTTTCGCATCCCCAGAATAATTTTTGTGCTCTAACCCTTCTCCCCATGTTTCATCTCAGAGAAAAGTTAACTTGGTTTGGAATTTACGTCCTTGGTTATCATTTTACCAGGACTTCTCTGGTCGTTTGACAAACGTTGCGCTTTACAGGATATGAAGGGGTTTCTGTGATGATCGAGGGCACTTACCTTACAATTTTATTTTCCGGGGAGTTGAACTCTCCACAGGTAAGACTTTCTCAACGTTATGAATTCTATTCCTCCTTCCTGCGTTTACATTCAACTTTTGGGTTTAAATCTATTAACCTGTCTGGTGCCTAAATCTTCCAGGCATGTCCAAGGCTCAGGTTTATGCTCTTGGATCCTCACATTACACAGGTAAAGTTTTAAATTCTCCTTTCCAATTTACTCCTTCTTCCATATACGTTCCCCAGGTTTGGGGTTCGAAATTCGTTTGTGAGAATTTTTTTCCTAATACGATTAATGTGCTTTTCTAATCGCATGTATTTGCGGTATTTCTCTGCGTCCATATGCTACCAACAACCTCGTTACTCTATTCGCTAATTGTAGCTGCTCTTCCTATCTGTCACAGGTCGGTACGCATGAGCCTTGCGGCTACTAGATAACTAGTGGTTTATACGGATGATGAAACCTCTATATGTCTTGTTTTTTTTATATCTAGTCATGGATGAGAAATTTGTCTCCCAAAGGGATTTACCCTTGTTTTTGTAAATTATGTATATGCTTCATTCCAGTCTTCAGACGCTCTAAACGAGTGGGATCTGGCCCGGTGAGGGCGATAAAATTCTCTGAGTACTACTCTAACTTTTTTTTCGCACTTAGATCTTTATTAGTGATGGGTTTTTGTCCCACATAAATTACAATTTCTACTCCATATTAATTATTAAATTTTTATTTTTATATCTAGTACATGCAATCGCTCGCTCAAATCGACCATACATAAATAAATTTTGTTATTTAAACAATACTGTCGAAGGAGCCAGTTTATGGGAATTTTTGATAGGGTATGTGCGTACCTTGCATATACCAGATGAGTAATATATCATGCTTAGAATTTTTATAACTAGTGTAAGTTGTATTCTTGTAATATGTGATGGTTACGAAACTGAAGATTTCATGATGCTTTTCGTTTGCTGCATCAGTCCAGATCTTTTACTGGTTCATAAAGGCATGAAGTGGATAGAACTCTAGTTATTATCTCGTTATAGTTTCTTGTCATATTACGTTTGTACAGGCAGAAAAGTTATAAAATGAATATTGGTTTTCATGTTTACTCTGCTCTATTAATTTGCATTTTTAAACGCTTCGGTTATACCTGCGGTTGGTTTCGATATAGATAAGTGTATCACGACTTCAACAGACTTCTGTGGTTGAGTTCTGTGCAAATTAAATAGGTAACGAAACTACAGGTCTATTTCAACATTTGCCGATTTCTCTAATTACAGTTTCAGTCTTTGCCTCTCAGTGCTGTCACTTTGTCGACATGGAGGTCTTGCATTGTTCTAATTTATTTTCTTAACTTCTTACTTCAGGAATTTGAATTTTGTATCTAGTCTCTTATAGTTGGTGTACAATTCTATTCATGAAACAGAAGCAGATTAAAAACCGGATTATAATTAATCTCTGGAAAATATGTATCCTCAGATTTAAACCTAAACTGGTTTAGAGATTCTGTTGGATTCTACTTCACAGAGTTATTTTCTACAACTATGTAGAATTATGAAGGTGCATTCCTTATGATTACTTCTACTAAATGTAGAATTCATAATTCTAACATACAATCAGTTTTAAATGTAGCCAATTCATACTATATGAAGTAAACACATCACTAAATTTAAAGACATACCACTAATGTAGTCGACCAACCTCCCAACCTTAGAGTCCTTTTGTCTCCCAGAACTCACCCCCGAGCTGAGATCACCTCCTAGAACAAATCCCCTCTAATCTGTTTAGGATCAGCTTATTTAAGCTATTTTTCCCCAAAGCCTGTTTCTAATTCTGCGTCGAGAATATCAGGATGCTTTTCTTCCTGTTTTCCTAGGCTTCCCATTTTAGGAATTATTTAAAGCTGTTTTATGCTTTTCCTCAGATTTTCAAGCTTTTCTTACCTCTTCCCAACTACTTTCCTCATCATTGAGGAAATTCAGATTTTTCCTCAAAAATCAAAATTTAAAATTAATTTCTTTCAAGGATTTTTGAAAGATTGTGGGGAATTATTTTTTTCATCCATCCTCATGGATTTAGCAAGTGATCTCATAATCTCATTTTGGTCAATCTGAACCACATCATTTTATTCATTTCCTCAATTAATTATTTACTTACATTCAAAAAATATTTATCCTTTGGGGTCCACTCCCCTTAGGATTTAAAGTTCAAATGTCTAGCTTTGAAATTCAAACACATGAATTGGGGGTGTTACACTCACATAGTAGCACAATTGACTATAAGTCTCTTGGATACAAAAGTGGTCAAGTTGTAATTTCTCAGTGAAGGAGAATTTCCTATTTACCCAAAGTCTGAAATTCCAGGTGTATTCTATGAACCAACAGTAGACTCTCTTTATACCCCTTAGTTTGGGTTCCATTATATTAATTACTTATGACATTTTCTGAAAATATATATAATTCTAATTTTTCTTAGCATACATTTGCAGTCTATATAGTGTTTATGCTACACTTCTAAACATACTATAGATCTGATGGAGAAATTACTTGTTATCCTTCCCAGTTTATAATTTCCAGAATTTATTAATTTGTGACCCTTGTTTTTGGAAGGGTATCGACATCAGTTATATATATATATAATTCTCAAAACATATTTGTTTACTTGATTTGCAACATCTCTAGTCCTGTTTCCTTTAATACCTACATATTTATATGTCTATATATATGTGAGGCATTTTAATTTATAGTATTAGACTGTACACTCTTTCATTCAGTCCATATTATAGAAGGAAGTTCCACAGTAAACATGCACTGCTATTTTGTAAATATATATGTTTGTGATTTAATTACCAATTCCAATAGATATATAGCTCTGCCTTATATGTACGTAATTTCTCTTACTCATAGTTTTCTGGGTTTCCCAATTGTTCACTGAATTACTTCTATTTACACAGAAACAGATTAAAGTTACATAAATACAATTTATGAGATAACATAATCTCCAGATTTAAACCAGAGACTGGTTTAGATGTTCTGGCGGATTTGTCCTCATTTTCATGGTTCCTACAAGTATGCAGAACTGAAAGAGTTTAATTACTCTACTATTCTATAAATTTATGGAACACGAGCACAAAAATAAAACATTTAACTAAGGTGCAGCTATAATCATCAACTTTTACACATAGCAATAGATAGTTTTAATCATTCATAACACTGTGAGCATACCACTTTGGTATTTGACCAATCCTCCCAACCTTAGAGTCCCTCTATCTGCAGAAATCACCCCCGAGCTGAGACCACCTCCAGAACAGACCAACCACTAATCTGTTCAGGAATAGATTATTTAAGCTCTTGCTCCCGAAAGCCTGTTTCTAATTCTGCGTCCAGAATATCAGGATGCTTTTCTTCCTGTTTGCCTAGGCTTCCCCTATTTAGGGACTTTTAAAGCTGCTTTCTGCTTTTCCCAGCTTTTTACCTCTTCCCAACTACTCTCCACATCATTGGGGAAACTAGATTTTCCTCAAAATCTAATTTAGAAATAAATTCTTTCAAGGAGCTTTGAAATATTTGTGGGGAAAGTATTTTCCTTTATCCATCCTCATGGATTTAGCAAGTGATCTCATAATTCTCATTTTGGTCAATTTGCACAACATTTTTTTATTCATTTTTTTTCAAAATTAAATATTTAAATACATCCATAAAATACTTTTCCTTTGGGGTCCACTCCCCTTAGGATTAAATTTCAAATGTCTAGTTTTGAAAATCAAACACATAAACTAGGGGTGTTACATATTCCCCCTCTGAAAGCAAACACCGTCCTCGGTGTTGGTATCTAACTACTAGAGTTCATTTTTTTTCCAACCAAAAATGGATATTTTTCCATCATTTCAGTTTCTCTTTCCCAGGTAGCTTCTTCAGCAGTAAAGTTCTTCCACTGCACCTTTACTCTTGCTACCGTCGGATTTCTCAATTCAATTTCTTCCCGCTCCAATATTTGAAGCGGTTCTGGAAGGAACTCCCCTTCTGGTTCCACCTGTACCACATTCCAATCAACTATGTGAGAAGCATTATGTACATATCTTTTTAATAATGAAACATGAAACACATCATGAACTCTAACATGGGGCGGTAAGGCCAGCTTGTAAGCCCCTGGTCCCACCCTTTCTAACACTTCAAAAGGACCACAATATCTAGGGGCCAGTTTTGCACAACTTCCAGCATAAAGTGTGCTCTTTTTTGGTTTAATACACAAATAGACATGTTCCCCCACTTTAAATTCTCGATGTACCCTCTTCTTATCAGCATAGTTTTTCTGGCGATCTTGTGCTGTCTTGATGTTTCTTTGTATTTGCTTAACAATTCTTTCCATTTCTTATAAGGCATCTGGTCCCAACATTAGCTTATCCTCAGGTTGGCTCCAGCTCAAAGGAGTACGACATTTCCTTCCATAGAGTGCTTCAAACGGACTCATCTTAATGGAGGATTGATAGCTGTTATTATAGGAAAATTCAGCTAAATTCAAGTAGTATTCCCACTTTGATGGCATATCCATCACATACATTCTCAGCATATCCTCCAAAATCTGATTTGTTCTCTCTGTCTGCCCATCGGTCTGAGGGTGATAGGCAGTACTAAAATTCAATTTAGTGCCCATGCCCCCAAATAGACCTTTCCAAAAAGCTGTGGTGAACTTAGCATCTCTATCCGAAACAATCACCTTTGGGACCCCATGGAGTCTTACTACCTCCTTCAGGAACACATCCGCTACTTGGGTTGTCCCAAAAATAGATTTCACCGGTATGAAGTGTGCAGCTTTAGTTAAAGTGTCTACTACTACCATCACTGAATCGTGTTGGTACTTGGTTTTGGGTAATCCTGTTATGAAATCCATAGAAACAATATCCCATTTCCATTCTGCAATCGGCAAAGGATTTAAAAGACCAGCAGGATGTTGATGTTCAACTTTAACTAGTTGACACTCCATGCATCTAGCTAAATATTCTGCTACATCTCTTTTCATTCCTGGCCAAAACAACTTCTTTTTCAAAGCTGTTGACATTTTCTGATATCCAGGATGCCCTGCATATGGCTGTTTGTGATATTCATCTAAGATCTCTCTTTTCAAAGATTCTACATTGGGAACATATAACCTGTTTTTGTAGTAGATTAATCCTTTCTGGTTTTGAGTGTATTCAACCATCTCCTTCTTTAGTAATTTCACCTGTAGGTTTTCATAATTTGGATCCCGGTCTGCTACCTGTTACACTAAATCTTCTAACTCCAATTTTACACTACTTCCAATGCTGTTTATGTGTTGGCAAGCATTTCTGCTCAAAGCATCAGCAGTTTTATTTTCTTTCCCTCTGATATGTTTTATGTCCATATCAATTTCACTTAGAAAAGATAGCCATCTGGCTTCTCGAGCATTCAGATCAGTTTGGGAAAAGAAATATTTAAGACTAATATGATCAGTCATCAATGTAAATTTTTTTCCAAGAAGATAGTGCCGCCACATCTTCAAGGCATGAATAACAGCAGCCAACTCTGAGTCATATGCACTATAGTTTTGTTCATGTGGCTTCAGTTTCCTAGATTCATATGAAATACCTAAATTTTCTTGCAAAAGGACTCCTCCCAACCCCTCTCTACAGGAATCTGTACATACAAAAAATTCTTTACCAGGATCTGCAATCTTCAGTATAGGGGTTGTAGTGAGTTTTAGCTTTAATTGTTCAAAACTGTTTTGGCATTTTTTTTTCCACTCAAATTTGACACCCTTCTTTTGTAATGAGGTTAATGGATATGCTATGGCAGAAAATATCTCCACAAATCTGCGATAATAACCTGCAATCCCCATGAATGATCTTATTGCTGAAACATCCATGGGCATAGGCCATTCTTTTATATCCTTTATCTTTTCAGGGCCAACAACCAACCCTTGTTCAAAAATAATATGTCCCAAGTACTGGATCTTGTCCTTATAGAATTCACATTTACTGAATTTGGCATATAACTGGTTTTCTTTCAAAGTTTGCAGCACTATCCTCAAGTGCTCTTTGTGCTCCTCCGCATTTTTGGAATAAACTAAAATATCATCTATGAACACAAGTACAAATTTATCCAAGTACTTGTTTAACACACTATTCATTAGGCACATAAAGGTGGCAGGGGCATTCGTCAAACCAAAAGGTAGGACTACAAATTCGTAGTGACCATAACTGGTTCGAAAAGCTTTTTTACTAATGTCTTCTTCCTTAATTCTGAGCTGGTGATAACCAGTCCTTAAGTCAATCTTCGAAAATACTGAAGCTCCTCTCCCTTGGTCAAAAATATCATCAATTCTGGGCAAAGGGTATCTGTTTTTAATGGTCAAATTATTCAGCTGACGATAATCAATGCACATCCTAAAGGTTCCATCCTTCTTTTTCACAAATAGAACCGGTGCTCCCCAAGGAGACACACTCGGTCGAATATAGCCCTTATCTAGCAATTCTTGTAATTGCATTTTCAGTTCCATAAGTTCGGGGGGGCTCATTCGATATGGGGCTCGAGAAACAGGTGTTGCTCCCAGCACCAAATCGATTCAAAAGTCAATCTCTCTTTCGGGGGGAAGATGAGGAATCTCCTCTGGAAAGACTTCCTTAAATTCTCTTACTACTGGAAAAGTATCTAGTAGATTTTCGTCAGGTTTCTGTTCTGTCTCTTCTACATGTACTGCATATACTTGGTATCCTTTCCTAACTGTTCTTTTTAATTGCAGTGCTGATATTTGTCCTACAGAAATGGGTTTTGGTTTTTCTTTGAGAATAACAGGTTTTCCTTCTTCATTTATGCATTGCAGAGTTTTATCCCAACAGTTCATCATTGCCTTTCTCTTTTCCAGCCAGTCCATTCCTATCAGCAAGTCATATGAGCCTAAGGGCAGAATGTTTAAATTCACTTCTGTTTGAAAATAATTTAATTTAATTGGTGTTTGAGGTAACTTATGAGTTACTTTCCTTTTGGTGCCAGTAGCTAGCTGGACCAGCCAAGATTTCTGAAATTTTTCAGTTTTGAGATTGCATTTTTCTACAGTTTTTGGACTAATGTAACTCAAAGAAGCACCCGGATCAATCAAAACAATAACAGATTGGTCAGAAATCTTACCCTCCATTTCAACCATGGTAGCTTGATGGTCTGCTTGTCGATTTTCCAAGGATGCACTGATAGTGGGTATATTTCTTGCTATGTCATTTACTGTGGTAGCTTCTCGATCTCTCATAATCATCTGAATGTTTCGGTGGGGACAATCCCTCAAAAGATGGGGTTCTCCACATCCCCAGCATTTCAAAGGTTCCCTCATTTTGACTGTGCCTTCTTTTTTATTTCCTTCATCTAGTTGTTTGGAACCAATTTGAGACTGAGCTGTTTGGCTTTCTTTTGGTTTATTAAAATTTTTCCTCTGATGGTCCCTACCAAAATTCCTTAAGTAAGTCGGTTTCTGTTTCTTCCATTTAATTTCACTTTTGTTTAACCAACCTTTTCCATGCTCAGCCTTTCCTTTAAACTGCTGGTAGCATAATCTAGCTTTCCTCACTGCCTCGTCCATAGTTTTTGGGTTATCAAACTTGATCTTCTCTTTGTACACAGCAGGCAAACAGTTCAAAAACCTTTGTACCTTGGCCTTCTTTTCCCTAATGTAAGGGAAATATCTCAACAGATTAGTAAATTTGGTGACAAACTCATCAATCGTAAGCTGTCCCAGTCTAAGCTCATGAAATTCCTTTGCTTTATCATCATAATAACGTTCATTTAAATAGCGGTTTTTAAAATTAACCTAGAAATCTTCCCAAGTAACTATATTTTCATCAATGGCATGAACCATTTTCGTCTCCTCCCACCACAAGGTAGCCTTACCTTGTAGCTGGTAAATAGCTAATCTGGCCTTCAGATTGCTTTCATATTCATAGACATGGAAATACTTAATCTTGTTCAGCAACCAGGCTTCAGCATCTTCCTCCTTCTCCCCATCATAGGAGGGAGGTTTGATCTTTCGGAATTCCCCCTGTAATTCCTTTTTATGCTTAGACTGATGCCTAACAGCATCATCATCCTCAGACTCATCATTCTTCCTCTTCCCGGAACCTTCACCCTTTTGGCTGTTCCGAGAAGTTAATTCTCTGATGAGCTTTTCCTGCTCCTCACTAGCTAATGACAATCTGTCATTCTGGCTTCTTAGCTCAACCATTTCTCGTTGCAAACTGTGCAACATAGCCATCACCAGAGTGTTGGGATCTGGTGTATTAGCTTCATCACGCAGATCGACATAAATTTCCTCAACTTCTGCCATTCCAGCACCACTGTACACTACACAACACAGATCAGTAAAAAAATTAAAAAAAAAATTCAACAGTAAATCATTTTTACAGTGAGCACACACAACAACAACCCAGTTTTGTATAACATGAGCTCTGATACCATTTGTAACGTCTCCTCCTTCCAGCCTAGAATTTTTTTTTGTTTTCTATTTATAACTTACTTCAGTGCTTCTATTGACCGCAATTGTTTAATTCTACCTTCGAAATTCGTCAATTTGATCTGTTATGGAATAGAGTTACTATTCCTCTTGTTATTCTTGGGAGTATAGTTTTATTATTTTCTTCCACTAATGGTTGTGGTTGATAGAAATTTACACCTAATTTTCACCATCTCTATTATATGGTTGCATTTACTCCCATGCTTAGTTGTCTATGCATGTTATAATGGAGACATATATTCTACCACATTTATATGGTCCTCATACATGACAATTTATTTAAAATTATTATGAACACCTTTGTAGGCTTATTAATCTCTACGTTTTTATTCACTAACATTCTCCTACATGTTAGATATGGTATTCGATGGGTTTTGAGTCTTTGTACATTTTAATTCTTATTAACCCACCTTTGACTCACGAATTATCCATGGTCTATTCACATTTACCCTCCTGTCAAGAATATGAATTTATGGTGAGCCTAACCATCGCATTGCTTATTCTTTACATACATATCTTTAATGGTGAGTTATGTGGAGATATACGCATTTAAGTTTTTCTACCTTCGCGGTGTCTCGTTGGCATAGTTGACTTAAGGATTTGGCCACGTTAATTTGTTCAACCCTCCTCGTCATCGTATTTGTGGACACCTTTTTGCTTTTCCTGTTTACTAGTTCTGCATCCATCCATGTTTGAGGATATACGTATCTATTTGTTGGTTGTGATATGCCACGCCAGGATGTGTTTTTAATACACTGAACCCATGATAAAATCGATGGTACTGTGGCATGGATTTCATAGATTGACATTACGTTTTGAACTACTGTGTATTAAATGCCAATTTCCCAAGCTCGATCCGTGGCTAAGCTGTGGATTCAAGGCCACATGGACGGTGAAGATCATTCCTGATCGTTAGGTTTTCGTCGGTTCTTGGGTTTGGATCACTTGTATAATTATCTGTGTTATTTGTTGAGGTGGTTCTTTTCTCCTTTCATTCGTTCAACTTGCCTCTTGGTGGCAAGACTCTGCACCTTCGAGGAGCTGAGCGTAGATGCTCCTAGACTTCAGCATAACTATGCCCTCAATGTATGATGGTTCGGGTATGACGTTTATACACGTCTCTGGTTTTGTTAATGTTGAGTTTACGCTCTGTGTTTATATCTTGATATGAATTTCTCTATCCATAGAAAATACGCTCTGTTGCTCGAGCGAGGGCTGAGGTGAATAAAAATAAATTCGTTACTTGGTCTCGTTTACAGTTGAGATTTCATATTGGTCAGTTGGACAACCTTTAGTAGAATTTCTTCTGTTCGAGTCTGTTAATTTTTTTGTTGCTATTTATTCAACATTTCTTCTGCTACCTCGTAGGTCTGCTTATGAACGATGGGTGTGGCTAATGCTCTATCGTTTCTGGATAGAAGCTCACCCCCCTCCCTCTACGTCCTTCGAGGTTTTTTTGAGGTGGTTCGAATGGATATATGTGGATTTTACTCGGTTCGAGCACTATCCATGCCCTAGTTCAGTGTTTAATTTTGATTTCATCACAGAAGTCGTGGCTTTCTATTCCCCATTAAAACGCTTACTCTCGAATTGTTAATATTGTGCCTCTACTTCTATTGCAGGTCGTTTGGAAGGGAATGGGGTTCTCCTTTGCCAGGTAACCACTTATTTCTTTGTTAATATTTCATTCTTGATAAAAAAAAAATTCAATTACCCTACTCGTGTTCTCCTTATCGATTGTTTCTACTACAGGTATTCCCGAACGTTGTACGCTCTTCCTTTCTTGGTGAACCATGAAAGGCGTGGTTTAATTCGACTCTAATGTCAATGCTCTTGGCGTTTCAGGTCGGTATTCACAGTATATGGGTTGGAGAGAATCCAATTCTCGTCCCTTTATTCTATATAATTTGTTCATATAGTTTAACATTTTTATCGTCATAAAAAGTGTTATTGTAATATTAAACTCTGCCAGAGACTGTGACTATTAATAGTTTTTCATTCGGATGATGAAATTTCTGGTATATTTAGTTCTGGAATATTATAATGGCACTATGGTATCCGGTTTCCATAAGTGGCTGCAACATTTGATATGTATATACATATAGGACATGTCTATTCCTCGTCTCTGTTATTATGGGTAACTCAATAATATGTATTTTTTTTCCATTAATACTTCAGTTAATTATTTTCCATTTCATTAATGGTCTTTTGAAATTTAGTTGAATAAAATTAGAGATGTGCTCGTCTTAATTTACTTTATGTTCCTTCTCACATAGTAGCACAATTGACTATAAGTCTCTTGGATACAAAAGTGGTCAAGTTGTAATCTCTCAGTGAAGGAGAATTTCCTATTTACCTAGAGTCTAAAATTCCAGGTGTATTCTATGAACCAACAGTAGACTCTCTTTATACCCCTTAGTTTGGGTTCCATTATATTAACTACTTATGACGTTTTCTGCAACTATATATAATTATAATTTTTCTTAGCATACATTTGCAGTCTACATAGTGTTTAGACTACACTTCTAAACATACTATAGATCTGATGGAGAAATTACTTGTTATCCTTCCCAGTTTATAATTTCTAGAATTTATTAATTTGTGACCCTTGTTTTTGGAAGGGTATCAACATCAGTTATATATATATATATAATTCTCAAACCATATTTGTTTACTTGATTTGCAACATCTCTAGTCCTGTTTCCTTTAATACCTACATATTTATATGTCTATATATATGTGATGCATTTGAATTTATAGTATTAGACTGTACACTCTTTCATTCAGTCCATATTATAGAAGGAATTTCCACAGTAAACATGCACTGCTATTTTGTAAATCTAAATGTCTGTGATTTACTTAGAAATTCCAACACATGTATAGCTCTGCCCTATATGTACTTAATTTCTCTTACTCACAGTTTTCTGGGTTTCCCAATTGTTCATTGAATTACTTGTATTTACACAGAAACAGATTAAAGTTATATAAATACAATTTATGAGATAACATAATCTCCAGATTTAAACCAAAGACTGGTTTATATGTTCTGGCGGATTTGTCCTCATTTTTATGGTTCCTACAACTATGTAGAACTGAAAGAGTTTAATTACTCTACTATTCTGTAAATGTATGGAACACCAGCACAAAATAAAACATTTAACTAGGGTGCAGCTATAATCATCAACTTTTACACATAGAAACAAATAGTTTTAATCATTCATAACACTGTGAGCATACCACTTTGGTATTTGACCAGTCCTCCCAACCTTAGATTCCCTCTATCTCTAGAACTCACCCCCCGAGTCAGACTGATACCACCTCCAATGCACCAACTGTTGACTGCTCGTGAATAGCTTATTAAAGCTTTTTCTCCCTAAAGCATGTTTCTAATTCTGCGTCCAAAATATCAGGATGCTTTTCTTCCTATTTGTTGTGTAACCAGCTTCAAAAATAGAAGAAAAGAGATATAAACGCCTTAGAAATAAGCCACTTCGAGGGGGAAACCTCCAATACATTACATAAATGCACAATTTTTGGATGATACAATTTACAAAACCTCCTTTCTATATATAGGAGTCCATGGGGCCATAATGTAATCCTAGTGGGCCACAATGTAATCCTAGCCGACCTAACAATAATAATTTAAGGGCACAATAATAACAAAATGGGGGTTACAAGAGTACAATAATAACAATAAGGGGGTTACACTAACAATAATAAGGGACTATACTAGTAATATAGGGACCTAACATGCCCCTCTCCTTCAAAAAGTGTTGTCCTCAACGCTTGAGTAGCTCTGGGTGCTTCTGTATAAAATTCTCATCCTCCCATGTAGAATCTTTAGTGGGTAAGTTCTTCCACTTGATGAGATACTCCGAAATTGATCGATTCCGTAGTTGTCGAGTTCTTGTTTCCGTGACCGCTTCAGGTTCCAATATGATTTTTCCTTCCTCATCAAGTTCTGGCAATATTGTTTGAACTGGAAGATTTTCACCTATAACCTTCTTTAAGCATGAAACATGGAAAATCGGATGCACTCGTGAAGAAGCAGGAAGCTCCAATTTGTATGCCATAGTACCAATCTTTTGCAACACCTTGTAAGGACCATAGTACTTTGGTGATAATTTATTATCCTTCTTAGCTTGCTTGAGGGACATTTGTTTATATGGTTGTAGCCGTAAAAATACCCAATCTCCTACATCAAAACTTCTCTCGCCGCGATGTTGATCTGCCTGTTGTTTCATTCGATTTTGTGCCAAATTCAGGTTATCCTTTAAGAGTTGGAGAACTTCTTGCTGATGCTCGATGTGATCTTCCACCGCTTGAACCTTCGAATTTTCCCTTAAAGATGATGTGATGGATGGTGGATGATATCCATAAAGTGCCATAAATGGGGTCATTTTTGCTGCAGTATGGAAGGAAGTGTTATACCACCATTCAGCGAGAGGCAACCACTTGACCCATTGTGTTTGTTTATCAGATACAAAACAATGAAGATATCCTTCCAAACATTTATTTACTATCTCAGTTTGACCATCAGATTGAGGATGATAAGATGAGCTATGAGCTAATCGAGTACCCAAACAAGAAAATAACTCCGTCCAAAAATTTCCAGTAAAAATGGGATCTCTGTCGCTCACAATAACCCTTGGGCTTCCATGTAGCTTTTGAATTCTGTCCATAAATGTAGTAGCAACTGTACTTGCTTTAAATGGATGAGATAATGCACAAAAGTGTGCATACTTGGTAAGTCTATCAACTAACACCATGATGACATTCTTTCCTTCAGACTTAGGTAAACCTGTGATAAAATCCATTGAAATCTCCTCCCAACGCTGACTTGGAATGGATAAAGGTTGTAGAAGTCCCGGGGTCTTAATTGTCTCCACTTTATTCTGCCGGCAAACCAAACATTCCGCCACAAACTTTTGAATATCAGATTTAAGGCCATCCCAAAAAAATTCTTTCTTCACCCTGTGGTAAGTTTTTTAAAATCCCGAGTGTCCTCCTAAAGGAGAAGTGTGCAATTCCAGAAGAATATTTTGTTTTAGTTGGGAATTCTTACAAAGATATAAGCGATCTTTGTACCATAAGGAATCATTTTTCCAACTAAATGTATCAGATGTACTAGGATCTTGCTGCAACTTTTGAATGAGTGTCCATACATCTTTGTCCTTCTTCCATTCATCTCATGCTTCGGTTATCCAATCTGGTTGGATAATAGAAATGGCACAAAGCAATGCTTCCACCTCTTCATTCTTTCTTGAGAGTGCATCTGCAACAACATTAAGCTTTCCTTTTTTGTAGATTATTTCAAAGTCATAACCCAACCTCTTTGTGACCCATTTTTGCTGCTCTTCTGATGATAGTCTTTGTTCCAAAAAGTGTTTAAGACTATCATGATCAGTTTTTACCTTGAAGTGTCTTCCCATTAGGTAAGTCCGCCATTTCTTTAGTGCATGTAGTATTGCTAACATTTCCTTCTCATAAATAGGTTTCTGTAAATACTTTCCTTTGATTGGACGACTTTCAAAAGCAATGGGTCTTCCTTCCTGCATTAAAACTGCACCAATTCCATTTCCTGAGGCATCACATTCCACAATAAAGGTTTTTGTGAAGTCCGGCGTAGCTAAGACCGGTGCTAGGCACATTGCCTCTTTAAGATGTTCAAAGGCCTTAGTTGCTTCAGGAGTCCATGAAAATGCATCTTTCTTCAATAATGTTGTTAGAGGTGCTGCTATTCTTCCATAATTCTTAACAAACTTGCGATAATAGCCCGTTAACCCGAGAAATCCTCGCAACTGCTTTATCGTCTTAGGGACTTTCCATTCCTTAATGGCTTTAATTTTGTTAGGGTCTACTTTAACACCCTCGTGGGATATAATATGACCCAGATATTCCACCTCTTGTACTCCAAAGAAACATTTGGATGCTTTTGCATATAATTGCTTCTCCTGCAATAGTTTGAGCACCCTGTCAACATGTTCAACATGATCCTTCCAAGACCTGTTGTAGATTAGTATATCATCAAAAAATACTAGCACAAATTTTCTAAGGAAGGATTTGAAAATGGAATTCATCAACCCTTGAAATGTAGAAGGTGCATTGGTAAGGCCAAAAGGCATGACCAAAAATTCATAATGACCCTCATGAGTTCGAAATGCTGTTTTTGGAATATCTTGAGTCTTCATTCTAATTTGATGATATCCTGAACGAAAATCCAAATTGGTAAAATAAATTGCTCCATGTAATTCATCCAATAATTCATCAATCACAGGAATGGGAAATTTATCTTTAATGGTGAGCTTATTGAGCTCCCTATAATCCGTACACATTCACCATGATCCATCCTTCTTGTGTACCAATACTACAGGAGCAGAGAAAGAACTTTGACTAGGTTGAATTATACCCGCTTCTAACATTTCTGCAATCATACGTTCAATTTCGCTCTTTTGGAAGTAAGGATATCTATAAGGCCTAATGTTTGGAGGAACACTTCCTCGAATCAAATGAATAGCATGATCATGATCACGAATAGGTGGGAGTCCTTTGGGAGTTTCAAACACCTTGGAATGATTGTCCAAGACTTGTTGGAGATCTGCAGAAATAGATGATTTTGATGTTGGAACTTCTAGTGAGCATAATTGTGCAATTACGCCTCATTGTTCTTTCTTTAGAAGCTTTGGCATTCCATTAGAGCTTATTATCCTTCACGGCTTCCCTTCAATACCCCGTAATTCGACTTCCTTTCCTTCTGAAAAAAATTTCAAGAAAAGTTCTTGAAAATTAAAAGCTACCGTCCCCAAAGATTGTAACCATTGTACTCCTAGTACAACATCAGCACCTCCCATAGGAATGGAAAGCATTGGAATAGTCAACACATATTCCCCCATGGTTAGCTTGATGTTATTGCATTTTCCAGAGAAATTTATAGTTCCTCCATTTGCAACCATCACTTGACATTCTGGTGCTGGGTATAGGAAACAATTTAATTCCTTGGCTACCTTACAATGAATAAAATTATGGGTGCTACCCGAATCAATCAACACTATTACCTTTTTCTTCTTGATTTTTCCTTCTATCTTGAGAGTTTGAGGAGTGGTAATTCCTGCCAGTGCATTACACGATATGGTGGGATTCATTTCTTCCTCTTCTAGGGCTGGTTCCTGGTGTATATCCTCTTCTTGTTCATTTTATTCTTCCTCTTCACAATCTATGCAAAATAATTTCTTCTCAGCACACTTATGACCTTTAGTGTATTTTCTATCACAACTGTAGCAAAGCCCTTTTGCTCTTTTTTCTTCCAATTGTTGTGGTGTCAACCTTGTAGGTTGTGGAAATCTAGGCGTAGTAACATTTCCTTCTTTATAGAATTGAGTGGTAGGCTTCCTTGGCGCCATAATTTTACATTCAACTTTTCTTGCCAACCTGAATGCCTTCTCCAATGAATCAGGTTCCAAAACGCGAACTTCATGTTGGATGTTATCCTTTAAAGTGCCTATGAAGAGATTAATCATGTGTTCCTCTGGAATATCAGTTACCCTTATATTCAATTTTTGGAAGTCCTCAATGTGCTGCCCCACTAAACCCTTTTGTTTGAGATTTATCAATTGGCTAAAGAAGGTGTTTCTCTTTGTATCCTCATAATGTGCTATCATTTCTTTCGTAAAAATTGACCAAGTGAAATTTTTTTTACGGGAGCAAAGCCATCGATACCATACAAATGTATTTTGTTCTAAATGTAAAGTTGCAATGCGTACCTTTTGTGTGTTTTTCACATTATGGAGATCAAAATATTGCTCCATTTGTAGTATCCATGTTACAGGATCCTTTCCATCAAACTTCCTTATATCCATTTTTGGAATATGGTGGTTCTTCCCGCAAACATTAGAGTTTATGAAATCACGATTAACATTTATTTTGTTCTCATCATGAGGTTCTTCTACTATATGTCCGCCATTAGGAATCATTTTTGGTTTTAAGCTTGTCATCAAGCCTTCCATGTATGCTTTTAGATCATTCTTCATGTTTTCCATGTTGTCTTTCATGTCATCCATCTTAGCTTCGATGCCCACTTCCATGCCATCCATCTTAGCTTCCACGCCTTTCTTCAAACCGTCCATCTTCACTTCCATGCCATCCATCTTAGCTTCCATGCCTTTCTTCAAACCGTCCATCTTCACTTCCACGCCTTTCTTCAAAACTTCCATTTCATTTTTGTTGCTCTTTGCGAGAGTGAAATTTGTTGCACTTGCTCTTGTAATTTTGATAGATCATGTTGCAATTCTTCATCTTCATGAGTCATGGTAGAGCCTTCTGAAGGCTTAATGGGTGTTGAATTATTTTTAGGCGCCATTTTAGAATCCAATATTGATACCTATTCTACAATAGGCCCTTTCAATCAATTCAACTTGATTCTTCAAACAAGACTTATGCAATTCGGAAAAAAAAATACACACCTTTTACTTGCTTTGAGGAGCTCGATATTGAAATTGTATTATCTTTGTGATTGCAGATCTTCAATATCTAAAATTCAGCACTGAAGTAGCCCTCTGAATTCTCTTTTGAATGCCACAGGTATGACCTGATTTGGATTCTCCAAGGAAAATTTGTGTCCAATCTCCCACAATGACCTAATTATGGACTAGTTTAGTAGAGCGAACTTGTACGACTTGCCACGTGTCACTGTTTTATCCTTTGTCTCTGAAATTGATAGCCAAGAAACTACCGTCTGTGTACTTGCGACTAATTTTTACGGCACTCCAATCCAATGCCCAGAGAGAGAGTTATTGAACTTTTCCCACGATCACCTCTTTGAGATGAAATTCAGGAGTCTGAAAAAGCACTACCTTCCACAGATCATATCTCCAAAAATATTGCGAACCAAGTTCTGAAATTTTTTGAAAATATTCCTCAGGATTTCAGCTTCGCACCATGCAAATTTCAGATTCTGAACCTTCGTATAAACAAAGTTATAGCGCAAATGCCACGATGACCTGTTTAGGAGCCTGAAAAAATACCTAACTTCCATAGATCATATCTCCTAAAATATTGCGAACCAAGCTCTGAAATTTTTAGAAAATATTCCTCAGGATTTCGGCTTCGCACCCTAAAAATTTCAGCTTTTGAACCTTCGTAGAAAAAACGTTATAGCGAAAATGACACGATGACCTGTTTGGAGCAGCGAAACCCTAGAATCCAAACCTCTGATACCAAATGTTGTGTAACCAGCTTCAAAAATAGAAGAAAAGAGATATCAACGCCTTAGAAATAAGCCACTTCGAGTGGGAAACCTCCAATACATTACATAAATGCACAATTCTTGGATGATACAATTTACAAAACCCCCTTTCTATATATAGGAGTCCATGGGGCCATAATGTAATCCTAGTGGGCCACAATGTAATCCTAGCCGACCTAACAATAATAATTTAAGGGCACAATAATAACAATATGGGGGTTACAGGGGTACAATAATAACAATAAGGGGGGCTACACTAACATAATAAGGGGCTATACTATTTAATATAGGGACCTAACATTGTTTGCCTAGGCTTCCCTATTTAGGGACTTTTAAAGCTGCTTTCTGCTTTTCCCAACTTTTTACCTCTTCCCAACTACTCTCCACATCATTGGGGAAACTAGATTTTCCTCAAAATCTAATTTAGAAATAAATTCTTTCAATGATTTTTGAAATATTTGTGGGGAAAGTATTTTCCTTTATCCATCCTCATGGATTTAGCAAGTGATCTCATAATTCTCATTTTGGTCAATCTGCACAGAAATTTTTTTATTAATTTTTTTCAAAATTAAATATTTAACTACATCCATAAAATACTTGTCCTTTGGGGTCCACTCCCCTTAGGATTAAAGTTCAAATGTCTAGTTTTGAAAATCAGACACATAAACTAGGGGTGTTACACCCTCACTAAACAGAAAATTAGCAATGTTGTGCATATTTAAAATATCTGTTTACAAAAATATTAAAACCAAAAAAATATATTAAAAGAGAGGTCAAGCTTTCCGAGCCCGAAAGGATCGTCGAGCGATTCTGCTAACGCGCATGCCACTAACAAGGCCTAGGATTGAGCAAGCAAGATATACGAAATACCTAGTAAAACCATGAGTTCCATTAGCAGGAGGAAGTTAAATCGAGAAAGAACTGTGGAACAGGTTCCGCTCTACGAAGAAAGGTACCTTTGGAAATATATAATTCGGATGGGTTAGCCATGGATCTTACTCATAAAAAGATAACATTATGCTAGCAGAAAGGATAGGAAAGCAAAGGGACTGGCTTAAATATTATTACCTGATAGTTTCAAAGTTCCAAAATGGAAATTTGGAGATGCTAATCTGGAAATACAGTCGGAGAACCAAAACCAACCCTAAGTTAATTGGAAAACCAAGAAATAAATGGTATAGGAAAATAGGATTTGGAAATAAATTGTAGAGGAGAAATGAGTACTACTATGCGAATAACAGTAATCTTACTGGTGCGGAAATTTACGATTCCTTCATTTTGCAACGACCTCAATAACCATGTTATGGCTCTCCTTATCATTTGAGAAAATAACTGAACGAGTTTTTGTGCCTAAGTAAGTTCAGTAGAAAGGCAGAACTATTTGGCAGAGTAGGGAGCCAAGTGTACAGGGAGAGCTAAACCCTTAGACAACAGAGCAAATAGAACAAAGGAGGTATAGAAATGAACTGATAGATTATGACAGCGGTGTAACGCCAAGGTTTTTCCACCCGCATTCCTATTGTCGATTTCCATTGTCATCCAACAGTGGATAGTGTGGCATATGTCCTCGAGACAATCAAACAATCACATGAAAAATCCTACTGCTCGCAGTGGTGTTATTAATGGTGGCATTGACTTGGACGTGAACCCCATATCAATGCATATAGATCAGACTTATAATAAAAGCACATCAGACTTATAGATATCATACTTATAGTCATAAATTTAATAATTCATATAAGGTTAATTGTTGGTTAACTAAGGTCCTGAAATAGAGGAATGAATTTCTAAACTATATCTCGGGAAAACACACTTATGATAACTTTATAATATATGAAGAATCCTTAGGCATGTTATAGATCATGTTACAGTCGAAATGTAAATATATAAGAAAAAGGAAACCATTTCATGGATATAATAGTTTACAATAAGATATAGTGTAAATTTTTTTTTATATGTGGTAAAAATTTAGTGCTTGATGTTACAAGTGGTATCAGAGCCAAGTTCATACGCTGGGACCCTAAGGGTCAACTAACAATTTACGCTGTGTGTATACTGATTCTCAAAGAATACACGCATAATAGGAAACATCATGAGAAGAGGATCAATGCAACAATCTTCCCAGAACACTAGGGAACCCCAAACAAAACCAGTAGTGAGCCCTGAGATGTAGGTTCAGCTGAGTGTCGATCAACACCAGCAAACGAGTACACTGCTGGAGGAACAGAAACATCAAACCAGCATACTGTTGAGTACAATACATAAACTACAAGAAGAGATGGTGCAAGTTCATAGTGATAATGAGGGCTTAATGCAAGAGCAAGAAAATATACTCAAAATCCTGTCAAACAAGAAAAATCAAGAAATAGAACACCCTGGTGCTGATATGGACATGCATGAAATTGATGAGCGAAAAAAAGGGGAACACACCACTAATAGAGTGGAAAGAAGCCCTTCTCAGCGAAGCAACAAAAAAAAAATTTCAATGAATCAGAATCTGGAATTTTTTCGGATCAACAAGAGGTTAAGAAGTATAAAGTAGAGATTCAGGGGTAGTTTCAAAAAAGAAAACCACCAACATTTGATGGTGAAGCTGAGGAGGTGGCAGAGGCATGGTTAATAAAGGCTAGATTGGCCATATATCACTTAAGAGAGGAAACCACTCTGTGGTGGGAAGAAGTGAAGAATGTTTGCAGCATTGAGGACCAATATGCTACGTGGGAATCATTCTAGCAATAATTTAAAGACAAGTATTTAGCAAAATGTTTCTACGATGAGAAATCTAAAGAATTTCATGACTTGAAGCTGGGACATATGACTATGGATGATTATATCACCAAGTTCTCCTCCGTGTTTAAATATGTTCCGTACCTCTGAGAGGAAAGGGCTAAGGTACAAATATTTATGAGCAGCTTTCCAACACATATGAAAGAGCGAATTGAATTTGTAAATCCTAAAACCATGGACGAAGCCATTCATAAGGCATGAATCTGCTATCAGAAGTGCAAGGCTAAAGGGGAGGTTGGAAAAAGTAGGAAGCCAAGGAAAGGTCTAAAAAGTAGCTCAAACTTCAAAGGCAGGAAAAGAAATAACTTCAAGAATTTTGCACGAAGTTATGTCAGTAAAAAATTTGGTAGAAATCATCAAAGAAATTGATGGCCAGCAAAAGAGAATCCTACAGAGGCATCTAGCAAACCGGAGCAAGGGCAGGTGACCAAACCACCCCTATAGTGTTGGGGGTGTGGTGAGGAACACTATTATAAAAACTGCCCGCAGTGAGAAAGAAATGACACAGTTTCAAACTTGTAGGAGGCTTCTATAGTAGGCGATCTAGCACGAAACATTCCTCGTATCAACACATCATTGGTGGATCGACAAGCAGATTATTAGCCAACAATGATTGAGTTGGAAGGTAAATTACTGTCTCAATTTGTTTCTATTTTTGTAGACCAAGGTGCAAGTCTAAGTTATGTTAGTCCCAAAATAGTGGAAATTTATAAATTAAAAGGGCAGAAATATAAAAACCATGGCTGGTACAGCTAGCCACAGGATCAGAAAGAAAGGTAACTGACCAAATTCCAAACTATGCATTAGAAATTGCAGAACAACAGTTGAATGTGGACCTGAACATACTACCATTAGGGTCCTATGATGTTTTTTTGGGTATGGATTGGCTAGAAAAATATTGGACCTTAGTGTACTGCAAGGAAAATATAATTTACTACAGAATGAAAGATGGAACATGGAAGGAGATTCAGGGAATCAAGAAGCTGTTACAACTACGTCTAATTACCACATACCAAATGAGTAAATGTATGAGGAAAGGATGCCAGATATATGCTATTTGGGTGGGATATGATAATTCCAAGGAAAAATCACCTATGATGGAAAACATACCAGTAGTACAAGATTTGATGGATTTTTTT
Source organism: Pinus albicaulis (assembly GCA_034641835.2). Classification (NCBI taxonomy): domain Eukaryota; kingdom Viridiplantae; phylum Streptophyta; class Pinopsida; order Pinales; family Pinaceae; genus Pinus; species Pinus albicaulis. The sequence goes on from JAXQQM020063576.1 coordinate 27,417, forward strand.
CCATAAAATATTCTTGGATTACCACCAAAGAGAGATATTGATTTTACCATTAAAATAATGTTGGGAGCATCACCTGTGTCGAGGGCTCCTTACAGAATGAGTGTTCCAGAATTAAAAGAATTAAAAATTCAGTTACATGAACTGTTGGACAAAGGTTATATTCGTCCAAGTGTGTCTCCTTGGGGAGCACTAGTGCTGTTCATTAAGAAGAAGGACGAAACCATGCGAATGTGCATGGAATATAGACATCTCAACAAGTTAACAGTCAAGAAAAAATATCCATTAACAAGGATTGATGACCTATTTGATCAAGTTAAGGTGACTACAATATTTTCAAACATAGATTTAAGATCTGGATTAATACAGAAGTGTCCTCAGACACATAATTTTACTGATAACGGAAAATACAAACGTAAACTTCCACTAATTTGCAATTAGGAAACTAACCTATTTATAAGCTACATGTCCTAACTTAATTTAGCTATGGACCACTTGATAAAACAATAAGTGTCCATTTACAATAAATGATATTCTATACAATCTACTAACTTTATTCCTATTTTAGAGCCTATGATACGAATCTATAATATTCCTATATTTTCTAACAATATTCATTTCTAAGTGTCTAATATTTATTAAATATTCTAATTTAATAAATATTTTATCCTAACTTTACATTGTGATATTTGGATCATCTCATATTTCCCATTTATTCATCTAACTAGATTTTTAAAGAAAAAAATAATAATATCCCTATTAGTTGCATGCTAATTTAGGTATATTACATGTTAGCATTTATACTTGACAAGGACGTATATTAGATGGTGAAGTGATAGGAGTTAAGTCACAAATGGGACCAATTTCACATAGTTTTCAAATAATATATAACGTTATACCCTATGAGTATGGGTGGAACCCATTAAACGCTATTTATATTCCTCAATAGAAGCATTCAAAAATATAGTTATTAAAAATGGAATATGAATCAAGATAATAAATGGTAACAAATCATATTAAATAAATAATATAGTCCATTAGGTTAAGGAACCTTTGTAAAGGTTAAAGGTACCTCTAGAATTATTAAAATAGTATTATACGAAAGGAATAAATGATGGAAATCTAAATTACCATAATAAAATTAAGGTAGACTAAAGGTAATAGGTGGAAATACTATTACCATGATAACTTATAATTGAAGTTGTAAAGAGGGTAAGATGGACATATCTTAATTAATGAAAATGATAATAAAATGAAACAGTGACAAGATAAAGCCAATTGAAGTAGAAGTGGTTCAATTTAAATGAGTGAAGTTGAGGGAAAAAATGTAACCTTGGATTCAAAAATTTCAAAAAGTGTAACGAAGAAACTCGACTAATAATGATGAAATATGAATGAAAGAATAACAACAAAATTCGTCAAATAGTGATGAACTTATAAAAAGTAGTGGACAAAAAATTAAGAAATTATGTTATAAATAGAAAAATCTAGATGGTATAAATAGAATTTGTGGTAAGTGGCGAAACACTGGGCCTATATGTGTCCTCACACAAGAAATTAAAAATCCAAGATTTATGTTGCTGCAATTTTTTTTAATTGAAATTTTTTACACTAATTTCATTTCTGTGTATAGTGAATTAGTACAGAAAAGTACAGTCGAAATTATGAGTGAAGGGGAATGGTTGTATGTAGATATGGGTGGTGAGGAAAATCCACCAAATCAAAATTTTCAGTCGTTGGCTATATTTTGGTAAATGCAACGAGAAATGATTTAGCTGAGAACCAGTAATGAAATATTGTTGCAATCGAGCAATGAGGAAGAAAGGCTGATCAAAAAATTAACCTCTAGGTCTATTCACGAAAGTGAAGACCCTAGAAAAAAAATAAAGGAAAGTAACACCAACTCAGAAATATCTGATGAAGGTGAAGCCTCTGGAGAGGAGTCCAGAAAGAAAAAGGAATTGAAAGGAGAAATCCTAAAAATTAAACCTCCAACTTATGATTGTGAAAAGGTGGAAGATGCAAAAGCTTGGCTTCTAAACATGGTAAAATACTTTCAAGTTTATGAATATGGAAGTAACCTAAAAGCGAGATTGGCTATTTACCAACTACAGGGTAAGGCTACCTTGTGGTGGGAAGAAACCAAAATGGTACATGTAATAGATGAGAAAATTGTTACTAGGGAGGACTTCCAAACTAAGTTTAAATCTAGATATCTGAATGAAAGATACTATGATGAAAAAGCCAAATAATTTCAGGAGCTGAGATTGGGACAACTCACAATATATGAGTTTGTTACCAAATTCACTAATATGCTTCGTTATGTACCTTATATTAGAGAAGAGAAGGATAAGGTACAACGATTTTTAAACTGTCTACCTGCTATCTATAGGGAGAGAATAGAATTTGATAATTCGAAGAAAATGGATGATTTTTTGCAAAAACAAAGACCGTTTTATCAGCAGTTCAAAGGCAAAAACGATCAACTGAAAAATTGGCAGAACAAAGAAAAAGGGAAAGGTGAATCTAGTCGAAAATGAGTAAAACCAACATACTTGAAAAATTTTGGGAAAAATCATCAAGGCAAGAATTTTAACAAATTTGGAGAAAATCAACCAGCCCAATCACAAGCTATATCTAAACAGATGGATGTAAATAGCAAGAATGAAGGAGTTGTAAAAATTAGGGAACCATTAAAGTGTTGGATTTATCGAGAACCTCATATGTTATGTGACTGTCCTCATCGAATAGATTAAAGTATTCAAGTGTTGAGAGAGGAAACTACTGTAAATGATGTTGCTAGAAACATTCCAAGAATCAGTGTTGCACTATATGATCACCAAGCTGAACATCAATCAACCATGGTCAAAATCGAAGGGATGATTGTTGAACAACCTATTTATGTTTTGATAGATCGAGGAGGAAATTTAAGTTATATAAGTCCTCAGATGGTGGAAAGTGAAAATTAAAATCAGGAAAATTTCAGCAAGCATGGTCAGTTCAGTTAGCTACTAGAGCAAAAATAAAAGTGACCCATAAATTACCAAGTATTGCTGTAAATTTAAATGTGTTCAAACTAAACTAAATTTAAATATTTTACCTCTAGGTTCCTATGATGTGTTAGTGGGAATGTGTTAGGTCCCTATATTACTGGTATAGTCCCTTATTGTTGTTAGTGTAACCCCCTCATTTTTATTATTGTACCCTTGTAACCCCCATATTGTTATTATTGTGCCCTTAAATTATTATTGTTAGGTCAGCTAGGATTACATTGTGGCCCCATGGACTCCTATATATAGAAAGGAGGTTTTGTAATTTGAATCATCGAAGAATTGTTCATTCATGTAATGTATTGGAGGTTACCCCCTCGAAGTGGATTATTTCTAAGGTGTTGATATCTCTTTTCTTCTATTTTTGGAGCTGGTTTCGCAACATTTGGTATCAGAGCTTTTAGATTCTAGGGTTTCGCTGCTCCAAACAAGTCATCGTGGCATTTTTGCTATAAATTTTTTCCTACGAAGGTTCAGAATATGATTTTTTAAGAGTGTGAAGAAAAAATCTTGAGGAACAACGTCGCAAAATTTCAGAGCTTGGTTCACAATATTTTCAGAGATATGATCTCTGCAAGTTAGGTAATTTTGCAGGCTCCTGAATTTAACCTAAACATGTCATGGTATTTTCGTAATAACGATCTTTCTATGAAGGTTCAGAAGCTGAAATTTTTAGAGTGCAAAGCTGCAATGTTGAGGAACATCTTTGCAAAATTTCAGATATTAGTTCGCAAAATTTTCGGAGATATGATCTGTGGAAGTTAGGGCTTTTTGAGGCTTCTGAATTTCATCTCAAAGAGGTGATCATGGGAAAATATTCATAGATCTCTCTTTGAGCATCAGATTGGAATGCTGTAAAAAGTGGTCGCAAGTACACAAAATGTAGTTTTCTTCCTATAAATTTTAGAGCCAAAGGAGGAAACAGTGACATGTGGCGTGTCATACAATTTTGCTCTACTGAACGAGTCCAAAATTGGGTCATTGTGGGAGATTGGACATAACTTTGTCTCGAAGAATCCAAATCAGATCAGACATATGGCATTTGAAAGAAGCTTCAGAGGGCTACAATAGGGCTGAATTTTAGATATTGAGGATCCACAATTCTAGAGATAATTCAATTTCAATATTGAGCTCCTTAAAAGCAAGTAAAAGGTGTGTATTTTTTTTTCCGAATTGCATAAGTCTTGTTTGAAGAATCAATTTTAATTGATTCCAAGTGCATATTGTAGAATAGATATCAGTATTGGATTCTAAAATGGCCCCTAAAAAGAATTCAACACCCATTCAACCTTTATAAAGCTCTACTATGACTCATGAAGATGAAGAATGACAACATGACATATCAAAATTACAAGAGCAAGTGCAACAAATTTTGCTCTCGTAAAGAGCAGCAAAAAATGACATGGAAGTTTTGAAGAAAGGCGTGGAAACTAATATGGATGGTTTGAAGAAAGGCATGGAATCTAAGATGGATGGTTTGTATAATGGCATGGAATCTAAGATAGATGGCATAGAATATAAGATAGATGGCATGGAAACTGGCATGGAATCTAAGATGGATGACATGGAAGCTAAGATCGATGAGAAAATGGAAAACATGAAGAATGATCTAAAAGCAGACAGGAAAGGTTTGACAAAGTTGATACAAGAAATTTTTCCTAATGGTGATAAGATAGTAGAGGAAACTCATGATGAGAACAAAATAAATGTTAATCGTGATTTCATAAAATCTAATGTTGGCGGGAAGAACCACCATATTCCAAAAATGGATATGAGGAAGTTTGATGGAAAGGATCCTGTAACATGGATACTACAGATGGAGCAATATTTTGATCTCCATAATGTGCGAAACACACAAAAGGTACGCATTGCAACTTTACATTTAGAACAAAATACATTTGTATGGTATCGATGGCTTTGCTCCCGTAAAAAAATTGTCACTTGGTCAATTTTTATGGAGGAAATGATAGCACATTATGAGGATACAAAGAGAAACACCTTCTTTAACCAATTGATAAATCTCAAACAAAAGGGTTTAGTGGGGCAGCACATTGAGGACTTCCAAAAATTGAATATAAGGGTAACTGATATTCCAGAGGAACACAGGATTGATCTCTTCATAGGCACTTTAAAGGATAACATCCAACATGAAGTTCGCGTTTTGGAACCTGATTCATTGGAGAAGGCATTCGGGTTGGCAAGAAAAGTTGAATGTAAAATTATGGCGACAAGGAAGCCTACCACTCAATTCTATAAAGAAGGAAGTGTTGCTACGCCTAGATTTCCACAACCTACAAGGTTGACAACACAACAATTGGAAGAAAAAAGAGCAAAAGGGCTTTGCTACAGTTGTGATAGAAAATACACTAAAGGTCATAAGTGTGCTGAGAAGAAATTATTTTACATAGATTGTGAAGAGGAAGAAGAAAATGAACAAGAAGAGGATATACACCAGGAACCAACCCAATAAGAGGAAGAAATGAGTCTGACCATATCATGTAATGCATTGGCAGGAATTACCACTCCTCAAACTCTCAAGATAGAAGGACATATCAAGAAGAAAAAGGTAATAGTGTTGATTTATTCGGGTAGTACCCATAATTTTATTCATTGTAAGGTAGCCAAGGAATTGAATTGTTTCCTATACCCAGCACCAGAATGTCAAGTGATGGTTGCAAATGGAGGAACTATAAATTGCTCTGGAAAATGCCATAATATCAAGCTAACCATGGGGGAATATGTATTGAATGGTCCAATGCTTTCCATTCCTATGGGAGGTGCTGATGTTGTACTAGGAGTACAATGGTTACAATCTTTGGGGACGATAGCTTTTAATTTTCAAGAAATTTTCTTGAATTTTTTTTCAAAAGGAAAGGAAGTCAAATTACGGGGTATTGTAGGGGAGCCAGGAAAGATAATAAGCTCTAATGTCATGAAAAATCTTCTAAATAAATAACAACGAGGCATAATTGCACAATTATTCTCACTGCAAGTTCCAACATCGAAATCATCTATTTTTGCAGATCTCCAAAAATTCTTGGAAAATCATTCCAAGGTTTTTGAAACACCCAAAGGACTCCCGCCTCTTCGTGATAATGATCATGCTATTCATTTGATTCTAGGAAGTGTTCCTCCAAACATCAGGCCTGATAGATATTCGTATTCCCAAAAGAGAGAAATTGAATGTATGATTGCAGAAATGTTAGAGGCGGTTATAATTCAACCTATTCAAAGTTCTTTCTTTGCTTATGTAGTATTGGTACACAAGAAGGATGAATCATGGCGCATGTGTGCAGGTTATAGGGAGCTCAATAAGCTCAACATTAAAGATAAATTTCCCATTCCTGTGATTGATGAATTATTCGATGAATTACATGGATCAATTTATTTTACCAAGTTGGATCTTCGTTCAGGGTATCGTCAAATTAGAATGAAGACTGAAGATATTCCGAAAACAACATTTCGAACTCATGAGGGTCATTATGAATTTTTATTCATGCCTTTTGGCCTTACCAATGCACCTTCTACATTTCAAGGGTTGATGAATTCCATTTTCAAACCCTTCCTTAGAAAATTTGTGTTAGTATTTTTTAAATGATATACTAATCTACAGTAGGTCTTGGAAGGATCATGTTCAACATGTTGACAGGGTGCTCAAACTATTGTAGGAGAAAAAATTATATGCAAAAAAATCCAAATGTTTCTTTGGAGTACAAGAGGTAGATATATGGGTCATATTGTATCTCACGAGGGTGTTAAGGTAGACACTAACAAAATTAAATCCATTAAGGAATGGAAAGTACCCACAACCATAAAGCAGCTGCGAGGATTTCTCAAGTTAACAGGGTATTATCGAAATTTTGTTAAGAATTATGGGAGAATAACAGCACCTCTAACAACATTATTGAAGAAAGATGCATTTTCATGGACTCCTGAAGTAACTAAGGCCTTTAAACATCTTAAAGAGGCAATGTGCCTAGTACCAGTCTTATCTACACCAGACTTCACAAAAAACCTTTATTGTGGAATGTGATGCCTCAGGAAATGGAATTGGTGTTGTTTTAATGTAAGAAGGAAGACCCATTGGTTTTGAAAGTCATCCAATCAAAAGAAAGTATTTAAAGAAACCTATTTATGAGAAGGAAATGTTAGCAATACTGCATGCACTAAGGAAATGGAGAACTTACCTAATGGGAAGACACTTCAAGGTAAAAACTGACATGATAGTCTTAAACACTTTTTGGAACAAAAAATATCTTCAAAAGAGCAAAAAAAATGAGTCACAAAGAGGTTGGGTTATGACTTTGAAATAATATACAAAAAAGGGAAGCTAAATGTTGTTGCATATCCACTCTCAAGAAAGAATGAAGAGGTGGAAACATTGCTTTGTGCCATTTTTATTATCTAACCAGATTGGATAACTGAAGCAAGAGATGAATGGAATAAGGATGAAGAAGTATGGACACTCATTCGAAAGTTGCAACAAGATCCTAGTACATATGATAGATTTAGTGGGAAAAATGATTCCTTATGATACAAACATCGCTTATATCTTTGTAAGAATTCCCATCTAAAAAAAATATTCTTTTGGAATTGCACACTTCTCCTTTAGGAGGACACTTAGGATTTTTAAAAACTTACCACAGGGTGAAGAAAGAATTTTTTTTGGATTGCCTTAAATATGATCTTGAAAATTTTGTGGCAGAATGTTTGGTTTGCCAGCAGAATAAAGTTGATATAGTTAAGACCCCGGGTCTTCTACAACTTTTATCCATTCCAAGTCAATGTTGGGAGGATATTTCAATGGATTTTATCACAGGTTTACCTAAGTCCGAAGGAAAGAGTGTCATCAGGGTGGTAGTTGATAGACTTACCAAGTATGCACACTTTTGTGCATTATCTCATCCATTTAAAGCAAGTAAAATTGCTACTACATTTATGGACACAATTCAAAAGCTACATGGAAACCCAAGGGTTATTGTGAGAGACAGAGATCCCATTTTTACTGGAAATTTTTGGACAGAGTTATTTTCTTGTTTGGGTACTCAATTAGCTCATAGCTCATCTTATCATCCTCAGTCCGATGGTCAAACTGAGATAGTAAATAAATGTTTGGAAGGATATCTTCATTGTTTTGTATCTGATAAACAAACACAATGGGTAAAGTGGTTACCTCTAGCTGAATGGTGTTATAAAACTTCCTTCCATACTGTAGCAAAAATGACCCCATTTATGGCACTTTATGGATATCATCCACCATCCATCACATCATATTTAAGAGAAAATTAAAAGGTTCAAGAAGTGGAAGATCACATCGAGCATCAATAAGAAGTTCTCCAATTATTAAAGGACAACCTAAATTTGGCACAAAATCGAATGAAATAGCAGGCAGATCAACATCGCAGCGAGAGAAGTTTTGATGTAGGAGACTAGATATTTTTACAGCTACAACCATATAGACAAATTTCCCTCAAGCAAACTAAGAATGATAATAAATTATCGCCAAAGTACTATGGTCCTTACAAGGTGTTGGAAAAGATCAGTACTATGGTATACAAATTGGAGCTTCCTGCTTCTTCACGAGTGCATCCAATTTTCCATGTTTCATGCTTAAACAAGGTTATAGGTGAATATATTCCAGTTCAAACAATATTTCCAGAACTTGATGAGGAAGGAGAAATCATATTGGAACCTGAAGCCATCACAGAAAGAAGAACTCAATAGCTACGGAAGCCATCAATTTTAGAGTATCTCATCAAGTGGAAGAACTTACCCACTGAAGGTTCTACGTGGGAGGATGAGAATTTTATACAAAAGCACCTAGAGCTACTCAAGCGTTGAGGACAACACTTTTTTGAAGGAGAGGGGCATGTTAGGTCCCTATATTACTAGTATAGTCCCTTATTGTTATTAGTGTAACCCCCATATTGTTATTATTGTACCCTTGTAACCCCCATATTGTTATTATTGTGCCCTTAAATTATTATTGTTAGATCGGCTAGGATTACATTGTGGCCCCATGGACTCCTATATATAAAAATGAGGTTTTGTAATTTGAATCATCGAAGAATTGTTCATTCATGTAATGTATTGGAGGTTTCCCCCTCGAAGTGTCTTATTTATAAGGCGTTGATATCTCTTTTCTTCTCTTTTTGGCGTTGGTTTCACAACAGAATGGACTGGTTAGAAAAATAGAAAGCAATATTTAATTTCTTATATAAAATAGTTCACTGTATATATGGTGAGGGAAAACCAGTGATAGTAAAAGGAAAAGAAAGACCCACATCAATCAGAAAAATTTCAGGACAACAGTTGAAAAGGACAACAAGGAAAGATTTTCAAGTCTATGATGTATAAGTGGAAGAATTGGGACAACAAAATGAAAAAGAAGCTATAGAAAATTTACCAGTAATCAGATAATTCAAAGATGTGTTTCCAGATGAAATTCATCAACCACCCCCTGTTGAGTAGATTAATCCGTCTTGCGGACAAGACCGATCTCTCTAGTACTAAAAGTAACTAGCAACAAACAGCCAATTATACTAATCTCTCTCTAAGCATATAAGATTCATAAAGACACTATATAGGTGTAAGGCCTACCTTATATCCAACGCTTGCTTGATTTCGTTGAAGTCCTTCCCGTGCACTGAAAGAACGTTCCTCGTGGATCTGCAGTCACAAACAAGCAAAAAGATTACGCAGCACCTGTATAGACATTATTATAAACCATACTTATCATAATGATCAAGGAATTTATGAAATAAACCATGAATCGACAGTTTAATGAGAGAAATGAGTATATTTGTATTAACTTCAAATAAGAAAACCTTTACAACCTGTGCCTTGATGTTGTGCAGGTCCTCCCGGGGTCCGAAGCAGGAATCTCTTCTAATTTGACAAGCATTGCACTCTTTGAACCAAGACGAATAGAGATGAGTGATTGAAACTCACAGAAAGAGTGATTTAACCTCACAGAAAGTCTTAGTTAATTGAGACTGAATCTCAACAGCATTTAACTTCAAATATCTTAAGCTTGAACTCCCTTTGAGGCTACCCAAGGCCTCTTTTTATAGTGGAAAAGAGGAGGTTTCTTGTTCCAAATATGAAGGGATAGAATCCTCCTTCAAAGGGATTAGCTCCTTACATCAAGGGGTTAGCTCCATCAAGTGAGGGATGCATGAACCTTATGAAAGCGTATCCATTCCCGAAAATTCCCATCTAGAATCTTCTAGAATTCATCTGAAATTCACTTTTTATCTTTACTTTCTCGCCTTTTTGTATTTTACAGAGGTCCGCACCCATTACACAAAGAACGTGTGGTATGGTTCCGCATGAGGGCTGAACTTTAGGTGCGGGACCGCAGGGAATGAACAGAGAAAGTGCGATACCAATTCTTAGGGGATTTTAGGGAATTTTTCTGATTTTTGAAGCTTGACATGAGGAGCTGGTATGTTATACTTGCAAAAGGAGGAAGTATGAGTAATAATGAGCTCATACTCATAGTAAAATGTCAGGATGACAGATTTTAGTGTAACAAATTTCCCCCTAAAGTGCAAAGTCTGGAATAGATGAAGCTGTAGTCTGTCATATATGAAGAGTGCAATACTTTATCATTTCAAAGATCATCCTGTGGACACCCCAGTCGGAACCTGTAAAAACATTCAATGCAAAATATATACATGTATATGTCATCACTGAGGTAGGCATTCCCATACTCAGATAAAAACTAACTATAAACTAACTGAAATCGTTCTGATACAGGAATGCTTTTGAATACATCATAGTACAGATATATGTAGACACAGTATGGACGCAGCCATCTGTTTATAAATAATCTACTGTATAGATGACAACAAAATTCCTCGCAGCGTGGATGGTGGAAACTAGATCCAGGGTCTTGATTTCCACATCTCGAACTAGTACGATTCTATCCATGTGAATAAATGTGTTGAAGTCGAACATGGTAGAAACCACTTGATTACCAGTCAATGATGTGAACTGTTAACAAGTGTGAGAGAAACCACCAATAATGTCAATGGCTCTCAAAGTACCCAGTACAATCCATGAAATGTGAATGAATGAGCTGAAGTCGAACATGTCACGGAATCATTCGATCGAAGGTCAATGATGCAACCTGTCGTCGAAGGCGAGAAACCTGCCATTGAGGCATGCATATTTCAAGGTACTGACGATTTCTGGATCAACTTTCTAGATAATGTGCTGATGTCGATAGAAAGTGATATGTCGTAGGCAAGCCCACAACATGAAATCATAGATCAAGTTTTGAAAATATATTGGCAAGGACTGACTCAGGGATGGTCAAAAGATGGATGACAGATATTTTGCAGATGAATGGTTTATTTGAACTGTTCTCTTGGACACATAATGACACTGCAGATGGCTTGGTAACAATTGACCCAAAGCTAATACCCAGAAACCGGCTGAAAACTTTCAATGTGGTTTGATTAACTGTTAGGCAAAGGATTTCCCAACCCAGGTGAATATAAGTGTCGTGTCCAAGAGTGGTTGACTGAGTTTTCGAAAATTTAAAATACAACAAACACGCCCATTTTTCTCTCTTTTCCCCCACCATTTCTGGCAAGTACCTCTTTATTTTTGACAAGCTTGAGGAGGATAACATTTGCTTGATTATAAGCTCATCCTTCGGATGATTCCAACTTAGTTTAAAATTCGAACCCTAAGAAGGAGTGGTTCATTCCTGTTGAAAATTAAACATGTCCTTTACTGTAAAGTTTTAACGAGTCCAGTATAGGAGAAACTCGGTGTTTTTCAGTTTTAGGGAGTCAGAAGAAAAACTTAAGAAAACTCCATGGGTGTACTTTTTCGTAAATTTAGTCTCTCGAGCCCAAAAAAGGATAAAATAATGCGGGAGAGAACTCTATTGACCGTATTTAGTCAACGTATACCTTTTTCGTAAATAGTCCATTTCAGTCCGTAAAAGGGGTAAACTTATACTGAAAGGACGATCATTCATTTTACTTTAACGAGTTCGAATAATCAAGTACTCGGCAATCTTTTCATATTTAGAGAGTCTGAAAAGGGCTTAAAAGAGGACTCCAAGGTTTCGCTTTTTCGTAAAATTTTTGAAAGAGTCCGAAAAAGTGATAAAAGTATGCTCTTTTGTTGAAAAACGATCAGTTCACCTGAAAAATCCTGTTTCTGCACAAAAACTCAAAACATTACACATACATGTTTAAGATAAGTAAAAATTCTTTCAAAAATACCCTTTTAAAGTGAAAAATAAATAAATTAAAAATTCATTCATTCGAAAAAACTTATAAAAAGGACTTTTTCTATTTCATTTTTACCGTTCAGTTCCAGAGTGAAAAGTAAAAAGCTTTTGGATAAAAAAGTTCCCGTGAAGATTATGGAAAATTCAACCGTTGGAATCGAAAATCGTCAGCTCCAGGTAATCCACGACCTCCTTATCTTGTTTTTCATCCGTTTGAAATTCATTTTTAGGCTTTAGTTTGATTTTTTAGGGCAAAAAATGGTTCAAAAATGCGCCCGCGGGGTCCGCAGGTGGGACACAGGTTACCTGCGGACCCCGATTTTTTCTTAAAGGGAAAAAATCGTGGGTACCACACTCGGCACACAACCCGCGTGCGGAGCTACACTCTGTTTACAAAGAGCGGGTGCGGTACCCGCGCGACCAATTTTAAAGCATGGTTTTCTCATTTTTCTGCCAATTTTTTTCAAATAAGATCATTCTAACTTGCCTTATTTTGTATTGCAGGATTAACAAGATGCTTATCTGGCGAGAACGAGAGCATGAGGAAGTAGATGAAGCTGCAATACTTCATTTGCCCACACAAAGGGCATTAAAAGCATGTGGATTATACAAATTCTGGGCCATCTCTGGCATGAGGGCACAAGTGGAACTATTAACATGGTTGGTAGACAGATGGAATGTGGAGGACCAGTGCTTCTTCATTGGTGGCCACCGACTCGAAATTGAGCTGGAGGATATATACTTTTTGACTGGTTTGTCCAAGAGGGGCGAACAAGTATCCTTGTTTGGGACTAGGCCAGGTGGCCAGACTGTCGCTAGTCTCCAACTAGAATTTTGCAATGATCAGGAAAATCCTCGGGACAAAAAGATTGACATAAAACACATCATCCGTCCTGAGTTGAAAGTTATAGCTTTTATCGTTACCAAACTGTGTGGGAGTGCCGCGCTTCATGTGGCTACTGGTTCCCAAATGCGTGTTGCCGTGGAATGTTTTCGCGGCACCATCTTTAACTGGTGTGAAGTTGTGTTGGCCAATATAAAAGGCCAACTTACCAGAGCAAAAACTGGGAAACTAAAAAACTTTGGATACGGTTCCATTGTTATTTCTTTTGCTCTGGAGAGGATCCCCCAATTAGCTCCACAGAGTATTGCTGTTGATGCCGGTCGACCTCGAGAACCAAGAATGGTTCGTTGGTCCGCCCTAATGGCCCGTCATGCTATTGAGGGCACTGAGATTGTACGATTCCCTTCTTCATATTTTCGTTGGCTGGATCGCCAAGTTTTCATGATAGAGGATTTTCCGTATGCCGGGATAGATTTCCGCGGTGACAGAGAGATGGTTCTCCTTGCAGGGGAACAGTGGGATGATTCAGGTAAAATTATTTTTCAACGTTTGCTAAGTTCTAATTTTTTTTTAAATTTTTTATCATCTTAGAAAACTAATAACCAATTTTTTTTTGAATATAGACGTGGGTCCACATCGACCAGCTCATCTCCAACCTTTCGAGAGGAGACAACCAGTTGCGCCCGCACCAGCCCCAGCAGGCCAATCAGTAGAGATTTTGACTGATTTGGAGCATCATCTAGAGTGCTTGACTCTAGATATACCAGAGACCAGCATAGATGACATCCCTCTCAGGCTACAGAGATATGTGATTGGAGTCCCAGGACCTTTCAGGAGGTTCCTATGCAGGGTGGCCCGGGCAGTTGTTTCTTATCGAGATCACCATCAGTGATGGGATGATCATGTAGACTCATTTTTTGACTTTTGTATTATCATTTTTGCCGATCATAAGGTGTTTCCAACCTATGATCGAAGACGATGTATATTTTTTGAACACACTCCTATACTATGATATATCACCATTTTGCCGGCTATCTGTGTACATATATGAATGTTGTTTGTTTTACTGCTTTTAATTATTGCAAATGTCTATTTATTATACTAGAAGCAATCGAATCTGCTAATGTATTTAAATGTCTTGGAATATGCTGATATTCAATGTAATCAAACTCACGTTCCAAGAGACGAACTCTCAAAAACAACCGTAATAACACTGGATTTCTAATGGTATAAACCCTGTTAAGCTGTAATACAACAAGTTCTGAATCCAACCTTACAATCAAACTCCGAATTCCAAATGATATGGACTCAAACAATAACTCAATCATTGCACTATACTCGGCAATGTTATTTGTTGTTTGACCAAGGCTTACCCCATGCATGTATACTAACTCGTCAGAGGGTGAATAGATAACCCAAGCTGCGGAAGAAATGTTCCGTGTACTACGACAAGCACCATCAGCAAAACCAATGTAGGTTTGAAGAGATGTCGACATCTGCAATATCAAGAGTAAAACTCAGATAAGCAGGCATAGTGACAAAAACACACTTCTAAACTAGGCACACTTTTCTAATCTAGAACACACCAACAGTAAAGAAATCTAAGCTAACAAAAATCTCCACACCTCGTTTAAGCATAATATCGCTTTAGATAAAGCCCATTTCTGGGTTTATCCAAAGGGACACCGTCAAAATCTATCAACTCATAGGCCCCTTTTGCTAACTTTCGTTTCACAATGTAAGGACCATGCCACATAGGCACGAATTTCCCAGCTCCTAGCTTATCGTTAGCTTGATCATAAAGTAAAACTAGGTCTCCTTCTGAAAAATTTCGAGGGGTCACATTTCTATCATACTGAGCTTTTATCCTTTTAACATGAGCCTCGTTTGCTATTGCAGCATTTCGTCGATTCTCATCTAATTGGGCTAAGTACAAGAAAGGTTTCTCCTCTTCAGACGTAGCTGGAAGTAATTTTACGGCTAATTTTAGTGACGGTATTTCGCATTCAATCTGCAACACAGCTTCCAAACCGTAAACCAGTTGAAAAGGAGTGAAACCTGTTGATGTTTTGATTGAGGTTCGATATGCCCAAAGTGCTGAAAATAACATGGAATGCCAATTCGTCTTGTGAATACCAATGATTCGTTTAATCATGGTGACTAAAACTTTGTTAATGGCTTCAACCAGACCATTGGCTTGCGGATAATACGGAGTGGAACTATCGTGGCACAAGCCAAGCTGGTCTGTTAGTTCAGTCTCATGACATTCCGAAAATGACTTCCATGATCCGTAATAATAGCTTGAGGAACACCGAACCTAGCAATTATGTGATTAAATACGAATGTTGCAGCAGTCTTGCCGTCGGCTGAATATGTAGGCATCGCCTCGGCCCATTTCGTAAAATAATCTACTGCGAGAATAATATAGGCATGCCCCCCGGCCGAGTGAGGGTTACATGTGATAAAATCGATACCCCATTTTGCGAAAGGACCAACAGCAATTATAGGGTGAAGAGGAGCGGGTGGCGCGCGCATTTTTCGATCAAAAATTTGACAGTTGTGGCATTTCCGAACCGCATAAATGCAATCTTTGAACAACGTTGGCCAGAAATAACCTACACGCAATATCTTTTGGGCTGTGGCATACCCAGACATATGACCGCCACATGCTCCAGAATGACAGTCATTTAACACCTTCTCAGCTTCTTCATGAGTTAGACAACGTCGGAAAACAGAATCCGCTCCACGTCGATAAAGTGTATCACCAATGATATTATACTGTTGGGATTGGAAGCGTATTTTCCGTCGCTGAGTTCGTGAAATGTCAGGCCGAAAAGATTGGGTTTGGAGATACACAATAATATCTCCATACCATGGATCAAGTGTACTGATAAGAAACAAAGATTCGTCCGCAATGGACTCTTCTGCCACTGTTTCAATATCAGTAGAGGGGAAATCGCACATCAGTTCCGCAAATACCAAAGATTTCTTTGCCTTGGATTTTTCAAATTCCAAGTCAAATTCCTGCAGGATAACTATCCATTTGGAATATTTGCCCCCTAGCAATTTTTTGGTCAAAATATACATCACAGGGTTGCAATTAGAAATTACTGTGGTTTTACGTAACAAGATGTAATGTCTAAAACGTTGGACAGCTTGGACAGCTGCCAAGGCCAATTTCTCCACATGTGTGTATTTAATTTCAGTCGGATGCAAATTTCGACTAAGATAATAAATCACATGTTCATTGTGAGATTCATCTTCTTGAACTAGTACCATTCCAATGGTGGAATGAGAAGCAGCGAGATACAAAATGTAATCTTGGTTGTAGTTGGGAGGATGCAATAACGGTGCATGGGTCAACGCGTGTTTGAGTGCATCAAAAGATCGATCAGCGATCTCGTCCCAAAAGAACGGAATGTTCTTTTTTAACAACCGGGTAAAACCCTTTGTAAGCTCGACATAGTTAGGAATAAACCTACGTAAAAATTTTGCTTTCCCCTGCAAACTTTGGAGTTGGCGTAAAGTCGAAGGAGGAGGAAATTTAATGATAGCTTCGACCTTCGATGGATCGATGCGAATGCCTGCTTTCGAGACAACAAATCCCAGTAATCGACCCGATTCTACGCAGAAAACACATTTATGCGAATTCAGCCTTATCCGATAATGCCTACATCTCATAAAAATTGCTCGTAAATGAGTGGGATGATCGGCCCGACGTAATGAATGAGCCGGTAAATCATCGAGATATGGCTGAACAATGTGCTTAATGTCATGAAATGCATAAGACATAGCCCGTTGAAAAGTTGCTCCAGCGTTCTTTAGTCCAAAAGGTAGTTTACAATACGCAAACGTTCCCCATGGACAAATGAAAGCTGTTTTAGGTTGATCTGCAGGGAGTATGTTTATTTGATTGTAGCCGGAAAAACCATCCATAAAGGAGAATAGTTCACTACCAGCACAATCGTCGATTATCTGATCGATATAGGGAGTTGGATAATTGTCTTTTGGACACGCTCGATTAATATCCCTATAATCGATACATACTCTTATCATTCCTTGTTTTTTAGTCACAGGAACAATATTTGATACCCAATCCGTTAAGGGAATTGGATAAATGAATCCTACTCGAAGTAATTTTTGAACTTCAGCTTTTATAGCAGCAACTTTTCTAGGATGAATTTGACGTAATCGTTGACGAACAGGTTTAGCACCCGGGTAAGTATTAATTTCATGTACTACGATCGATGGATCAATTCCCGGCATTTCTTCATAAGACCAGGCAAGCACGTCACGGAATTCTTGAAATAGGGCTTTATAAGTCTGAATTTCTTCATCTTTACAACAAGCGCCTATATGAATGTTTTCAATTATTCCTGGTTTTACTGAAATGTCAATTGGAACCGTTCTAGATATATTTTCCAAATTTAACTCAGAATCAGGATTTTGCAATGGATTCTGAGGTTCCTTGGCATATTCAGCAGTAAAAATTGAAGTGAAATCATTTTCAAAATGATCTAATTCAGGTAAAAATGAAGATCGGTGATGGAGATCTTCCCATGGTAAATCATCAATAGACAAAAACTCACGAATTTGCTTATCTGTATGAACAATTTCAGGAAATGTCGTTGTAACTGAACTAGATATAGAAAGCGATTCCTCTTGGATCCCATTCATTGGATCGGTTTCGGTTGAAGAGGGGTCGGAAAATGACTGTACAGCCTGGTACGCAATTTCAAATGGACTCAAAGGCATCACGCCATCAAATGAATCTATCTCGGATTCGGAAGGTACGATCCAAGGATCATCAAACATAATAGTGTCTGATGAAATCATATGAATATTTGCAGTAGAAGGCGATACATTAGGAGGAGGAAAGGAAAAATTTCCTAGTAAACCAGAATCTTTAATCAAACCTACTCCAACATCCTTATAAGGGATAGCCGTTTTACCAACATGCTGGATTGTTTCTGTAGAGGCTGGGTCAGATGAGAAATAAGTTAACTGATCTATTTTCATGATCTTTCCTTGATATGGGAATTTTATAAGTCGAAATACCGAAGAGACAACAGCAGTCATAGCATAGGACCAACTACGACCCAGAAGAAGGTTGTAATCTAGAGGGGCATCAACCACTTCCACATCTAGATTAACGATTTTACCTTCGACCCCTATGGGTAAATCCTGCAAAATACCAAAAGGTTGAAAACCTCGACCATCAAAAGCTTTTAGAATCATCGGAGATTGGTTAAGTGTAGGAGAACCAAGCGATTTCCAACACTAAATCGACATAATACACGTTGAAGCTCCTTCATCAACCACAGTCCGAAAAATAGGTCTGTTTTTTACTAACACTGGAATCTGGAAAGCCATTTGGTGAGGAAGACGTGGTGTACTATTTTCTAAATCGAAGATTATAAGGTTAGAATCCTGAACATCAACAACTCCTATGGCAGACAATAATAATTTACGTTGTGCTGGACACGATTGCAGCACTTCCAAAGCCGACATTGCTGAAGGAGAAACAGCTAAATCTTCAACAATGTTGTAATTCTGAGCAGCTCTCGCATGTGGATTGAAAGCTGATTTACGAAGAACACCTTTAGCAGGCGGTTTGATTATCAACTCTGGATTTTGTTTCTCGATCTGTAGCGGACCGGAAACAGGAGGAGTTGTATTTGATGCGTTGGCATTAGAAGACTCTCCTTCTTTGCCATCAACGGGATTCTTAGAACCGTAATCTTGCGATCGCGTCGCAATCCTTACATGAGACATCATCATAATAGGCTCTTCTAAAGTAGTCGAGGAAGAACCAATCATTTTACTATCTTGAATTGGAAAGGGATCCTTCAAGACAGCAGGTTGTTGCGATCCTTTAACGAATTTCGTAACTTCGTCTCGATATGGACATTCTTTCGTGAAATGATCTTGTTCACAAATGAAGCAAGGATAGCGAGGTTTACGTTTTTCGTCATTGGATTCATCTTTATCAGTTTTCTCTTTCAAATTCTTTTTGTTTTT
This sequence comes from Pinus albicaulis, assembly GCA_034641835.2. Classification (NCBI taxonomy): domain Eukaryota; kingdom Viridiplantae; phylum Streptophyta; class Pinopsida; order Pinales; family Pinaceae; genus Pinus; species Pinus albicaulis. The sequence goes on from JAXQQM020063576.1 coordinate 46,582, forward strand.
GTTCCTCCCCTTCTTTTTACCACCGGATTTTGATTTTGTCGTAGATGTTTCAACGACATGAATGTCGGCAGAAACTTCGGGAGAAGATTCTTCTTTCGGAGAATCAGGTAAAGTTATAATTGGATAATAATTCTTTGATGATTTCTTCTTACTTTTAGAATTGACCGTACCAATCATACCGTCAGCGGCATGAGACCCTGAAGGAGCGGTAGCTATTTGACCTTGTTTTGGAAGGTCTGGGATTTTTTCATGTAAAGTACCTGACTGCGTATAAACGAGGTCAAGGTACTGAGCTTGAGCAATTACTTGCTCTTCAGTAACAACACCAGCCTTAGCTACATCTTCAATGATCTTGGGTAACAATGATTTAACAAACCATTCTGCCAAAATTTGATCCAGAATATAAACTTTCACCAAACGCCTCCTACGTCGCCATTCATGAATATGATTAGAAATATACGTAGACATGGATTGTTTCAGCGAAGTTAATAATTCTGTGCCATTGTCGTATCTGACAGGAAACTGAAAATGAGTCAAGAAAGAAGTTGCTAACTGACTGAAATTATGAAACGAGCCTCGTGGCAACTCAATGTACCATTTGGCTGCAAAACCTATGAGAGTTCTTTGGAAAAGACGTAAGCGAATCGAATCATCAATAATTGAATTAGATGCACACCAAAGGTGATAATTCATAACATGATTCGATGGATCCTCTCCTGACTTACCTTCAAATTTTGGTATATCACTGGGCAACTTATGAGGCATTGGCGGCCAGTTCTGATAATAAAAAATGGGATCATTTGTAAGGCGCGTCAAATCAGGTAAGTCCAAAGTTGCGATAAACGGTAATTGACGGTTAGGGTCGCGAAAACCTTGAGAAGCCAAAGCAGATCCAGGAGGTGGATACCCAGGATAACTAGGAATTGGATTTGCATTAGGTATTGTGTAACCTCCCGGAAAACCAAGATGAACCGGACCATACTGAGGTTGTTGATAAGTATAACCGGGGTATGGTTGATACTGATAGCTTGGATTCTGTACATAGGGACCGAACTGCGGCTGTCCCTGGTATGGTTGATATGTAAATTGAGGTTGACTTGTAACAACTGTACTTGTACCGGTTTGTCCTATAGGTATCTGAACCGAAGTCTGAACTCAAGGTCCTGACTGAGGTACAAAGACTTGAGGGATTTGCACGGATACAGGGGTAGCCGAACTCGGGGCTACAGACACTCCAGAAACAGGTGTGACAAGTTGAACAGATGTTGCAGCAGTTGTAGCAGTTTGAGGCGGAGTCTGAGGTGTACTAGGCCCAGTCTACTGAACTGAACTAGGTGCAGGAGTTTGAATAGCTGGCTGAACAGGTTGCTGGGTTGAACCAGAAACCAGTGGCTAGCCAGGTTGATAAGGTAACTGCACATTAGGCTGCAAAGGCTGTTGATATTGGGACGGATCCCACACCATCATTTCGGGGTACTGTCCCGTAGAAGGTTGAACATAAGGACCATAACCTGGTTGAACGTAGGGTTGATAATTGAAAGGTAAATTTCCGGCTCCTTGAACAGATGGTTGACCAGAAGGCTGTTGGTAACCTTGGATTGGGTACTGCCCTTGAGGTTGATAACCTTGAGGCACGTCCTGAAGTTGGGGTTGTTGAGGACCCTGAGGAGCATATTGAGTTTGGGGTTGACCTTGAGGAATGTACTGTCCTTGAGGTTGATAACCCTGAGGTATGTACTGTCCTTGGGGTTGCCCCCCAAAATAATATGGATCCACAGTTTGTCCTGGGAAAAAGCTACCTTGAGGTTGTGCCCCGGGTGGTAACTGACTACTTTGAGGTTGCCCCCCAGGCGGTAACTGACTACCCTGAGGTTGCCCCCCAGGCGGTAACTGAGTTCCCTGAGGTTGGCCCCCAGAAGGAAACTGACTGCCTTGAGCTTGAGGATTGGGAATATTACTAGACATCATAAAAATTTGTTCTGCGTTCGACGTTTCAATTTTAAGTCCATCAAGACCAGATGATAACACGTTTTCGATGGGTTGAGGAGTTGCTCCCGAGAAAGTACCAGACAAAGACTGATATCCCGAAGGAACAGAAGGACCACCATGTAAAAATGATTCAGGCGTTTGAGAAAACATGGATGACTCTCCAGCCATAATAGATGACGGATAATATCCTCTGGGTGTAGGATGAAATGGAACTCGAGGTGGATAAAAAGTAAGACCCGGATTCTCTAAAAAATCAGTTAAAGAGAGATACCAGGGATTAGTTCGAATGGGGTTGTAGAAAATAGATTCACGCTCCCTAAGATTTAACGATTGAGGGGAGTTGGGAAGAGATATGTCTTCGTCTGGATTAGTAAGTTCTTCAATAGATATAAGTCCAGAGGGAAGATTTTCTGTAATGATATTTCTTACCCTAGGTGAACCTGGATCGCTAGAAGTTGGTGTAACAAATCCTGAGGATGTTTCTAACACAAAAGACTTAGTTTCAGGCTCAGAGATTTCAGGTTCGTCAGATAATTCACCAGAAGGGGAAATATTTTCAGTAACTTCAGAAACTGAAATCGATTCTTGAATGTATTCTGTTGTAGGTATTTGATGATCAGGATGTATTACTATAGCAGAGCTTTCAACTTCTGTTGACCTAAGTCTACGGCTACTGTGTGGTACCAGAGCTCGAAGCCCTTCAAGTTGACCTGGTGAATATTCAGGAGGTTTCCCTTGTATTCTCTGGGATTGTCTCGGCAATTCCGCCACGATTAAAAATTATCTAATCACACGCAAACAAAGAAAAATTTCAATGAAAAACACCTAAAGTCTCTAAGAAACAAACAATTGAATCATTCGCTTAAAAATCTAAGAGTTCAAACCACACACAAACAGGTAACTTTCCATACTAAAAACACTAGTTGGTGATGAAATCCAACTTAGTATAATTTTAACACGAAAAGGGCGGTTGGAATAGTTACCCCGACAACCTGCTTAATGAAACAGACTGGCACAAGTTTCTTCACAAAACCATCTCGAGTGAAGAGAACCCCCCAGAGAGTCCAAGTGAGTCTAGTCGACGTCTATTCCAGGTACAGTGGGATCTTCCCTCCACCGTCACCTTAGGAAGAATCCTAAAGATTATGGTCACTAAGGTTACCAACTGAAACAAATATACCTGGGGGAACAGTCTACGATCCGACACACACGCAAGGGCAGAGTAACAAAGCTCAATCCCCTTGAAGGCTCCTTGAAATAATCCAAGGTTTACCGACAAGTGACCCCTGGCTCCTGGACAATGGTCTATCCGAGGTTTACCGTTTTTAATACGTGTATATCTTCTATCGTTCCCAATGAGGAAGGATTGATTACCCCACTGGTTCAGATATGATCTCGTGCTTAACTCCTTTAAGAGGAGCTTCCCAGAGCATACATGCAACAAATGGAATTCTTCCTACTGCAAGATTTGTCTACTTGTTTGTTTTAGCTATCTTGGAGAGTTAATTACTCCCTACTCCAAGATACTAGCCTAAGCTATGTTGGTGATAAGAGCCCTAGAAATAAAAATATTACTAGATGAATTTTAGTTAAGCGTTACTTTTATGAGATGTTTCTTAAGTCAATGGGTGTGGAAATGAAACTTTGGATGATGTGAAGACTCGACTTCCAAAAAACACTAAAATGCACCTATGATGATATTCAATTCTTTTTCTTTCAATGAACTTGCTATCTAAAGAAAGAGTTAGAGAATGCAATCCTTTTAATTCCTTCTTTAAACATGAAAAATGATTGAAAGAAAGTACTGTCTTTTTAATAAACTATCAAAGCTCACAAGAAAAATCCTTTTCTTTTCCAAACTAGAAGCTACAAAACAATTTTCCTTCGAAAGAAAGCTACAAAAACTAAAACTACTCAAAACTACAAACTCTAATCTTGAGATCTAAAATCTAAATTGAGTAAAAGCTTTTAAGATTTTTTTTATGAATGTTTTCCTTAGTTGTTCAACAAACTAAGAATCTATTCGTTCAGATAACAAACAGATCAAAAACACTCAAAATATGTTTTTATAAAAATGAAATTCAAAACTTTGAACCAAGTTTTTTCGAAGATTTGCAAAGAAACAAAGGCTTAATTTCTCAATATAGGATGTTTTCACAATCAGGTCGGATTCAAAAGACAAAAAGAGATCAATGTAATCTGAGATACTGCAAATTGTCAAAAGTTCGAATCACTACAAAGACCAAGCGGAAAAACAATCCAATCGGCAAAATCTTCTAGAAAATCATCAAAACATTAACACTGTTGGAGTTCATTCACAAAAAATTCTTGACAGAAACAATAATCAGTCTGGGCAGAAACCAAAGATCTAAAAATAAACTAGAAAAAGAAATCTAGAGGTTTTCTAAAATTTTTACAGGGTCCGCAGGTAACCGGTATTGATAGGTGCGGTCCCACACTGTATTCTTTACAGAAAGTGCGAACCTGCCCGCACTGTCAAAGTAAGGAAGAGTGCGGTCCTAGGAAAAATTATAGAAAAACTTAAAATATTTCTAAATTTTCAAAAACAGAGAAAATATAAATTGCCCAGATAGATATGTATCAATCAAAAACCAGGAAAAATGTTTCCTCAAATCAAAAATAAAAGAGAACCAAAAACAACAAGTTCTTTCCCCAGCGAAGTCGCCATTTTGTTGTGTAGATTAATCTGTCTTGCGAACAAGACCGATCTCTCTAGTACTAAAAGTAACTAGCAACAAATAGCCAATTATACTAATCTCTCTCTAAGCATATAAGATTCATAAAAACACTATATAGGTGTAAGTCCTACCTTATGTCCAACGCTTGCTTGATCTCATTGAAGTCCTTCCCATGCACTGAAAGAACGTTCCTCATGAATCTGCAGTCACAAACAAGCAAAAAGATTACACAACGCCTGTATAGACATTATTATAAACCATACTTATCATAATGATCAAGGAATTTATGAAATAAAGCATGAATCGACAGTTTAATGAGAGAAATGAGTATATTTGTATTAACTTCAAATAAAGAAAACCTTTACAACCTGTGCCTTGATGTTGTGCAGGTCCTCCCGGGGTCTGAAGCAGGAATCTCTTCTAATTTGACAAGCATTGCACTCTTTGAACCAAGACAAATAGAGATGAGTGATTTAACCTCACAGAAAGTCTTAGTTAATTGAGTCTGAATCTCAACAGCATTTAACTTCAAATATCTTAAGCTTGAACTCCCTTTGAGGCTACCCAAGGCCTCTTTTTATAGTGGAAAAGAGGAGGTTTTTTGTTCCAAATATGAAGGGATAGAATCCTCCTTCAAAGGGATTAGCTCCTTACATCAAGGGGTTAGCTCCATCAAGTGAGGGATGCATGAACCTTCTCAAAGTGTATCCATTCCCGAAAATTCCCATCTAGAATCTTCTAGAATTCATCTGAAATTCACTTTTTATCTTTACTTTCTCGCCTTTTTATGTTTTACAGAGGTCCGCACCCATAACACAAGGAACGTGCGGTATGGTTCCGTAGGCAGGCTGAACTTTAGGTGCGGGACCGCAGGGAATGCATAGAGAAAGTGAGATACCAATGTTTATGGGATTTTAGGGACTTTTCTCTGATTTTGAAAGCTTGACACGAGGAGCTGATATGTTAGACTTGCAAAAGGAGGAAGTATGAGTAATAATGAGCTCATACTCATAGTAAAATGGTAAAATGTCGGGATGACAGATTTTAGTGTAACATTCTATCTTCAATGTCTAAGTGATCAATTACCCACTTAACCATGTTTGTGTAAGGGAGAATCTTTGGTCTTGCAGCTATCCTATGGATGTATGAGCATGCAACGTCAAAAAGAGTTGCATCGAAGGTAGATGGCGTGCCTATCAAAGAAACTTTGGTTATCACCCTTGGTCCTTCGCTTTCAAAATTTTTATACATTGCCTCCCATGTCGAACTGCCGCAATCTTTGTTGCAGACTGTATCTAAAAATAAGGGAGACATCTCTGTATCTTCAATAGACAATGTTTGAGAAATCTCTTTGCCCTTTTTGCTCATTTTACTCTTCCTCAATCCATTAACTGGTTTCCTAAAAATAGAGTGAATTTTACAAGTATAGAGAATCAAAGAGACAAATCTATCATTTATTTCAAACACACACAAGTAGATATAAATCTATCAAGATATAACATTAATCATCAATCATAATCTTTGAATTAATAGCTCGTACACCTTCACGCGTAAAATATATCAATCACTTTAAAGTTGTTAAGATCTCGAATTTCATTTTGATATGACACAAGTTACTTCACATGCTTGATCCATTAAATGTCGTCGACACGCGTATCGCAAGTCATAATTTATAACCATTCATAATACTTACCCTTAAAGACTGCGAAATGAGATTTGCGCAAATCGCATATCGCAACTTTTATAAGTTAAAAATTTGGCGTATGTTATAAGTTATGCGAAATGCGAATTTCGTTTTTTACAAAACTTAAATGATTGTGATAGCCGAAAGTTTTATATTCATTTATTTATTTTCTCGTCGGGTCCGCGAAGTCGCAATTGATATCGATTTGCTTTTAATGTTTTTTATTGATTAAGTGAGGTACGATGAGATAAAGTAAATATAATGGTGATTGAAGTTTTTGAAAATTTCAAACATATCTTCGGAAAAGTTGAGTGCATATCGCGGCTCATATATTTTAAAGTTTATAAGTATTTGAAATTCATAAGATATGCGATTTGCGATGCGCTCAAAAAAAATAAAGCGGAAAACTTTTAAAAGAAAATATTTATTTTTCTAAGTTTTTTGTTTTAGAAAATTAAAATAATTTCCTATTTATTTCTAAAAGGTCCCTATTTATAAAAATAAATGGGGGTTTGTTGTATAGAACA
>JAXQQM020083559.1:0-20965 GCA_034641835.2 Pinus albicaulis
AATAATTAAATAAACCATTATTTATTTAATTATATTCCCTTCATTTCCCTTAAATAATAAATAAATCATTTATTTATTTGTTATTTCTAAATAAAGGAATTGACCCAAGTCAAAAACCCTTTTCCCTCCAACAAATATAATAAAATATTCCTAAAGGGTGATTCTAGAATGTGATTAATAATATTTTATTCATGCACCAAGTTCTAGAACACCCCAATATTTTGTTATAAATAGGAGGGTTTTCCCCATTCATTAGTCACCTCCATTGCATTAGATCACACTAGATCTACTTTTGGTCACCATTTCCATTTGTTTGAATTTTGAACTCCCATTGAGTTGCATGTTTGTTAGGGTTTTCCACATTAACCAAAGAGAGGAATTTTAGATCTAAAACACCGAGGACTTCCAAGAACCCATCCCACTGAGGAGAACTGGAAAACACCTTTCTTGTTTTCCTCTCAGGTGCCCCATTCTTTAATATAATATAAGATTCTTTTTATACATTGTTCTTGTCTTGTTCATTGGATGTATGGAGCTATTTTATATCTTATATGCTTAATATATTTTATGCTTAGATCTAATTTTATGCAGCAAACTTAAGGATATTTTGCAGCCATACTGATGTTAGGGCTACTTGATATGCATAGCTAAAGTGATCTTTTACGACGAAAGAATCATACTAACACAAATCTCAAAGAAAGTGTGGTAATGGACATCATGGTGGCTGAAATCCTAGCTCACTTTGCAGCGTCGTCAAGGGTCCCGGGGAAAAATTGGTGGGTCAATCAAGTTGACTGAAAGACAGTGCCACTATCCTAGTTTTTGGTGGCCAAGAGAGGAGACTATACAGGGAGACTAGATTTGTCAAGATGGTGACTAGGGCTGACAATTCTGTGAATTCACCAGTCTACAGTAAGGAAGGAGATTTCTCATGCTTGATTCTAGAAGAGGACCAAGATTATGCTCATGAACCATCCTTCTGTCAGATCAAGACCGAGCAGCCCTCAGAGAATCATGAAGCAGGAATATGGACACTCCATTTTGATGGAGCAAATTCAAGAGAAGGAAATGGGGCTGGAGTGCTATTGATTTCTCCTACAGGCAAATGGATCCCATTATCCTTCAAACTAGAATATGAAGCCACCAATCATGTGGCTGAATGTGAAGCACTTCTATTAGGATTGCAGACAGCCAGGAATATGAATATACGAAGTTTAAAAGTGCTGGGAGATTCAGAATTGGTGGTTGGGCAAGTCAGGAATCAGTGTCAGACCAAGCATCCTAGGCTAAAGGCTTATAGGAATGAGGTGTGGGACATGATAGAAAAATTCTTTGTGGCATTCAATATCCAATTCATGCCCTGAGAACAGAATAGGATGGATGATTCCCTTGCTGTGGCTGCTAGTACGTTTCAACCACCTCAGAACCCTCTTTTAAGATATGAAGTAGAGGTGCGTTATCGGCCTTCAATCCCAGATAACATCAAGCACTGGCAGGTATTTTAGGATGAAGAACAGATGAAGAGATTCCTGGAAACAATGGGTGAATTCTCCAATATGGAGATTGATGACGCAGAAGAGGCTGAGTTTGAAGATACTCCAGAAAGGAATTGGGAGGAGAAAATGGCAGGTAATAAAGTGTTGCAGTTAAAGGGAAACATTATACCTAGAGGGATGGTGCCTGTAGAAATATTATTTGATAAGAATGATGTCCCACTGCAGCCAAGCCAAGTGGTAGAAGAGAATCAGGTGGAAGACCCGAATTTGGGTACTGAGGCTGAACCCAAAATTGTAAAATTGTCCAAGAAGATCCCTGGAGAATACAAAAATTCATATCAGAAATTGTTTTAGTCTTACAAAGATGTGTTTGCATGGTCCTATCAGGATTTGAAAACTTTTGATATCAGTATTATGCAGCACAAAATTCCATTGAAGGTAGATGCAAAGCCCCATAAGCAGAAGCTCAGACAAATCAATCCCTTGCTGCTGCCTTCTATTGAGAAAGAAATCAAGAAGTTGCTAAAAGCCAAAATAATTGTGCCATTGAGGTACTCTGAATGGATGGCAAACCTTGTCCCTGTACGAAAAAAGAATGGAGAAATAAGGCTGTGTGTGGATTTCAGAAATTTAAACAGAGCATCCTTAAAGGATAATTATCCACTTCCCAAAATGGATTACATCCTGCAGAAGGTGGTTGGATCTTCCAGGATGTCAATGATGGATGGATTCTATGGTTATAACCAGGTGGTTGTACTTCCAGAAGATCAAAAGAAGACTGCTTTCACCACACCATGGGGTACATTTATGTATGCCAGGATGCCTTTTGGATTGATTAATGCAGGGGCCACTTTTCAGAGGGCCATGGACATTGCTTTTGTTGGGGAGCAAGACAAATTCTTGGTAGTCTACCTCGATGATATCACTGTATTTTCCAAAAATGATGCTGAGCACATTGAACATCTACGGAGAACTTTTGAGAAATGCAGAAGGTATGGTCTCTCTCTGAATCCTCAGAAGTCCTTATTTGCATTAGAAGAGGGAAAGCTTTTGGGCCATATCGTGACTAAAGATGGGGTGAAGATAGATCCTAAGAGGGTAGAGGTTATAAACGGTATTGCTTTTCCCAGGAATAAGAAAGAAGTACAAGTATTCCTAGGGTGCATTAATTTCTTGAGAAGGTTTATCCCTAACTATGCTGAGATAGTTAGGCATATAACAGATATGCTGAAGAAGAATAATGAGGTAAAGTGGTCACAAGAATCACGGGAGGCATTTACCAGGATAAAGAATGCTTTTGCAGAAGCCCCTGTGCTGGCTGGACCAGATTATGATAAACCTTTCATGATTTTTTCTTTTGCATCACCTCATACAATAGCAGGAGTTTTACTGCAGAAAAATGAGGAGGGGTATGAGCAACCTATTGCCTTTTTTAGTTAGGTGCTCCATGATGCAGAGTTAAAATACAACATATTGGAAAAGCAAGCATGCGCTCTAGTGAAATCCCTCAAAGCATTCAGTGTATATATCTTACAGTCCCACATCACTGCATTTGTGCCTGCAGCTGCTGTAAAAGATATCCTTATTCAGGGGGATAGTGAAGGAAAAAGGGGCAAGTGGATTGCTAAAATACAGGAATATGACCTGGACATCCGCCCTACTAAGCTAATTAAAGGATAGGGGCTAGCCAAAATGTTATCAGAATCAAACTATCAAGCCCTGGGCATAAATTTGTCCATTATAGCAGGTGAGGAATATGAGGAGAAAGAAGAACGACATGGAATTGGAGTAGCTACTCTAGAAACACATCTAAAGTACCTCACCAGTCCGTGGTACAAAGAGATAGTAGAGTATCTCCTTACAATCAGCTGCCCTCCAAGTTGTGACAAAACTAAATACAGAGCGCTGAGATTGAAATCACATAAGTATATAGTCACCAATGGCCGGCTATACTGGCAAGATCCCTCAGGCATCTTACTCCTGTGTCTCACAGAGAATGAAGTCGAGAGTATTATAGCAGAATTCCATGAAGGGATCTGTGGAGGCCATTACAGCTGGAGGGCCACAGCTCATAAAATTCTGAAAGCTGGCTTCTATTGGCCAAATATTTTTGGAGATGTTTTTGCCAGGGTAAGAGCATGTGATAAATGTCAGAAATTTGCCGAGAGACAGAAATCGACACCATTTCCCCTGATTCCAGTGCATGTGGATGAACCATTCAAACAATGGGGTATTGATTTTATAGGTGAGATACATCCCCCATCAAGTGGTCAACATAAGTGGATTTTAACGGCCACTGATTATTTCACTAAATGGGTGGAAGCCATACCTGCAAGGAATGCTACAGATACTGTGATCATAAAGTTCATGGAGGAAAACATCATATCCAGGTTTGGCTGCCCTGCTAGGGTAGTGACTGATAATGCACAGGCCTTCAAGTCTGCAAAATTTATGAATTTCTGCCAGCAATATAATATCATACTCAGTCACTCTACAGCTTACTATCCACAAGGAAATGGCTTGGCAGAGTCTTCAAACAAAACTCTGGTGAGGGCCTTGAAGAAGACTATCAATGAAAATCAAAAGAATTGGGATTCCCAATTGAAATTTTCTCTATGGGCTAATAGAATCACCAGCAAGAGAGAAACTGGTAAATCCCCTTATGAATTGGTATATGGACGAGTAGTAGTTTTTCCTGTGTAGTTGGCTTTACCAGTGGCCCGCTTCATGCAAGAAAGCCAGGAGGAGCCCGATGATATGATCAGGAGAATCAATCAATTGGTGGAATTAGAAGAAACACAGGGCTAGGTGAATCAGAGATTAATAGAATATCAAGAGAAAATGAAACACATTTTTGATCAGCACGCAAAAGATAGGAAGTTGTGGATTGGTGATTTGGTGCTTAGATGGGATATCCGGAGAGCCGAGAAGGGAAAACATGGTAAATTCAACCCCCTCTGGTTTGGTCCTTTCAAAATTGTGGAACAGGGGGCAATAATACTTTCAGGTTGGAAAATTTACAGGGCGACTTGCTGGATGCCCTTGTAAATGTTCAATTTCTTAAACCCTACATTCAGTTCTGATTTAGGCCAAGGAACCCTAATGTATTATATTGTATGATAGTTTCCTTTTTGTTTTGTTTGAATAATGTCGGTGTTGTGATGAATTATAAAGTGAAAAAGGGAGGTGTCAGATTGAGATTCTCAGATAATGATGATCGTAGGTCTGTGGAGTTCTCAACACGTCCGATGCTGTGAAACATTCCGTCCCTGCATGGATCCAATGTTGATCATAATCCGCTTCCTACAAAATTTCATAGGAAATCTAGTTCAGAGTTCTCAAATTCCCCCTTTCAGACTTGGAGAATCATTTTTGTATCTATCGTTGCCATTTCCCGCCTCTAAAATTCATTATAAATGGCTGAAAATTTCAGATTTGAAATATTTAAGGTTCAGCCCTATTGGCCCTGGCCCCCCTTGTTTTCTTACTCCGCGCAACCAAAGGCTGTAACCACGCGTCAGGCCGAAAGGTGCTTACCGAATGCATATCGGGCGCATTCTGAGCCGTCCGATCAAACCATAGATCAACGTACCGCATCTCTCCTGCCTTGTGGTCCCAGCCCCATGTCCTCTGTTTAAAACTTCCCGTACCACGCACCGCCCTTCGGCGCAGGGCGGTAATCCCCATTCGGCCAGCGATTCCACTTCCGCCGCCGCCACGCATCCCGCCGCCGTGGTTAGGAATCTGTAATTTATTAGCAATATTGACAGAGTCCAATTACAGAAACAACATCATTTCAACCAACTTTGGGATTCTATGATCTAGCCCTCCTGAATTCGGAGAGGGATCTCTCCAATAAGTGCAAAGATGGATTTGTCTTTGAAGTTTGGGGTAATGGTATTAGGATAGTTATGAAGGCCAAGGGTTTGTTTTGTTTTTTAGATGGTTGGGCATGATTGCTGTTAGAGGTGAAAAGTCCCAAAGGTAAAGAGGTTCAAAAGTGAGAAGTTTCAAGCAAGAAGAGTAAGTTTTGATCAAGAAGAAAGATGATGGCAGGTTTTCAGTCCATTGGGCTATGGAGTCATAAGAGGATTTAATTGAAACAATCAAGTTCAAGAGTGGTCTATGGGGCAAGTCATCTATGCCTAAGGATCTCTTTAAGGTTTGATTTATGGAACGGAGGATACATCAAGAAGAGAAAATACACGTCATAGAACAAAGAGCATCCCAGATCCGGGTACTAACCAGTCACCTTTGACCACGTATCTAGAAAACATACAAACTAGGATCTGGTAAGTACTTTGAAACTAGCCAGCCTTTGATACACTTCCAATAGAAAACATATAAAAAACTAAGGGAAACTTGAAGGCAACTTTTGGAGTAGAAACTAGCGGGCCGGGCTCACCACAAATCCTCTCCTAGCTCTGATTTACTTAGTTACTTCCAAGACAATCACAAATATGACACAGAATGGCCTAAGATCTGGTAAGTGCTTTGAAACTATCCAGCTTTTGACACATTCTAAGGGAAACAATCAAACAGATATGCAAACAAGACTGGGACCAGGGCTCACCATATCTTCCTCAGTTCATCTTCACACAACATATACTGAAAGTAACATTCAAAAATAATATTCAACTAAGACAATAAGACGAGGGAATGCCAGCATTCCTATGCTTAAACTGAATTAAATCATTTTCAAATAACACAGTTGGAAGAAAACATTTAAATAAATATTTTTCAGCCAGAGAAGGTTACTGATACATAGTAGGTCCTAACACTATTTAGACTGTTCTTTAAAGCAGAAAATGAAACATAATGAAAACATAAACAAAATCACAAATTACAATGAGAATAACATCACCGTCAACATAGATCAGGATCCCATAAATCAGCTTGTATTGATGCTCCAAACAAGTTACAATCTTCACATCCAATGTGTTAATTCATCTTTCTTTCACAACCTAAATTATATGTTACAAGCAGAGCTCCAATTTCCAGTGAATCACTATTTACAATGGGGAGTCTTCAGCTCAGTTACATTACAATGCTTCAGCAATTACATCAACAACCAACCCCTCACTCATCTTCTACTGAAGTATTTATAGAAGGATGAGGAGGTGAGATCTGATAAAAGATCTCAAATACAATTAATACAGAGTTAATGTTTTCTTGGCCCTTGGGGGGCTCAATGAATAAATTGTACAGGTGTTTCACTGCATTAACTAATTTACACTTATGATTTAAGCTCGGTGAGAGCTTTTGTTGACCTTTGAGGCTCTGTGCGATGCTAGGGTTACTCTGCCGACATTCTGTCATTAAATTCCTGGAAAAATTTACCCTTTGGTTGTGCTGTGAGGCAGATATTTGATCCCGAGTAATAACTTCTGTTCCTGATTGAATACTTTGAGGCACAGGTGGCGCTTTAGTCGCTGGGAGAAATTAATTTGCCTCCATGTGTGGCGGTGGAGATTTTTCCTGATAAAACACTTTAGGTTTTCCTTTAAACTGTGTTTTAGATTGGGGATTAGGCTTCTAATAACTATCTTAGCCATAATCCCCACTAATCTATCCATTAATTCTCTGTTCTGGTTCATCCGGGTCTTTGACACTGATAATCTTTGATTGTGCCTGTTTCATGGTTTTCTTGCTTTCGTGCCGGGCTGCGCAGGGTCTGTGAGGCATCAATGCCTAAGAAAACATCGATGAAACATGCATTTCAACTCTACGGGTGATTTCCTCGGATGAATCGAAGACGGGAGGGTCGTCACCCTCCTTCTCTGAATCTTCTTTGAAAACCTCGAAAAATGATTTAAAACCCTGCACAATACGAAAACTTATTAAAAAATCCTGCTTTTATAGGTTTTACTGCATTGGAAGGCGTGGAGGAAGCATGGCCATTAGATGGCATCATCCAATGGTTGGGGTTAACTGGGGAAGGCAGAAGGGAGATTAAATCTGAGCCGTCGATCGCGCGTGATTGATGGTCGGGAGCGGAGGTTTGAAAGTCAAACGGAGGAATCGAGCGATGGAGTATGAGCCGTCGATCTGCATATTAGATCGACGACGGAGATTTATTTGACGCTGCGTGATGGCTTGTTATCGTGTGGGCACTTTGGTTAAACATCGGACACTTTCGGCGATCAACAACCCTTGGATGAGTAGGCCCAGATCGAATGGCAGAGATCGATTTCGCTGGGCATCCATGGTCCGAACGCGCGATGGACGATGGTTGCACGGTGGTTTTCAAACCGTACAAGGGACACGCGTCACACAACGTATGGAATCGCTGGCCAATGGAAGAAAACATCTTTTGGACTGAAGGCAGTGCGATAGAAACCAGGCGGGTTTGGAAACAGCGCATGGTTGGGGGGGGGGAGAGTCCACAGGGAGGCGCATTCCGCACCGTCCGATTTGCGAAGTAGATCAATGGTGGCGATTTAAAGTCTGAATGGCGGGGACCACAAAGAAGTCAGATTCCGCACCGTCCGATCTGCGGAGCAGATCGACGGTGGAGGTTGCTCCATAGTTTATACGGGCGGAAACCTTTGGAAATGAATTTAAAACCCAAAAACACGAATAACAAAGGTTTTTTAATGTTTTGGGCGGAGAAATATTATTGAAAGGATAAGCGCCCGACGGGCTAAACGCTTGGTTACGGTGATAGGGCGCATGGAGGAAAAAGGGGGAGAGGCTTATCCTGAGGGGGCTTAAGTCTAGAAAATAGAAAATATGCGTTTCCTATGGTTTATGAACGATTTATTTAAGGGAATTAAAGGTTTTGGTAAGGTTAAAAAGTGGGTTTTTAACCTTATAAAATGAATTTTGATGAGGGGAAATAGAAGAAATGTGGAAATGAGGGATTTCATGGGAAATGGAGGGATAGAAACAGAGGTTAGTTTGGAAGAAAAGGAAGGGAAAAAAGGGGTCTGCAGCAGTATTTGAATTTGGATTTCTGTAGGTTTTCAGAGGTTTTTAGGATGTAAACAACAATATGGGATCTGGACAGAGGCATGAGGCCTTCAAGAGTCTTCAAGAGCCAACAGTTTTTTGATAGGGAAAAATTGTTCCTTGAAGGCTCAAAACAAATTTAGCCACCTTTGGTATAATCAAATTTTACAGGTGGCTAACAGTGGCTCCACTTGGGGATGGTGCCTTCTCGAAGGCATCAAGAATTCAAACTTGATTTCTCTAGGGGTTGACTTGTGCCTCATCCCTTGGATTACTCTTCTTTTGCTGGATGATCTTGCTTTGCTCTGAAAAATAGTATCAGTTATGAAAGAATAATGGACTTCATCAATACAACTTTCTACCTACCCAATCCTACTGATCTAACATTTTTTCTTCATCAGAGTGCACTTGGATTGGCAAACTCTTTTCACAACATTTTATTCTTTTGAAAGCAAACAAAACTAATATAATTCTACTCCTTATTTCTCCCTGAACTCAGATTAAACAGTTGAGCTCAGATATTTCTCTACCTAATCTACTGTCTATTGGGATTAAACTGTCCAACAGACTTTCATTCTCTAAATTCTACAACAGAAATTTAAAAAAAATATCCAAGTCAAGTTTAAGCTGTTTGACTTGCTGTGATCTATGGCATAAAAACAAGCTGCACACAGATTATTATTTGCAGAAAAATAACAACAAAATGGAAGGCTTAAGATCTGAGAGTCTATCATCATGGCCTTCTCTTATCTTCATAGCTCTGTTTTTGCTTTTGTTTGAGTTGTCTCTTCCTTGTTCTCTAATTCAGATTTTGGGAAAATTAGAACCTGTTTTTATCTTTTTTGACTAAGAAGATAAAATAGTTTTGAGTCATCTCTCTTTGGAAACTTTGGTTCAGATTTTGAGTTTGTTTGAACCTTCAATTTCTATCCTAATATATCTACTGATAAGCTAAGATTGAACAGTTTGGCAAATCGAATTCACTATCCTATCAGCAGAAAAACTTAAAGCTAATTAGCCAAGATTAAACAGTTTGACTAACTAGAAGTGTGTTTTTTAGGAGTGGCATTTCAGCTTGCACACTTTCAGATTTATTTCTCTTTTTTTTTTTTTGGCATGGGGCTCTGCCTTTCTTGTTTTCATTTCTGCCCTCCTTTCTTTCTTTTCTTGGTTTTTGTATTTTTTGATTTTTTATAACTTTGAATGCAATGATGGATGGAATATTCATAATGGAAAAAGATAAAAAGGCTTCAAAACATAAAATGGATCAAGAGAAGTAATGCTTAAGCATCCTGCCATTGACATGACCCCCAAACAATTCTGTTCCATCTAGTTCCTGTAAGAAAAAAGCATTATTACCAGCAACTGAATGAATAGAGTAAGGGCCAAGCCATAGATTGTCAAATTTTCCATGCTTGCCCTTTTCTTCCCTCCTTGAGTCCCACTTTAAAACTTTGTCCCCAATCTTAAAATTGCTGGCCTTTGTTCTTCTATCAAAAAGCTTTTTGATGCTATCCTGTTTCTGAAATGATTTGTTATACACTTCCTCCCTAGTCTGCTGAAGATGAATGGTCTGATTTATTCTTCTGGTCATGTCATTTTCTTCAGTCTGCAACTCTTGAATGAACTTCATAACTGGTACACCAAGGCTGTTAGGAAAAATTGCATCTGTACCATACACAAGCTGGAAAGGTGACATACCAATAGATTTCTTCAAGGTTAATCTGTCAGCCCAAAGTGCATGGACCAGCTTTGTGTGCCAAGACTTTTTATTGTCCTCCAACAGTTTCTTGATTATTTTCACTAAGCTTTTGTTGGAAGATTCTGCAAGTCCATTACCTTGAGGGTGATAGGCTGTGGAATGCCCCAATTTTATCTGATATCTATGACAGAAGTCAACCATCCTTTTTGATCTAAATGCTGCTGCATTATCAGTGATAATTTTGGTAGGACAACCAAATCTGGAGAGAATGTTAGTCTCCATAAATTTTATGATAACTGAATCATTGGCCTGCCTACAAGGAATGGCGTCTATCCACTTAGTGAAATAGTCTGTGGCAGTGATAATCCATCTATGTTGGGCGGAATATGGGGGGTGAATTTCTCCTATGAAGTCAAGTCCCCATTGTTGAAAAGGAGCTTCAATAGTGATTGGCTGCAGAGGAAGGGGTAGCAGTTTTCTTTTTCCCTCAAACAGTTGGCACTTATGACAGGCAATAATCATCTTGTGTATATCAGGAAAAAGAGTAGGCCAATAGAAACCAGCCCTCAAAATTTTGTTGGCTGTTGACTTCCAGTACAAATGACCCCCACACTCTCCTTCATGGAATTCCTGCTTAACCTTCTCTGCATCAAACTCAGGCAAACATTTAAGCAATATACCGCTCGCATTTTTCCAATAAATACATCTATCTACAATGCAATAGTTTACTGCTTTCAGCTTCAAGAACCTTGCATTTGTTTTTTTCAAACCAGGAGGTGTATTTAAATTGAGAAAAACATAAAAAATATCAGCATACCAAGGAGAATTCATAAAATGGTCTTCAACAATGGGAGTTTAGAATTCTTCTTGGTCATCTAAAGCATTAATCATATGAATATCAAGAACTTCACAATTTGATTCAGCCATTAATCTAGCTAGACCTTGGCCTTTGATGAGCTTAGTGGGTTTTATCTCTAAATCATATTCAAGAATAACAACAATCCACTTACCTCTCTTACCATCTGGGTCCTATGTTAGAATGTCCTTAACAACTGAATTTGGGACAAAGGCAATGATATGAGAATGAAGGATGTATACCCTAAAGTCTTTTAAAGCCTTAACCAAAGCAAAAGCTTGCTTCTCCATGATGTTATACTTCAATGGGGCATCCATCAATGCCTTACTAAAGAATGCAATGGGCTGCTCTTGTCCTTGTGGATTTTTCTATAAAAGGACAACAGCTATGGTATGTTCTGATGCGAAAGAGAAGATATAAAAATCCTTTGAAAAATCAGGACTTATCAGAACCGGTGTTTTGGTTAATGCTTGTTTCACCAGCTCAAAGGATGTCTTTGCTTCCAAGGTCCATTTTACCCCTTGCTCCTTCTTCAACATGTTTGTGATATTCCTAAGGAGCTCAGCTAGGTTAGGGATGAACCTTCTCAAAAAGTTAATATTCCCAATGAAAGATTGCAACTCCTTGATGTTTCGAGGATGAGAGATTTGCAATATGGCCTCAATCCTCTTTGGATCTATCTTTATACCCTCTTCTGAAATAATGTGTCCAAGAAGCTTACCTTCTTGGAGACCGAATAGTGTCTTCTTAGGGTTTAAAGATATTACAAACCTTCTGCACTTCTCAAAAAAAATTCTCAAATGTTCTAAGTGTTCTTCATATGTTTTTGAAAACACGGTAACATCATCCAGATAGATAATGATGAAGAATCCCAATTCTTCCGAGAATTCTATGTCCATGGCTCTTTGGAAATTTGCTCCAACATTCATTAGACCAAAGGGCATTTTCACATACATGAAAGTGCCCCATGGTGTAGTAAAGTCTGTCTTTAATTGATCAGCAGGGTAAACCAAGATCTGATTGTACCCTGAATAGCCATCCAGCAAAGAAATTCTTCTAGACCCTACCACCCTTTGTAAAATATGATCCATCTTGGGTAGAGGGTAGTTGTCTTTTAATGAAGCTTTGTTTAAATCTCTAAAGTCTATACAAAGCCTGATTTCTCCAGTTTTCTTCCTAACAGACACCAGATTAGATACCCACTCAGAATATCTAATAGGGACAATAATACCAGCTTCATACATCTTCATGATTTCCTTCTTAACCAAAGGCAACTGTACAGGGTTTATTCTGCGTAGTTTTTCTTTGAATGGTTTTTGGTTTTCTTTAAGAGGGATTTTGTGCTGTATTATTTCAGTGTCATAGGACTTAAGATCTTCATAACTCCACGAAAAAACATCAGAAAATTCTTTGAACAGCTCTATGTATTTGAGTTTAATGTGAGCTGGCAAATTTTTGGACAGTTTGATCATTTTCGGTTTTTCCTCACTGCCTATGTTGCACTCTTCCACTTCAGTCTCTACAGGTTCCAGTTTAGGTTTTTTTGCCACATCATTAAGATCAAACAACTCTTCTAAAGGTGCTAGACCACTTGGAAAACTTTCATCTTTAGAATGCAGAGTTTCTAATTCTTCTGTTTCTGATTCTGCACTTGATTCTGTTTGGTTTCTAATTTTGCTAGTCTGAAGGTTAATATTGGCAAGTTCAGGAGAAGGTTCTTCTTCACCAAGAAAATTTTCTTCACTGCAGTCTGTATCATAGTCTGAATCTGAGCTATGAAGTTCGAATTCATTTCTGAATTGCATGAAGTCTTCTATTTGTTTATCTCCATCAAACACCTGCCAATATTTTTTATTATCAGGCACAGCTGGTCTAAATTTTATCTGAGTTGAGAAATCTTCGGTCTCATATGGCATTAGACATGTCCTAGCTGCAAAGGCTAAATTGTGGGCTATAAGATTTCTTTTTCTTGGAACAAAAATTAGTTTGGACTCTTCAAATGTTTTCAAAAGATCCATGACATCATTCCGATAGGCCCTAAGTCTGGGATGATTTGCATTATATTCCCCATTGACTTGCCTAATGATTAACTCAGAATCCCCATACACATTTATTTTCTTGGTTCCTAAATTTTTCAAGAGATGTAAGCCTAAGAGAAGGGACTCATATTCCTCTATATTGTTGGAACATTGAAAGTTTAATTTGCATGAAATGCATTCTGTGTGTTGAATTTCAGTGTTAGTAATCCAGACCCCCACACCAGCATTAGTTCTAGTGCATGACCCATCAAAAAACATACTCCAAAGAGGATCATTTTCAGTTTTATCGGTTTGGTGAATGTCCTCTATATGATTTGATTCCTCAAGTTTTTCAATATGTTGAGGAATGTTTTATTCGCTGTCAAATTTTAACAGCAATGGACCTATGACTTGTAAATCAAGACCTGTGTTTTGCTTGCCAATGTTTTCAAGTGTAGCAAACATTTTTGACACTTTAGTGTTGTGCTCCTCCTCCTCCTTATCAGCAATTAATCCTATTAAAGTGATTTGTTCAGTAAGTGTTTCATCATTAAACATGATAAAAGAATCAAGGCTTGTACCTAGAGAATACAGAGGAGTGTTTTGAGGCCTGTCTTGACTTGTAACTGTGTATTGCATATGGGATTCCCTGTAAAGTCTTCTAGTCTGATTGAAAATAGGGATAGTCGCATAGGTCCTGTCCATTTGCATATTCCCCTGTAACTTAGCCCCCCAAGATCTTGATAAAAGCATTCCATACTTTGGGGGCACATCAACCACAACAATATCCATAACTAAAGACTTGGCTGGAATCTAGGCTAAGTTAACACAGAGGTATTTGATCAACCATAGAAATTTTACTCTGCTTGAATCAAAGGAGTATAGGTCTTTGTAAGGTCTAGTGATTTCAAGACCCAGGCTCTCCATTACAACTTTTGGCATTAAATTATGAGAAGCCCCTGATTCATGCATAGCATTGTGTAGAATCTTGTCATGAACATTTAAACTCACATAAAAGGGAGGAACCAGTCCCTCTTGATATCTTCCTTCAATATTTGGACCAAAAAGGAGCTCTGGTTGGTCATCATTAAGATTGAGAGTGTTCTCATTTTCTTCTATGTTTAGAGCCTTCAAAATTTGGGTTTTATATACATGATGGGCAGCTAAGTCAGTCAAGGGAACAAAAATTTTGATCTTTGAGATTTCCTGTTCTAGGCTGAAAGGATTTTGATTCTTTAAAGCACTTGTTTCAGCCTTATTAGCTGTCACTTTATTAGTAACAACAGCTTGTTGATTTGTTTTATCTATACTTGACACAACGGTTGTAATAGGAGTACTAGCTGAAGTGTTAGTACTACTGATGTTTGCACTCTATTTTTCAAGATTTTGAGTGTCTTTCTCTTTACCTTTACCAGAATTAATAGCCACTGTTTTATCCTTTTGTTTGACTGTTTTAGGCTTGGTTGTAGTGTTGTTTTGAGAAGGTTTGTCAGAGGTTTTGGTGTTGGGGTTTTGTTGACTCGATCTACTTCTGAGTTCATATTCTTTTGAAGGTTCTGTGATGGAATTTTACATGTTTTGACAACAATTTTCATTATCATCTCTTTTGTCATCATAAGGTGTGTAAAGACCCTCTTTTCTATCATAATGAACCTCGAAGTTATCATCATCTACCCCAAATAGGTTCATATCATCCTCCTCTGCTATTTGATCCGCTTCCTCAACCTCACTTACATAGTTTTGATGAAATGGAGGAGTGATCTGCTGATCATCTTCCCTAGGTCTGTTAGGAGGCTGGTTCCTTCTAGCATTCTGATTCTGGTTTTGGTTTTTGTTTTGAGGAGCAGTTTGGTTTTGACTTTCTTGTGCTCTCTCAAGAATGCTCATCTTCTTCATCATTTCTTCCATCATTCTTTCCATCTTTGAGTTTGAGGTAGTAGGTGTGGATTCCTCTCTAAAAGATACTCTCTTTTCAGCTTTCATCCTTGCTCTCTTCTCCATTAGGTTGAGTTCCACAGAAAGAGCACCTCTTTGCATGTCTTCAAGAGTTGAAAAATCTCTTTCTCTCAGTGAATAGGTCATATCAGAGTCAAATCCTTCCGGAAATTTGTTTAAGGCTGAGCCCTGTGGGGGTTTTAGTTATGGGGAAAGTGCATTATACACACTGTTAAATCTGGTACAATAAGCTTGTACACTTTCCCCTGGGTTCCTATGGAGATTATTGTAGTCAGCGAGGACTTGGAGAGGATTCTTCCTCACTTCCCATTTGTTTAAGAATGTTTGATGGAAACCTTGGAGATCATTAATACTGCGGGGGGTTAAGCCTTTAAACCATTTTCTTACTTCTCCCCCCAAAATTTGAGCAAACAGTCTAATCTTGACAGAATCATCATCAATTTCATTCCTGTCAAAGTATTCATTCATCTTATCCACATGTTGTGATGCTGTTATCGCGTTGTTAGCATCATAAAATGGGATTTTGGACTGATAGTCCTGGGGAAGGTTGACTAGTGGTATAGGAAGGGCTAAGGGAGCATACCATGCTGCCATGATATGTGGTGGGGGTGGGTTTACAAGAGGAGGTGTGGGATGAAGTGGAGTGGTTTGAACAGTGGATGAAGGATGAACAGAAGTGGATGGAACAACAGTAGATTGCTGAGCTGATCTTGGATGAGAGACACCTAAGTTAAGAAGAAAATGTAAATCAGGAGGTGTTGTTTCTCTTCCACCAAAATGTTCACTTGTTTCAGGAGATGAAAGTGAAGACTCAGAACCTAGCTGATCTAAATCACCAAATGACCTAGTCCTAAAGGGATTAACTAAGTCAGCTTGTGATTGTTGTAGAGCTGAAAGATTTTCAGGGACTGAATTAGCTCTTAGGGGTGATCTGAAAATAGTTGAAGATTCTATCTTAGGAGACTTCCTAAGGATTCTTTGTGGGTTATCAAATATCTCAGGAGGATCAGGGTCAGGATGAGCTCTAGTGTGAATCTTTCTAGAAGCCACTATGTTGTGTTTTTAGACCCAAAAAATCAAGAAAAGTTCAACCAGGTATGATAGTCTTTAAGAGATTAACTAATCTGTTTTCACAATTTTAATCCCATAGTCCTCTAACTAGATTTGAATGATATTATAATGATAAGGGTTCTTCCCAGTGGAGTCTTAAGCTCTGTTCAGGATTGTGGAGTCGCCAGGTGGAGAGTTTAGAATGTTTTCTAAGAGGTACACTGTCCACCACAGTGCTTGTGAAACATCCCTTTCAAGGATATCCCGAAACACCACAAACTCTAACCAGAGATTGACTGGGAGGGCATTCACCAGATATGTCACCTCTAAAAGAGGATGAGATCCGGAGGCTACCTGGCCCTTTCCAAACTCTGTCTAAGAGTATGAGGTAAAACATATTCAAAGATAAGTGAAATGTAAGAGTAAGTGTTTTACTACCAATCTGAAATGTTTTTGGTATTTTCTGAGTTATTTTTTATTTGTGGTTTCTAAGAATGTCCTAACTTTGTTTCAAAACTTAGCTACGGTTATGAGACAAAGACAGTCTACTCTTATGGCTAGGCTAGCTAATTTTTGAAGGTTAGATAAAGCTTATGAGAATCCTAGGGCTGACCTATATTGTCACTGATTTAAACAAGTTTCATCATGATTACCATTTCATAAAGGTTTCGGTACTACTGCTGTGCATTCTCAACATTCTCAAAGATTTGTGGGAAAATCAAGGGAAAATGAGATGAAAACTCAACACAATTCTGGAGTCATCAAAAACATGTTAGGAATTTGTAATTTATTAGCAATATTGGTAGAGTCCAATTATAGAAACAACATCGTTTCAACCAACTTTGGGATTCTAGGAACTAGCCCTCCTGAATCCGGAGAGGGATCTCTCCAATAAGTACAAAGATGGATTTGTCTTTGAAGTTTGGGGTAATGATACTAGGCTAGTTATGAAGGCCAAGGGTTTTGTTTTTTTTTTGGATGGTTGAACATAATTGCTGTTAGAGGTGAAGAGTTCCAAATGCAAAAAGGTTCAAAGGTGAGAAGTTGCAAGCAACCAGAATAAGCTTGATCAAGAAGAAAGAGCAGTCCATTGGGCTATGGAGTCATAAGAGGATTTAATTGAAACAATCAGGTTCAAGAGTGGTCTATGGGGCAAGTCATCTATGCCTAAGGATCTCTTTAAGGTTTGATTTATGGAATGGAGTGATACATCAAGAAGGGGAAAATAAACAGATGCAGAACAAAGAGCAGCCCAGGATCTAGTAAGTACTTTGAAACTAGCCAGCCTTTGACCAAGCACTTAAGAAAAACATAGAAGCAAACTAGGATCTGGTAAGTACTTTGAAACTAGCCAGCCTTTGATACACTTTCGATAGAAAACATATAAAAAACTAAGGGAAACTTGAAGACAACCTTTGGAGTAGAAACTAGCGGGCCGGGCTCACCACAAATCCTCTCCTAGCTCTTCTTTACTTAGTTACTTCCAAGACAATCACAGAGATAACACAGAATGGTCTAAGATCTGGTAAGTACCTTGAAACTATCCAAATTTTAACACATTCTAAGGGAAACAATCAAACAGTTATGCAAACAAGACTGGGACCAGGGCTCACCATATCTTCCTTATTTCATCTTCACACAACATACTGAAAGTAACATTCAAAAATAATTTTCAGCCAAGACAATAAGACGAGGGAATGCCAACATTCCTATGCTTAAACTGAATTAAATCATTTTCAAATAACACAGTTGAAAGAAAACATTTAAATAAATATTTCTCAGCCAGAGAAGGCTACTGACACACAATAGAGCCTAACACTGTTTAAACTTTTCTTTACAGAAGAATATGAAACATAATGAAAACAAAAATAAAATAACAAGTTACAATGAGAATAACATCACCGTCAACATAGACCAGGATCCCATAAATCAGCTTGTATTGATGCTTAAAACCAGTTACAATCTTCAAATCCAGTGTGTTAATTCATCCTTCTTCACAACCTAACTTATCTGTTACAAGCAGAGCTCCAAGAGCCAGTGAAAACACTATTTACAATCAGGAGTTTTCAGCTCAGTTACATACAATGCTTCAGCAATTACATTAACAACCAACCCCTCACTCATCTTCTACAGAAGTATTTATAGAAGGATGAGGAGGTGAGATCTCAAAAAATGATTAATACAGAGTTAATGTTTCCTCGGCCCTTGGGGGGCTCAACGAAGAAACTGTACAGGGGTTTCACTGCATTAACTGATTTACACTTATGATTTAAGCTCGGTGAGAGCTTTTGTTGACCTTTGAGGCTTTGTGCGATGCTAGGGTTACTCTACCGACATTCTTTCATTAAATTCTTGGCAAAATTTACCCTTTGGTGATGAGGTGAGGCAGATATTTGATTCTGAGCAATAACTTCGGCCCCTGATTGAATACTTTGAGGAACAAGTGGCTCTGTGGTGGTTGAGGAATCAATTTGCCACAAATGTGGTGGTGGAGACTTTCTGTCTGACAAAAACACTTTAGGTTTTCCTTTAAACTGTGTTTTAAATCGGGGATTAGGCGTTTGATAACTGTCTTAGCCATAATCCCCGCTGATCTGTCCATTGATCTTCGGTTCCGGTTCATCCTGGTCTTCGACACTGATAATTTTCAACTGTGTCTGTTTCATGATTTTCTTGCGGTCGTGCAGGGCTGTGCAGAGTTTGTAAGGCAACAATTCCTGAGAAAACATCGACGAGACATGCATTTCAACCCTGCTAATGATTTCCGTGGATGAATCGAAGATGGGAGGATCGTCACCCTCCTTCCCTGAATCTTCTTTGGAAACCATGAACAAATGATATAATCCCTGCAAAATACAAACGAAATGTTATAAAATCCATGCATTTACCGGTTAACTGCTGCAGAGGCATATGGAGGGAGCGTGGCCGTCGGATGGCATCATCCGACGGTCAGGATTGATCGGGGAGATTTTTAGAATAGGTGGTAGAAGATCAAATTTAAGCTGTTGATCGCGCGTGATCAACGATCAGGAGCGGAGGTTTGAAAGTCAAGCGGAGGAATCGTTGACTTGGCAACAGAATCGAGTGATGGAATATGGGCTGTCGATCTGCAGATCAGATCGACGGCGGAGATGCGATTTCCGTTGTAAAATAGCTGGGTTATCGAGCGGGCACTTTGGTTAACCATCGGACACTTTTGGGGATCAACAACCGTTGGTTGAGTGGGCCCAGATCAAACGGCGGAGATCGATTTCGCTGCATGCCCTGGCCCGAACGTTAATGCGGGAGGGATAACTTTAATGCGCGGGAACGGCGGTTTTGGAAAAGGTACGGGAGACGCGTGGCGGCAAGCGTATGGAATCGCTGCCGATTAGGAGAAAACCACCTTTCACCAATAGGCGGTGCGAAAAATACTAGGCGGGTTTGAGAAACAACGCACGGACAGCGGGGACCACATGGTAAGCCGCGCTCCGCACCATCCAATCTGCGGGGCAGATCAACGGTCGAGAACGCTCCATAATTCATATGGGCGGGAGACTTTGGAAATGGATTTAAACCCAAAAATACGAATTTTTAAAGGTTTTTCAATGTTTGGGCGGAGAAATATTATTGGGAAGGATAAGCGCCCGACGGGTTTAGCGGTTGGTTTTGGCGCTCGGGCGCATGGACGAAAAAGGGTTAGAGGCTTAGCCCGAGGGGGCTTAAGCTTTATACATAAAAATATGTATTTTTCATGGTTTTTTGAATGGAAATGAAGGTTGCGGAAAGGTTAAAAAGTGGGTTTTTAACCTTATAAAATGAATTTTAATGAGACGAAAATAGGAGAACCATGAAAATGAGGGATTTTCACGGGGAATGGAGAAAATAGAAGAAGGAGGTTAGTTTTTGAGGGGAAGGAAAGGGAAAGGGATGTTTGCAGCAGTATAGACTTTGGATTTTTGTAGGATTTCAAAGGTTTTTAGGATAAAAACAACAGTATGGGATCTGGACAGAGGCATGAGGCCTTCAAGAGTCTTCAAGAGCCAACAGTTTTTTTTTTTTGATAGGAAAAAATTGTTCCTTGAAGGCTCAAAAACAAATTTAGCCACCTTTGGTATAATAAAATTTTACAGGTGGCTAACACGGCGTTTAAAAAAAAATGCTGCCCCTTTGAACAAAAACTTTTTACAAAAGAAACTTGAGAAGGAGACTTGAACCCAAGACCTCTATTCTCATAAACTAACCCCTCACCAAGTGAGATAGTAAAAGGATCACGTTATTGTATGAAAGTGAGATAGTAAATTTTTTTTTTTTTTACTCTTCGGTGTGCGTGCCTTTTCCTGCACAAAAAAAACACAAAAATCGAGGAAAAAGAAAATGAGATGCAAAGCCTTATGGAAAAATGTTAGATTTTCGGTTACCCTTACCGACAACTATCACCTTTTTCACTATTTCTGATTTCCCGAGATCGCACAAAGACGCGGGGAAAGAGCATACGTAGCAAAAAAAATCCCTTTTCTTGTTTCTCCAGATCTAAACTGTCATAACTTGGGCAGCCGGAAACCTTTTCGCATGAAACGAAAGGCATTCCTCACTGTAACAGACACTCCGGAAAAAATCGAGCAGTTCTCCAAGCCCAAAAATGTTCAAAAATAGTAGATCTACAAAACGACATTCTCATGCAGTCAAATCAGCTTCGGATTTTGATCAACAACGGGTGCGGCCCTCAAAATAGCTCTGATACCATGTAGGAATTTACAGGGTAATTTCTATAGATATAGAACCAAAGGTCACCACTCACAAATAGATCACAAATCAGTACACCAGTATAATCACGTGGTTAAAAACCTCAAAGAGGGAAACAGTCCACGGCCTGAGCCAACACAGCCACTTGAGGCAATTTATTAATATAAAAAGAAAAGTTACATATGTTTCTCTCATAAACGGTTACCGGAAA
>JAXQQM020093065.1:0-215693 GCA_034641835.2 Pinus albicaulis
TCAATTTACTTTAACTTAATGCATTGGAATTGTTGTACCTTAATAGACAATCCCTTAACTGTGATAAGGAATCAATGCTTAAGACATTTATATGATTATGTCACTAAAATATCTGTCACTGTTTTAATCACCTTCAAGTATTTACAATTAAACCCTTAGATATCAAAAACAATGTATGTCCCACAATGCTATTATCTGTTGATGTTGAATGAAATGACCAGAAGAAAATGAAAGAAGAAAGTCCAAACTGATATGTTGTCATAAAGAATATATCATCTCAAACTTCTGAGGAATTAATGAAAGAAGTAGTCAAAACAAAGGAGCGCCAATTAAGGATTTTAACTCTTAATTACATATGTAAAAAGAGACATGCTGCTCATCACTTTGTCTTATTCAAAGAAAGAAAACACATAATGTGAACTAAGATACATATCAACATAAATAGATTCTGGAAACTTGCTTACTCATTCATTATTCATTGAAATCTCTGAGTACAAAAAAGTAATCTAAAGGTCCAAAACTCAGAACCTCTCTTCCTCTTGAAAATTACATTAAATACAATTAAACAAATAGTTTGGAACTGTTGTAACCAATTCCAACTACCACAACTACTTAAGACTTCAGAGGTTGTCTATTACATGCCTTGAAAATGTCTTATTACAATTACATTGTCTTTGGAAAAGTAATAAAATGTAAAAATATACAGCCTAATCTATAGGAATTTCTAATGATGTTGTTGCATGCCCTTGGTCATTTGATTGGTCTTTCTTTGATGCTGAAAACCCTTTTGGAAAGTTTATTGTCCTTGCTCTGCACTTTTTCCATATCTCTATCTTTGTCATGGGTGAATGTATTAGATTATGATACTCCAATCTGAATGCAGTAATTCAATTATAAGATGGTCCTTTTGTGAAAATATTTTTTACCAACCACAATAGCTGGAAATGTTTCTGCAGAAAGTTGACCATTGTTTCTCCTTTAAGCACCTGAGTTTTTTCATGCCTATTATCAACTTTGCTTTTTGCCATAACTAGAGAATTCTCATTAGAATCCCATGGCAAAATATTTCCTTCATCTCCCAAACATGATGGCAGACCTATTCTTGTTAATTTGTCAAATAACTTATCAAATTGACTTATTGCCTCTTTAATTTCCATAAGCTTCTTTTCTGTAGCTTTCCTTTGACCATTTCTAACAATCATCTTATTGATCTCCACTGCATATAAGGTCTTGTCTTTAATATCATTCTCTTCTAATTCCTGATCTGTTTTAGAATTAATAAATTCAATGAACCTTTTAGCCAAGATGGCTCCGTTAATTGCCTTCTGCTTATCTGTCATGATTGGTTCTTCACATTCCCTGATAAGAATTTTTTCCTCTGCAACTATCTTCAAACAGCTCCAAATTGATTTCATTTCAGAAATGATATCATTCCAAATGATATCTTTGGCTTGTATCAGTGAAATTTTTCCTTTCAGTCTTTCTTTGAGATTTTTAATCTCAGCATTACCATTCTGAATATCCGTTTTATATTTATCAGCTTCCTTCTCTATGATATGAATAAGCTTTGTTTCAGTCTCCAAATCTTCTTGAGCCTTTTTCAGATCTCTTTTAGCCATCTACAACTCAGTATTCAATTGGAAAACCTGTGCTTGAGGGTCTTCATTACTTGTAGGAAAAACAAAAGTACAACTATGGTTATAAATATGATTTTGCAATGATATTGCAGTTTGCTTTATTTTGGCAATTTCTTCATCTTTTTTCATTAGTTGTTGTAAAAGCTTTTCCTTCTCATTCTCCACCTCTGCAACTTCTGCAGCCATAGAATGTTCTCCTGTAGGAAATTTTAGCTTCTTCCTCAATGTGGATATTTCTATTTCAGCACTCTGCATAAATTTATGTACAGCAGTCTTGTCACTAGGGTCCACTCCAATCTTTACAATGATTTTCTTTAACTCATCATTCTGAACTGTTAAAGCTCTTGCATTAGCTTTCTCTAACTTAAATTGCTTAAGTACCTTTCCCAACATATTTTTTGCCTTCATTGCCATTGCATTGGTCTTGGTCAAGTCATTTACAATTAACTGACCAGATTTCATATGCAAATTCATTTTATCCGTCAGGGGAATCTTCTTCACATCCACAGTTACATTTACAGTATTGAAATTCTTAGAAGAACCCATTGACATGTCTGTGGGATGAGACAGGGAAATCCTAAATTGATCTTTTTCAAGATCCATGACAGTCAAAAGTCTTGTTTGATCTGGGGCAACCTGATACTCAGCTTGGGCCTCCATGTTGGCCTTCATCTTTTGATTCCTTTCTTCAATCTGTGTAAACATCTGTTTGATCAAACATACTTGCTCATGAGAGATTTCATGACTCCTAAGTGAAGCAGGAACATTTTGCTCTTCTCCTAGATGTAAAGAAAAACCAGGTGGGTTAAATGTAAATTCTTCATTCAACTTTGTTCTCTTTTCAGCTCCATGTTCCTAATCATCTAAGTCAATCACTGTCTATTTGCTTCTTTTGTTTGATTTTTCTGATATGATAGGGGTCTGAATGTTTGAACCTGCTAAACTTATCACACCTCTACTTGCTATATTTTCAAATCTAGCATGCTTTCATGAATGAAAGTTGAATACCCATTCTCAATTCTCCTATTTGAAATTACACTCTGAGGGTCATATGCCCAACTTTCCCCTAACAGCATATGCATCTCATCTAACATTTTAGTAACCTCCTCAAATTCTTGTCTCATATTGACTATAAAAGGGCCTACAGTCATGGGTAATTTGTACATATGCCCCTTTTTCAAGGGCACAAAGTGAACCTGATCAACATTTAGAGTCTGTCGAATAAATTCCAACGCAAATAGCCTCATAGGTACAAATGTTGGAAGTCTGTAAGGCTCAATACTTGCTCCATATAACCTAATTTCAGAGTAATCCTCAAAAACAAACCAATCTCCAAACTTGCAAGTTGCTCCTAGATGTAAATACTCCTGAGATTTAGGTAAAAAACAAGGTGGAGGAACTCCATTCAAGGTTTTATATGCAACTGACATGAAATAACTAGCGAAAACAAACAACCCTGCTTCATTTTTCTCTCTTCTTACTACATCTGTCCAGAACACTAGTTATTTCCTTTTCTTGTTTACATCCATAATATTCAGACCTAAATGCATGAACTCTTCCACATTTTGATATAAGAACAAGTAGAAAATTAATGAAGGAAATTTAAAAGAACCTGTTATGAAAGGCTCATCAGTTGTGAATTAACTGCCTCCTACCAATATGGTGGAATATCCAGCACTGTTCCAGGTTTCATCATCATGGAAAACATCCCCAAGACTGATTTATCCACTGCATTGTCATCTTCTTTGCCCAGAATTTTCGCAATGCTGCTTAATTCTGGTCAAATTTTTGCATCAAAAATATCCATGGCAAATTATTTGCTGTCCAGTTGAAATTGCTTCATGTTTGGCTTCAAGAAGTATATGAACTGATTAAATTCTTCACCTACAAGGTTATCATAATAGGTTACCAGGGAATCGTCAAAGAATTGAACAAATGACTCTGACTCGGGATAGAAAAGGGCTTGACGAATTAGCTGAATAGACACTTGCAAAACATTCTCTCCCTGACAATTCATAACAAAGCATTTCCCAGGGTACATGACTGACACCAACCAATAGATAAATTCAGGAAAAAGGTGGGTTTTTGGAATACATGCATAAAGTATTCCAGAATTGACCATGGCAGTAAAAACAGGGGAGGCTTTGTCATTTAGGATGATTTGCTGATAAAATGGAAGATTAACTATAGAACAAAGAGTGTCTTGAATACCCCCCTCAGTGTCCATGAGAGGGATGTGACTAGCTGAACCCGACATGGATGAACGCTTAGCCATGACTAAAAATTGACGTAAAGAATAACTCACAAGGTGGTCACTTCTACTAGGTTGACAGGAAACTTACAACAGGACACGGAGCAAACTAATTAGAAATATTTTGAAAAAACAATACTAAGTTTTTTTAAATAGGTGGCGCGGCTTCGAAATTTAATGCTGAAATGTTGCACCAACAAGCCATTGATCTGATGTGGAAGACAACTGTGAACAACTCAGCATCCTATGTCACTGCGAGGGCTCCCGAGGTACGGGGGAAAAAATTAGTTGGTGCCCCCGCAATGAATCTTCTTCGTTCATCTATGTTGTCCTCGCAGTCAACTGAGTTAACTACGGAGGCACTCATCTAATTAACTTGTACGCTAATTGTGCCCGCGGGTTGGGCCTTTTGTTGAAGATTGAAACTATCGACGCTTTCCGCCCAACAAAATGATCGATTTTTAAACATAAATGTGGAACCCACTTTCATAAAGTTTAAATTGTCTAAACCTTTAAACTTTAATACATCAACAGAAATGTTTTTTTATGTTAAAGTATAATAATTTTAATACTTTAACATCTTTACGACAATTTAATTTTTTTTTTTTTTTCAAGAATTGAAAATAAAAAGGATATGTGAATGATCCACAACATCTGGCTCCACCTAGGGATAGTGTTTTTACCACGAAACACTAAGAACCTGCAAATCAGTGCCTTCACCTCATGCATGGAGTCAAAAATTGTTTGATGAGAAATATACGATGAGAGAAAATCGAAGATATACAATGATGAAATTGCTGCTTCAGTGTTGGAAATAGTGTTTCAAATACTGCCCATTCATAGGAAGTTCTACTGCTTCTCCATCAATATTTTCCAACATAAAAGTGTTATTTAATCTAACTTCAATGATTTTGTAAGGTCCATACCATAAAGGATCAAACTTGCCATGTTTCCCTTTCTCTTCTCTTCTGGTATCCCTTCTTAATACCAGATCTCCAGTTTGAAACATGATCTCCTTTGCCTTCCTGTCAAAAATAGACTTCATTTTTTCCTGATATGTGACCAAATTGTCTCTGACTTTATTTCTACTTTCACTCAATTCTATTACCTTATGCAATCTTCTTATCAATGCATTAGGTTCCTCCTGAGCTTCTTGAAGAAAAGAAATAACTGGTTTTGCTAGATGAGTGGGAAACAAAGCTTGAGTGCCATATATTAATTCATATGGTGACTTACCAGTTGATTTTCTAGTAGTCATTCTCACTGCCCAGAGAGAAAAATCAGTTTTGAGTCCCAATTTTTCTGGTTTTCATTGATTCTTTTCTTCAAGATCTTCACCAATGTCTTGTTAGATGATTCTGCTAATCCATTTCCTTGTGGGTGGTATGCTGTGGAATGAGACAATATCACATTATAAGTTTGACAAAAATTTATGAATCTGACTGAGTTGAATACCTGAGCATTTTTTGTTACAATCTTCACTAGACATCCAAACCTGCTGAAAATATTCTCTTCTAAAAAATTCATTACTACCAAATCATTTGCCTTTCTGGTAGGAATTGCCTCTACCCATTTTGTAAAATAATTTGTGGCAGTTAGAATCCACTTAAACTGCCTATTTTATGGTGGATTAATTTCCCCTATGAAATCTAATCCCCATTATCTGAATGGTTCTTCAATGAAAACAAGAAGAAGAGGTAAAGGAGCTAACCTTTTCTTTTCTCCAAACAATTGGCATTTCTGACAACTTCTAACAACTCTGTATACATTAGCAAATAAAGAAGGCCAATAGAAACCTGATTTAAGAATCTTATGAGCAGTTACTTTCCAGCTATAATGAACTCCACACAAGCATTCATGGTATTCTGTGATAACTTCCATTACTTCCTCTTCTGTCAAACATAACAACAGGACACCAATAGGATATTTCCAATACAATTTTGCATCAATTATAACATAAGGCTGAGCTTTAATTTTTAGAGCTCTGTACTTAGCTCTATTGATTGAGGGAGGACAAGAAAGGAAACACAAATAGTGGGTAATGTCTTTATACCAGTTTGAGCAAATAAATTTGTATTTGATTGCTAACTTTGACTTAATTTGATCATTTTCCTCAGCCACTTCATTTTGAGGTGCAAGCAAGCTAATTCCCAAATCTTGGAAATTATATTTTGTCAGCAATTTAGCTAGTCCCTGTCCTTTGACTAACTTAGTAGGTTTAATGTCCAAATCATATTCTTGTATTTTGGTAATCCATTTAGCTCTTTTCCCCTCCACATCACTCTGTACTAGTACATCTTTCACAGTGGAATTAGGCACATATGCTACTATTTGAGAATGAAGTACATAAGTCCTAAAAGCCTTTAATGATTTAACTAAAGCATATACCTGCTTCTCCATAATATTATATTTAAGCTCTACATCTCTGAGGACTTTACTAAAAAAGGCTACAGGTTGCTTACTTCCTTCTTCATTTTTTTGTAACAATACAGCAGCAATAGTAGATAATGATGCAAATGAGAATATTTGGAAAGGCTTCAAGTAATCTGGATTGATAAAAAATGGAGCTTCTTGGAGAGATTCTTTAATTCTGCTAAAGGATTCTCTTGCATCCTTGTCCCATTTCACTTCAGCATTATTTTTCAACATATTTGTTATTTTCCTAACAATCTCTACATAATTCGAAACAAATCTTCTCAGAAAATTAATTTTCCCTAGAAACCTTTGGATATCCTTTTTACTTCTATGCAGTGGAATTGTTTTTATAGCCTCAACTCTTGCTGGATCAATTTTCACGCCTTGATTTGAAACTATATGACCCAGCAACTTCCCTTCCTCTAGAGCAAACAATGATTTCTTAGGATTCAATGATAACCCAAATTTTTTGCACTTCAAGAAAGCTTTCTGCAGGTGCTCTAAGTGTTCATCATCAGAACCTGAAAAAATAGTAACATCATCAAGATAAATGACTATAAACTTGTCGCAAACAAAATAAATATACATTGCCCTTTGGAAGGTAGCTCCTGCATTCATGAGTCCAAATGGCATACTGGCATACATGAAATTTCCCCAAGGTGTGGTGAAAGCGGTTTTCTTCTGATCTTACTTCTCCACAGCTACCTGATTATATCCAGAAAAACCATCAACCATGGACAACCTATAAGCTCCAGTCACTTTCTGCAAAACAAAATCCATCTTCGGCAAAGGATAATTATCTTTCAGAGAAGCTCTGTTCAAATTCCTAAAATCCATACATAATCTTATATCTCCATTTTTCTTCCTGATTGGTACCAGATTGGAAACCCAATCTGAATATCTAAGTGGGACTATGATTTTTGCTTGCAAAAGTTTTTTTACTTCTTTTTCAATTGGAGCAAGTAATAGTGGGTTAATTTGCCTAAGCTTCTGTCTGTGTGGCTTGACTCCCTCTTTCAGTAGTATTTTGTGCTGAATAATATCTAGATCATAAGTCTTTAAATCTTCATATGACCATGCAAACACATCCATGAATTGTTTGAAAATATCTACATACCTTTATTTATATTCCTTAGGAACTCCTTTAAACAACTCGACTATTTTAGGCTCATGCTGAGTTCCTAAATTACATTCCTCCATTTCTCCATCTTGAGATACCTTTTTCTGATTTTCTGCCACATCATTAGCATCAAACAATCTCTCAAGAGGCACCAAACCTCTGGGAAAAATATTATCTTTCAATTGAATTATCTTCTGATCCCCAATTGTTTTCTTCAGGTTTTTAGACATATCACTTTCATCACTTTCATCAACTTCTAAATCAATGTGACTATCTTCAAAATTTCCAATCATTGTTAAAAATTGATTAATTTGGTCATCATCCTCAAAAACCTGCCAATGCTTTACATTATCAGGGATTGAAGGCATGTGTCTCAACTCTATTTCATATCTCAACCTTGGATTAATTGGTGGTTTAAATTTACTAGCTGCAACTACCAATGAATCTGCCATTCTATTCACTTCTCTTGGAATAAATTGAATATTAAAGGCCTCAAAATAATTTTCAACTAAATACCACACCTCATTTCTATAGGACCTCAATCTGGGATGCTTAGTTTGACACCAATTCTTAATTTGTCTGATTATTAATTCAGAATCACCAAAAATAGAAATAGACTGAATTCCCATTTGTTTGGTTGTTTGCAGGCTTAAAATCAATGCTACGTACTCAGCCACATTATTAGTAGATTCAAATTCCAGTTTAAAGGAAAAAGGTGAAAGGTTACCTTCAGGAGATATAAATATGAATCTAGCTCCAGTGCCCTCTTTAGAAAAGGCACCATCAAAATAACACTTCCAAATTTTATTTGAATGCAGCTCCTTGTGTATATTGGTTGAAGAAAATTGCTCTTTTGAATCTTCAGCAAATTCTACATCCTCATGCGGCATGAAACAAGAAATATCTTCTTTCTCTTGGCCATAAATGGGGGAATTACCTGCATCTTTCTTGGTTGTAGTTTTCAGAAATCTATTTTCCCTGTATAACCTCCTTTCCTCCCCATTAAAAATAGGAATGATGGCATATGTAAAATCCAATTTCAAGACACCCCCAAGCTTTTCTCCCTAGGATCTAGACAACAATGTACCAAAACTGGTTGCAATATCTGCTACTACAACTTCCATCATAATACTCTTGGCTGGAATTTGAGCTAAGGAAACAACCATGCCTTTGATAAGACCTACACACTTCGCCCTTTTTGAATCAAAGGAATAAAGGTCTCTATATGGCTTAGTTATTTGTAACTTCAGCTCATTCATCACGGACAGTGGCATAAGATTATGTGATGCACCAGAATCTAGCATACAATTATGTAAAATGAAATAATGCAACAAAACTGATATATAAAAAGGTGGAACAAAGGAATCTACCTCTTCAACATGAGGCCCAAAAGTAACCACTAGCTTCTCTTCTTTCAAATTCACAATATCAACCACCTCATCAGACTGAGATAGATTAATAAATTCTGCAATTTCTTTCTTATAACCAGGTGTTTTAGCCAACTCAAGAAGAGGTACTTGTATTTTAACTTTTTCTAGCTCTTTCGACAAACTGAAAGTATGATTTTGTTTTGTCAACTTTTCAAGTTCTTCTTGATTTTTGTTTAGATTTGCATGTTGCTCAGGAAAAGTAACAATCTTCTCCAAAATATTAGAGTCATTAGGTTTGACTTGGGAAGCCTCAGTTTGATACTTCTCCTTTTCTTCCACTGGATTCATGGGCTGCTTTCCCTTGTCTAGTTGTTTTATTGAATTTTTCTGTTGTGGAGTCGCCATTAGAGAAGGAACTAACTCTGATTCTCTTTCTTCATCACCCTGAGTTCTCAACCTCTTTTTAGATCTCAATTCATACTTTTTATGTAATTCAGCTTGCATAAAATCAGTAATTGTTTTACAATAGTCATCCATCTCTTCCTGATCAAATGAAATATCAGCTTCTTTGCATTCTTCTTCACATTCTTTTTCAAATTCTTCTTCTGCCCTATCTTCCATGTATATGGCAGAAATTTTCTCTTCATCTCCTTTCTGATCATCATCAGCAGAATGGGAAGGAGCTGCTTCTGTATACAAAGGTGCTTGAACTTGATCCTGATCTCTTCTTTCCCTCTGCAGAATCTGCAGGGGTTTCTTTCTAAATTGGGGATTAAAAACTCCTCTATTTTGTTGTGTAGGTTTCTTTTTATCCAATTCCAACTTTACTAATTTGTTTGATATATTTTTAATGACCTTGGTCATGTCATCAATCCTCCAATCCTTTGATCTAGTATTGGTTGGGTGTGGAGCCTAATTATCTTGTTTACTTTGTATCATGACATTGGACCCCCATGCCTTAAAAGGTGCGACAACGGATGTAAAATTGCCTTGTAAAAGTATAGTAATTTCTAGTCAATCTGGGCCATTCATAGATGGATGATCTGACGGTAGAAGTTGTGTTTATTTTAGGATTTTTTTCCCTAGAAGGAAACCCCCTTGTATATATAAGGGTATTGTATTGTGGTTGTGTATTACGTGTATATTCTCAGAGCGAGAAATAGATAGGGAGACTGTGAGAGAGAACAGAGGATATTACAGCGGATCTGTTGTAGGTTTTGTCTCTTCAATTTTTGCTGGATAATAGAAAGGAAGGACTGGCTGTTCGGGGTGGACGTAGCCCAAACTGGGTGAACCACGTATATCTGTGTCTCTCTGGTTTTATGTGTTTTGTGTGGTTGTATTTTCCGCATATTTTATGTGTTTCATTGCTCTGTAATATTTAATTTTCTAACAACTAGTATCAAAGCCAAAGGTATATTTGGCTGATAAACTCGCAGGAAAAAAGGGTTCCTGGTTCGAGTGGGAGCAATGGCGGACGATGGTAAGTTTAGGGTCGAGAAATTTAACGACCAAAACTTTGCGCTGTGGAAGATGCAGATGGAAGATTATCTGTATCAGAAAGATCTGTACCTACCATTGAGCGGAAAAACAAAGAAGCCGACGACCATGACAGACGCGGAATGGAACATTCTCGATAGAAAGGCACTCAGAACAGTACGGTTGTGTCTTGCGGCGTCAGTCGCCTTCAATATTTCGAAGGAAACAACAACAGAGGGTTTGATGCAGACGTTGGCGAAACTATATGAAAAACCCTCGGCCTCAAACAAGGTATTTCTTATGAAACAATTATTTAATATGAAGATGTCGGAAGGTGGATCTGTTGCAGACCATTTAAATGATTTTAATACAGTTACCAGTCAGTTAAGTTCTGTAGGGGTAAAATTTGATGATGAAGTTAGGGCTCTTTTGTTTCTGTGCTCATTGCCAGAAAGCTAGAATGGTTTAGTTATGGCCATTAGTAACTCTATCTCTGGATCTAGTACTTTAAAGTTTGATGATGTTGTCGGTGATATCCTTAGTGAGGAAATGCGACGAAAAATCTCTGGTGAGACATCGGGTAATGCTTTGAGTGCATAGTCTAGGGGAAGAAGAAGGGAAAGAGGAAAGAGCTCGAGTTATCGCAGTAAATAAAGGAAAGGCAGATCCAAGCCCAGATCGGGGATAGTGTGCTGGAAATGCGGAAAGAGAGGACACCTAAAGAAAGATTGTAGATCTTGGAAGGGAAAAGAAGGAGATTCATAGCAAGAAAACAATCATGAAGCAAATGTGACAGGTGATGTGTTACAAGATGCTTTGATTCTTTCTTTCGAAAATGTTACTGATTCTTGGGTTGTAGATTCAGGGGCTTCATTCCATACCACACCTGATAAGAAATATTTTCATGACTATGTTCAAGGAGATTTTGGACAAGTTCGTTTGGGTGATGATAAACCCTGTAAAATTGTTGGAATGGGTAAAGTTCTTGTAAAACAAAAGAATGGAAACCAATGGCTAATAAAGGAGGTAAGGCATGTTCCAGATCTAAAGAAAAATCTGATTTCAACAGGGCAGTTAGGCGGTGAAGGTTGTGTGACAACTTTCACGGATAAAACTTGGAAGGTCACCAAAGGAGCCCTGGTAATAGCAAAAGGTGAAAAGGTTGGTACATTGTATTTATGCAATGGTATTTCTAACTCTATTAATGCTTTAACTTCCAAAGGAGCAGATGCAGCATTATGGCATCATAGGCTCGGACACATGAGTGAGAAGGGAATGAAGATTCTTCACTCAAGAAATTTGTTGCCAAGTTTGAAGAATGTTGATTTGGATTTCTGTGAAAATTTCATTTATGGAAAACAAAAGAGAGTCAGATTTCTCAGAGTTGGGAAAGAAAAGAAGAGCGAAAAATTGGAGCTTGTGCATACAGATGTATGGGGACCTGCTCAGGTATCATCTCTTGGTGGCTCTCGTTATTATGTTACTTTTATTGATGATGAAACTAGAAAAACATGGATTTATTGTATTCAGAATAAATCTGATGTATTTGATATTTTCAAGAAATGGAAAGCTTTGGTTGAGATTGAGACAGGAAAGAAGTTGAAGTGTCTCAGATCAGACAATGGAGGTGAGTATTGCAGCAAAGAGTTTGATAGGTACTGTTCAGAGCATGGAATTCGTAGAGAGAAGACAGTTCCAAGAACACCATAAGAAAATGGTGTGTCAGAAAGGATGAACAGAACAATCATGGAGCGTGCAAGGTGCATGAGATTGCATGCAGGATTGCCTTTACAATTTTGGGCAGATGCTGTAGATACTGCTGTTTATCTAATAAACAGAGGGCCTTCAAGTTCCTGGATGGTGGTATTCCAGAGGAAGCATGGACAGGTAAAAAGGTAAACTACTCTTTTTTAAAGCCTTTTGGTTGTGAGGCCTTTGTCCATATTAATAAAGAAAACAGAACAAAGCTTGAGGCAAAATCAAAGAAATGTACCTTTATTGGATATGGTGCTAATGATTTTGGTTATCGCTTATATGACTATGAAAATCACAAAATCATTAGGAGCAGAGATGTAATATTCAATGAAAAGGTCTTGTATAAGAATCAGTTGCAGGAAAAGAAACAAGAAAAAGAAAGCAAGGAATACACAATTCTTGATGAGATAACTGAAAAAGTAAAGGTGCCTGAAAATAATAATAATCAACAACCACAGTAGCAACAACCACCACAACAGCAACAGGCACCTCAAACACCTAAAAGTGGTGTTAGAAGATCTACCAGGATAAGTAGACCCCCTGAACGATACTCTCCTTCATTATATTATTTATTGCTGACTGATTCTGGTGAACCTGAATGTTATGAAGAAGCAATGCAGGTTGAAAGAAGGAAGAAGTGGGAGCTAGCCATGGAAGAAGAGATGGACTCCTTAATTCATAACCAGACTTGGGACTTAGTCAGGTTGCCTGCAGGTAAAACTACATTGCAGAATAAATGGGTTTACAGGCTGAAGGAAGAAGATGGAGGAAAACAGAGGTACAAAGCTAGACTTATGGTGAAGGGGTTTGCACAGAAGAAAGGTATTGATTTTGATGAAATATTTTCTCCTGTTGTTAAAATGAATTCAATCAGAACTATTTTAAGTCTTGTAGCAGCGGAAGATTTACATCTTGAACAATTAGATGTAAAGACAACATTTCTCCATGGAGATTTGGAGGAAGAGATCTATATGCAGCAACCAAAAGGATATGAGGTCAAAGGGAAAGAAAAATTAGTGTGCAGGTTAAAGAAGAGCTTGTATGGCTTAAAACAGGCTCCAAGGCAGTGGTATCTAAAATTTGACAAGTTTATGTCTGAACAAGGTTATACTAG
This sequence comes from Pinus albicaulis, assembly GCA_034641835.2. Taxonomy (NCBI): domain Eukaryota; kingdom Viridiplantae; phylum Streptophyta; class Pinopsida; order Pinales; family Pinaceae; genus Pinus; species Pinus albicaulis. The sequence continues at coordinate 13,142 of JAXQQM020093065.1, forward strand.
ATGTCACTCTGATCATTGTGTTTATCTAAAAAGGCAAAATGATGGCAACTATATTATATTTTTATTGTATGTAGATGACATGCTTGTTGCAGGATCTAACATGCAGGAAATAAATGTGCTCAAAAGAAAATTGGCAAATTCATTTGCAATGAAGGATTTGGGAGCTGCAAAACAAATCCTTGGTATGAGGATAACTAGAGACGGGAAAAATCGCAAATTAACACTGTCTCAGAATGAGTACATAGAAAAGGTGTTGAAAAGATTTAATATGCACAATGCAAAACCTATTAGTACACCTTTTGCTAGCCATTTCAAACTTAGTAAGGAGATGTGCCCAAAGACCCAAGAAGACATGGATTATATGTCTAAAGTTCCATATGCATCAGCGGTTGGAAGCTTAATGTATGCAATGGTCTGCACAAGGCCTGATATTGCACATGCAGTGGGAGTTGTAAGCAGGTACATGAATAATCCAGGAAAAGAACATTGGATGGCAGTAAAATGGATTCTCAGATATTTGATAGGTACCACAAATCAAGCATTATGCTTTGGTGGTTCAAACATTGCTCTACAGGGATATGTTGATGCAGATATGGCAGGTGACAGAGATAACAGGAGGAGCACTACAGGATATGTATTTACTGTAGGTGGAACAACTGTCAATTGGGTTTCAAAAATCCAAAGTGTTGTTGCACTTTCAACAACAGAAGCAGAGTATGTTGCTGCTACAGAGGATAGTAAAGAAATAATTTGGTTACAAAGGTTTATGGATGAATTGGGTAAGAAGCATGATATGGGCACGTTATACAGTGATAGCCAAAGTGCCATTCATCTTGCAAATAACTCAGCATTTCATTCCAGGAATAAACACATACATCTCAAGTACCATTTCATACGATCAGCATTGGAAGATGGAGAGTTGAAGCTAGAAAAGATACACACTAGCCAAAATCCTGTAGATATGCTAACAAAAGTTGTAACCAGGGAGAAACTGAGAATGTGCTCAGTTTCAATTGGTCTTCAAGGATGACGATGAAGATGAGGAACAACCAGGTCCAAAGAGGAGTCATTGTCTAGCAAATGAAGCAGCGGTGGAGTTGCTACAATCAGTCTCCAAGTGGGAGATTGTTGGGTGTGGAGCATGATTATCTTGTTTACTTTGTATCACAGCATTGAACCCCTGTACATTAAAAGGGGCGGCAACGCCGCTCGTAATTAATCGCTGCCATGGGGGGTCCAAGGGGGGGCGACAGCGCTTTTTGGAGCCCTCCCTGGCGGGGGTTTGGGGGCAGCGCCCCCGAAGCTAAAAACAGATGTAAAATTGCCTTGTAAAAGTATAGTAATTTCTAGTCAATCTGGGCCGTTCATTAGGCAAATGATCTGACGGTAGAAGTTATGTTTAGATTAGGGTTTTTTGCCCTAGAAGGCAACCCCCTTGTATATATGAGGGTATTGTATTGTGGTTGAGTATTATGTGTGTATTCTCAGAGAGAGAAATAGATAGGGATATTGTGAGAGAGAACAAAGGATATTATAGCGGATCTGCTGTAGGTTTTGTCTCTTCAATTTTTTTTGGATAATAGAAAGGAAGGACTGGCTATTCAGGGTGGACGTAGCCCAAACTGGGTGAACCACGTATATCTGTGTCTCTTTGGTTTTATGTGTTTTTGTGTGCTTGTATTTTCTGCATATTTTATGTGTTGCATTGCTCCATAATATATAATTTTCTAACGGTATTGACTCTTATTTAGCTTTTCCTTTATCTTGAATTGACTGTTTTTCTTGGGCCTTCCTAGCAACAATCATATTTGCTTCAATTTCTAGGGCATCGGTTTGAATTTGTTCAAGAGTAGGGGACCTTATTTCCCTCAATGTAAAGCTAAAATATGATACAAATGCCCTAGCAAAAACAACTCTTGCTCCAATAGGAGGAGGCTTCATTTCTGCAAGAAAACTATTGTACAACTTATTGAATCTTTTAATGAAATCACTCATATTTTCATCTGGTTTTTTCTTAATAGCATTAAACTCTGTTAAAGAATAACCATGGTCTCTCTTTTCACCCCATATTTGGATAAAATGTCTTTCTAACTCATCCCAAGCATTAATTGAGCCATTTGGTAATCATTTAAACCATTTCCTTGCCTCTCCATTTAGAGACTGCACAAAAAGTCTCATTACCACATCAAGGTGTTCTACATTGAAATTTTCAGCAAAGGTGCAGAACAAAGGCAAGTGTTGTTTTGCAGTTATTTCATCTTCACCAGTAAATCTAGGAATAAATTTAAGATATTCTTGAGGCATTGCATTCATTGGTTGAGGTAGATTTAGTGGTGCATATCTGTTCATCAAGAAAGCAGGGGCTGCCATGTTTATGCCCTGATTGACTACTCCTTGAGTAGTGTGAATCTGTATACCAGTTATAGGTGTGGATGACTAGGTGAAACAACTGATAAAGGAAGGGGTTGATAAACTAAAGCAGAAGAACTGAAAAATGTATTAGGTTGAGTTTCTGTAAATGAAAAAGATATAGATTCTAAATACTTCTCTTCTAAACTTGGTTCTTGGAAATGAATGTATGAAGACAAGGATTCTTGTTTCGAGAAAGTGAGTTTCTGGGAAATATCCTTGGATGAAAGAATATGTGAATTGCTGCCAGGTGTAGGCAGTGTGGCGTTAGGTGTAGAAAGAGTTTTTGGTTTCTTGTTCTTTTTAGAAACCAACTTTTCTAGATTTGAAAGGGTAGGAACCTTCTGCTGAGATGTATTAGACCTCGTATGTGGCTTCTTATAAGCCAGAATTAGAAATTAAAACACAACTCTTAATATTTCCTCCTCTCTGAACAACCAAAGGAAATACAAATAAAACCCAGGGAAAAGACTTCGTTTCTTTGATCCCCGACGACGACGCGAATTAATGTTGTACCTTAAGAGAAAATCCCTTAACTATGATAAGGAATCAGTGCTTAAGACATTTATATTATTATGTCACTAAAATATTTGTCTTTGTTTTAATCACCTTCAAGTATTTACAATTAAACCCTTAGATATCAAACCCAATGTATGTCTCACAATGCTATTATCTGCAGATGTTGAATGAAATGAAGACAAGAAAGTGAAAGAAGAAAGTCTGAATTGATATGCTGTCATACAAAATATATCATCCTAAACTTCTGAGGAATTTATGAAAGAAGTATTTAAAAAAAATCAGCGCCAATTAATGATTTTAACTCTTGATTACATAGGTAAAAAGAGGCCTGCTGCTCATTACTCTGTCTTACTCAAAGAAAGAAAACACATAATGTGAACTAAGATACATGTCATCATAAACAAATTCCAGAAACTTGCTTACTCATTAATTAATCATTGAAATCTCTGAGTACAAAAAGTAATCTTAAGGTCCAAAACTCGGAACCGTCCCTCCTCTTGAAAATTACATTAAATACAATAAAACAAACAGTTCGGAAAGCTATAACCAATTACAACTACCACAACTACTTATAACTTCAGAGGCTGTCTATTACATGCCTTGAAAATATCTTATTACAATTAAATTGTCTTTGGAAAAGTAATAAAATGTAAAAATATACATCCTAATTTATAGGAATTGTTGATGATGTTGTTGCATGCCCTTGGCCATCTGATTTGTCTTTCTTTGATGATGAAAACCCTTTTGGCAAGTCTATTTTCCAAGCTCTGCACTTTTTCCATATCTCTATCTTTGCCCAGGGTGAATGCGTTAGATTATGATACTCCAATCTGAATGCAGTAATTCGATTATAAGATGGTCCTTCTGTGAAAAGAGTTTTTACCAACCACAGTAGCTAGAAATTTTTCTGCAGAAAGTTGACTATTGTTTCCCCTTTAAGCACCTGAGTTTTTTCATGCCTATTATCAACTTTTCTTTTTTCCATAACTAGAGAATTCTCATAAGAATCCCATGGAAAAATATTTCCTTCATCTCCCCACCATGATGGCAGACCTATTCTTGTTAATTTGTCAAATAACTTACCAAATTGACTTACTTCCTCTTTAATTTCCATCAGTTTCTTTTCTGTAGCTTTCCTGTGATCATTTATGACAATCATCTTATTGATCTCCACTACATATAAGGTCCTGTCTTTAATATCGTTTTCTTCTAATTCTTGATCTGTTTTAGAATTAATAAATTCAATGAACCTTCTAGCCCAAATAGCTCTGTTAATTTCCTTCTGCTTATCTGTCATGATTGGTTCTTCACATTCCCTGATAAGACTTTTTTCCTCTACAATTATCTTCAAACAGCTCCAAATTGATTTCATTTCAGAAATGATATCATTCCAAATGATATCTTTGGCTTGTATCAGTGAAATTTTTCCTTTCAGTCTTTCTTTGAGATTTTTAATCTCAGCATTACCATTCTGAATATCCGTTTTATATTTATCAGCTTCCTTCTCTATGATATGAATAAGCTTTGTTTCAGTCTCCAAATCTTCTTGAGCCTTTTTCAGATCTCTTTTAGCCATCTACAACTCAGTATTCAATTGGAAAACCTGTGCTTGAGGGTCTTCATTACTTGTAGGAAAAACAAAAGTACAACTATGGTTATAAATATGATTTTGCAATGATATTGCAGTTTGCTTTATTTTGGCAATTTCTTCATCTTTTTTCATTAGTTGTTGTAAAAGCTTTTCCTTCTCATTCTCCACCTCTGCAACTTCTGCAGCCATAGAATGTTCTCCTGTAGGAAATTTTAGCTTCTTCCTCAATGTGGATATTTCTATTTCAGCATTCTGCATAAATTTATGTACAACAGTCTTGTCACTAGGGTCCACTCCAATCTTTACAATGATTTTCTTTAACTTGCCATTCTGAACTATTAAATCTCTTGCATTAGCTTTCTCTAACTTTAATTGCTTTAGTACCTTTACAAACATATTTTCTGCCTTCATTTCCATTGCATTGGTCTTGGTCAAGTCATTCACAATTAACTGACTAGTTTTCATATGCAAATTCATTTTATCCATCAGGGGAATCTTATTCACATCCACAGTCATATTTATACTATTGAAATTTTTAGAAGAACCTATTGACATGTTTGTGGGATGAGACAAGGAAATTCTGAATTGATATTTTTCAAGATCCATGATAGTCAAAAGTCTTGTTTGATCCGAAGCAACCTGATACTCAGCTTGGGCTTCCATGTTGGCCTTCATCTTTTGATTCCTTTCTTCAATCTGTGTAAACATCTGTTTGATACTTCTCATGAGAGATTTCATGGCTCCTAGGTGAAGTAGGAACATTTTGTTCTTCTCTTAGATGTAAAGAAAAACCAGGTGGGTTAAATGTAAATTCTTCAGTAAACTTTGTTCTCTTTTCAACTCCCTGTTCCTCATCATCTAAGTCAATCACTGTCTCTTTGCTTCTTTTGTTTTATTTTTCTGATATAACAAGGGTTTGAATTTTTGAACCTGCTAAACTTATCACGCCTCTAGTTGCTATATTTTCCAAATCTGGCCTGCTTTCATGAATGAAAGCTGAATACCCATTCTCAATTCTTCTATTTGAAATTACACTATGAGGGTCATAAGCCCAAATTTCCCCTAACATCATATGCATCTCATCTAACATTTTAGTAACCTCCTCAAATTCCTGTCTCATATTGACTATAAAAGGGCCTATAGTCATGGGTAATTTGTACATATGCCTCTTTTTCATGGGCACAAAGTGAACCTGATCAAAATTTAGACTCTGTCGAATAAATTCCAAGGCAAATAGCCTCATAGGTACAAACATTGGAAGTTTATAAGGCTCAATACTTGCTCGATATAGCCAAATTTCAGAGCAATCCTTAAAAAAAAACCAATATCAAAATTTGCAAGTTTCTCCTAGATGTAAATACTCTCGAGCTTTAGGTTAAAAACAAGGTGGAGGAACTCCACTCAAGATTTGATATGCAACTGACATGAAATAACTGGCGAAATCAAACAACCCTGCTTCATTTTTCTCTATTCTTACTACATCTATCCAGAACACTACTGATTTCCTTTTCTTGTGTACATCCATAATATTCAGACCTAAATGCACAAACTCTTCCACATTTTGATATAAGAACAAGTAGACAATCAATGAAGGAAATTTAAAAGAACCTATTAATGAAAGGCTCATTAACTGTGAATTAACTACCTCCTGCCAATATGATGGAATATAAAACATTGTTCCTAATTTAATCATCCTGGAAAACATCCCCAAGACTGATTTATCCACATCCTTGTCATCTTCTTTGCCCAAAATTTTTGCAATGTTGCTTAATACTGGTTGAATTTCTACAACAAAAATATCCATAGAAAATTCTTTGTTGTCCAGTTGAAATTTCTTCATGTTTGGCTTCAAGAAGTATATGAACTGATTAAATTCTTCAACTGCAATATTAACATAATAGGTTACCAGGGAATCGTCATAGAACTGAACAGATGACTCTGACTCAGGATAGCAAAGGGCTTGACGGATTAGCTAGATAGACACTTGAAAAACATTCTCTCCCTAACAATTCATAACAAATCATTTCCTAGTGTACATAACTGACACCAACCAATAGATAAATTTAGGAAAAAGGTGGGTTTTTGGAATACATGAAAAAATTATTCCAGAATTGACCATGGTAGTAAAAACAAGAGAGTCTTTGTCATTTAGGATGACTCGCTGATAAAATGGAAGATGAATTATAGAACAAAGAGTATCTTGAATATCCCCCTGAGTGTCCATGAGAGGGATATGACTAGCTAAACCCAACAAAGATGAACGCTTAGCCATGACTGAAAATTCACGTGAAGAATAACTCACATGGTGGTCAATTCTACTAGGTTGATAGGAAACTTAAAACAAGACGCAGTGGAAACTAATCAGAAAATATTTTGAAAAATAATTTTAATTTTGTTTAAATAGGTGCGCAGCTTCCAAATTTAATGCTAACATTACACACCAACAAGCCATTGATTTGACGTGGAAGACAACTGTGAAAAAATCAATGCCCTACGTCACTGTGGGGGCTCTCGAGGTACGGGGGAAAAATTTTCTTGGTGCTCCTGCAATGAATCTCCACCATTCATCTATGTTGTCCTTGCAATCAACCGAGTCAATTGCGGAGGCACTCTTTTAATTAACTTGTGTATTGATTGTGCCCGCGGTTTGGGCCTTTTGTTGAAAATTGAAACTATCGACGCTTGCCGCCCAACAAAATAATCGATATTTAAACATAATTGTATAACCCACTTTCATAAAGTTTAAAGTGTTTAAACTTTAACTTTAATACATCAAAACAAATGTTTTTTATGTTAAAGTATAAGAAATTTAATACTTTAACATTTTTACAGCAATAATTTTTTTTTTATATTTTCAAGAATTGAAAATAAAAAGGATATGTGAATGATCCACAACAATGATCCACAATAGGAACCATAACGATAATATTTGAAAGTTCTAGGCTAGATTGACATTTCGGTGTCATAAAACATAGCAGTTGTCATTAACTTGTCTGCGATACATTCCGAGTGTGATACCTCAATCCATGTACATAAGTATGTCGTAGCTCATCCACGTACTTTTGGGTATATCGAGCGGTGTTACAGTATGATAAGTATAAAGGGGTGCTCTCACTGTGCGGTTTCACATCAAAGAGTGCTAATACGAACTTGGGCCTCCATGTACCTTCGGGTATATTTGGGAGGACAAGTTTTAGGTGCTATCCATCCATAGTGAACCGAGTCGGCCGCCTTGAAATTGTGATACACTGAACACAACATTCGGGGATATTACCTTCCCATACTTCTTGGTTCGCCAAGAGGTATTCTGCAGTTCACAGTTTTTTGGTAAACCTTTTTGCGTAGCATTACCCTCTTTTTGTTTTTTTTTTTTTTTTGGATAAAATAAATCAGTAATCATGGAAGAAAAAAATCCTATCCCCCGTTTTTCGCGTAGATTAGCTTTAAAACCACCTTTACCACCAGAAGTTACTTCTTGTAGGTGAAGGCGATCACGATCTGTCGAATCAAGTACAATTAGTACCTCTGGTGAAGCATCATATTTTAACATAGAGTTAGATCAAATTGTTTCCACACGTCCCGGTTCATCTACTATTGTCGAAATGAAGTCTTCACAGCTACCCATGGTCACGATCCATTCAATCCCTAAGGCCATACCTCCTGGAATCAACGTTTTTCAATCAAAAATTGATCCAGATCTTGTCTCTTCTTTTTCAGAATATCTGAATCCTGAAGTCGAATAAATGGAAGTTGTTCCTACCTTGGTCATCCCACAAAGTTCTGTAGCTATTGAAACTCCTATTTCACATAGTCAATCGTCTGAAATATATTTTGGGCTTGACGGTGAAGTTCTTCCTCCTGGTTTAATTGCGATTGAAGAAATCCCACAAGACGATACACCTTTAACTCCAACTCATTTTGGGGAGGACCTTTACCTGTACCAGCCTTTTCCTCAATCGTTTCCATCTGCTTTTGTTGATAATATTTCCATTCAATCTCCCATTGATTTTCAAGGGTATACATTTGGTCAAACAACCATGTCTGAACCAACATTTTTGGTTGGGTTTGCTGTTCCAATTATGTTAGCTCCTACCCTCGCTACTCCGTCGATGTTCACAACCTCACCAGAGTCATATTTGTACGATGGCCCTTCGGTCCCAACAGGTTACAAATCATTATCTAGCACTTTCTCTAGTGCATCTTCATGATCATGGTCTTTTCCAATGTCATCATCTGGTATTTTAACTGGTATTCCTATCGTTAGTACTAAACGACTTGATTCATTACATACATCATCAGGGCAATATCAAGTCGGTCCTTTTGGGTCAATTCCTTTAAGTACCATATCAACTAGTCTCCAAGCATTTGGAGAAAATTATTTTCCATCTTATTATCCTCCTTATGCTGGGGGGAAACCTTTGGTCACCCAATATGACAGTACTCAGTCACTTTTTGGTCAAACTAATGTTGACATGAATTTTTGTCAATGGCAGCCCACTCTGCTTATCCAACCACAAACGGTTGTACACTTGTATCAACCGGTTCAACCTATTACACCCACTTCATTACCACTTGTTAATACATCTATACCCCTGTTACAGAATCAAAATATTGTACATCAACCTTATCAGGTGGGTTCTTCGACTCAATATCATCAAATGTTGGTCCACAGACTCAAAATCCTTTGGTTAATTTGCAACAACCTGTATCAGGAATCATTTATTCACAAGCTGGTGTACCATTTTATGGGATGTCACAAATGCAACCTGGTTATACATATCAAACAAATCCAACTTATGATAATTTGGGTTATAACATTGGTGGAAAGACCCCTTGGCTACCACAGGCACAAATGCCTCAAACTTCATTTCAACAACTATCATATCCAAGTTTTGGTCAACATAATTCTCAAGTGTTTGCTATGAAAAACAACCCCTATTTGGGTTACCAGCAACAGATTCCGTATGTTGGTGCTCAAAGACCTGTTGCCCAAGCAATTCCATCTTACCCTGGCTATGCTCAACCTGACCTTAATCGATAGTTGCCTATTGTTTCAACTTTGGAATTACCAGATTTAAACCGGTTAACCAATGATCCTATAAATTATGCTCCTTGGTGGTCGGCGATACCTCATAAATTACCCTCCAATATTCCTAAATTCAATGGAAAACTTGGAGAAGATCCGTCGACTCATGTCATGACTTATCATTTATGGTGTTCATCAAATTCCCTAAATGATGATTCTGTTCGACTACATCTTTTCCAGCATACGCTTACAGGTCTGGCTGCTAAATGGTACATTGAGTTACCTAGAGATTATTTTGACAATTTCACTGCCCTAGCTACTGTCTTTTTGACCTATTTCCAGTTACTGATCATATACGAAACTGGAATAGAACTCTTGACCAACTTCAAATAGAAAAATGCTACTCACATTTCTGATCATATTCATGAGTGGCATCATCATTGATGAATGGTTAAGACATTTGTTCCAGATTAGCTCCTTGCTAAATGGTTCATTAAGGCCTTGTTACCATCTATAAATGAGGATGTGGCTAAAGGTGGCATCATCACAGAAGAGTGAGTTATCGCTCGAGCCCAATATTTAGACTTGATTTACACTCAGTCTGGCACACTCTATGAAAAAATTCCTAATGTTCCGCGATCTAATTTCAATGTTCCTCCTCAAATAAAGAACTCTCATGCCAGAGACATCTTGATAGGCACTACAAAAACACACCATGCTACTAAATCTGATCCTTCTCCTACTTCCAAAATTACCGTCGTGTCATTTGACAAAGGAAAAAGTGACAAGCAACCAGGAAGTAATAAAAAGGGGAAATCAAAGAAAAATCAAACTTCTAACCCGCAGGAAAGATCATCTGATGAACCGTATGAACCACAGAAATCTCGTTATCCATGCATAATTTGTAACGAGGAACATTTTGTTAGGGATTGTCCTCACCGTGCTGAAGTCTAAAAAATAATCAAGACTTCTCTTGCATCAGCTGTGTTGACAAACCCATTTCCTAATCCAGACACTAATTTGGTTGCTACGGATCCAACTCCTAGTTCACAAGTGTTAATGTTATCCACCACAAAACCTTCACAAGATATTTTGGTGTCAACGCGGAATAAAGACTATGGTAGTCCGGCCACTGATCAACCTACTACCTCAACAACATCAACTGAATCAGTACCACCTTCTGTTATTCCCGAATTGACAATTAAGCCACCAAAGGGAGTAATTCATAAATCGACATATAATCCTCAAGCAAGAGCTACACAAAATTATAATATAGTTGAAGATTTGGCTCAATCCCCTTCAGCTATGTCTGCTCTTGAGGTATTACAAAATTTTCCGTCCCAGAAGTAGGCTTTATTGTCGGCCATTGGTGGAATTGATTCGACTGATTATAATCTTGTCGTCTTTAATCATACGGGCTATGTGCCACAATTACCAACAGAATTGGCATTCTCCATACAAGTAAATGTTCTCAATCACCTTGTTCATCGCACTATCATTGATGAGGGAGCATCTACCTGCATTATGTCTCTAAACTCTTGGAAGTCACTTGGCTCGCTGCGATTATCACAATCATCAACGATATTGAAGGATTTTGATGGAAAAACATATAAACCTTGTGGTATTATCAATAACTTGCATGTTGAATTAGGGGGAAAAACAGTTAGTATTGATGTCGAGGTTTTTGACAGCCCCCTTGACTATAATATTTTACTTATAAGACCATGGGTATATGCCCAGACTACCATTGTTTCTACATAATGTAGAATGATTTCTTTCCACATAAACAACAATCACAGTCATTCATCAATTATCATTATTTGCCTTTGCTTCGCAGGTAACTGGAAGCGTTCTGTTTGTTCACTTACCCCAACTAGAAATCCAAAACATTGGTGTAGGACTCTTAAAGGATTCCACTCTTATGGGAACCTTTGCATTACCATCGCCCGCGACGTCGGCAGAAATTGCAAGTATAGAGACCTGCTACATGATCTCTTCCACTTTATCTGGCTTAAGGGAGAGTACTGGTGATTATGAAATGTCTACGTTGGATGATGTTTTACAGCCCAACCCTAGTGAGCTAGCATAGCAATCAATCTATTTGGTTTGGGTGGAAAATCCGAAATCAGTGTCGCCGAGTGTTTTGGGTTGATCGTTCCTTAGATTTTGGTACTCCATCTGATCCATTTTGGTCAAAATTTTTGACAGATGAAAATATTTTTGGAAGCTATGATGTCATAAGGAGAACCATGGAAAGATTATCATCATCATTCCCATCTTCCTGATTATGAAGAAAACAATCTCAGTGAACTATATCACCCATCCATCAAAAATTTCTTTTCGAATTCTTTTCTGATTGATGCAATTGACTCTGAGTGAAACTTATAAAATATTGAAGAAACGATTTCTATAGATATTTCAACTAAACCTAGCATTGTAGAAAATATTCATGTCAGTGTATCTTGTTCTCCATTAGAACTTGATTCATATCGCTCTCTTTTTCGTGAATTTTGTGATGTATTCACTTGGTCTTACAAGGAAATGCTAGGCATGGATACTAGTATAGTTGAACACACTATTAATATGTGTCCTAATGTCAAACCAGTGCGTCAATGGCTTCATCCTGTTCATCCAAAGAAAGCCATTACCATCAAAGCAGAAGTTGGAAAACTTTTCCGTGCTAGTTTCATTTACCCTGTTCCGCTAACTGAATGGGTTTCCAATATCGTTCCTGTTATGAAAAAATAAGGAACCATTAGAGTGTGCGTTGATTATCGGGATGTTAATCATGCTTGTCCAAAAGACAACTATCCTACTCCATTTATCGACCAAATTATTGACGATTGTGATGGATGTGAAATATTCTCATACATGGATGGATTTTCCAGCTACAATCAAATTAATATCAGCCCAGATGACCAACATAAGACATCATTCATCTATCCCTGGGGCACATTCGCATATAGGAAAATTCCATTTGGTTTAAAGAACGCTGGGGAAACTATTCAAAAAACAATGGATTATGATTTCAATGACATCAAGCACATTTTTCAACCATATCTAGATGATTTACCAGCTCATTCACGAAATAGGAATGATCACACGATGCATTTGAGAGCCATTTTCTTACGCTGCCGACACTACAAGATACACCTAAATCCACATAAATGTGTGTTTTGTGTTGGTTATGGTCGATTGCTTGGATTCGTAGTCTCAAAAGAAAGAATTCAAATAGACCCACTGAAGGTTCAGGCCATTCTTTATTTTCTTGCACCATCAAACTTACTTCAGATATAGAAACTTCAAAGAAAGGCTAACTTCCTAAGAAGGTTCATTCCAAACTACGCTGAAATGGCTAAAGAATTTACTCGATTATTGAAAAAGTGGGTTCCCTTCCATTGGGACCAAGTTGCGCAAGTTTCTTTTGATGCTGTCAAGGACACTCTTGTCCGAGCGTCATTAATGTATCCTCCTAATTATCAAAATGATTATTTCCTATATATTGCCGCAGGTGAAACGACCATCGCTATGGTTTTGGTCCAAGTAGAAGATGGAATTGAACATCCGATCTATTATTTGAGTCGTAATCTAAATGATACGGAAGTTAAGTACTCGTACATGGAAAATCTTGCCTTGGAAGCTGTTCAAGCTGTCCAAAGATTTCGCCATTATATCCTGCTCCGAAAAACAACAATAGTTTCGAATTGCAACCCCATGACTTATATCTTATCATGTCAATTGCTGGGGGGGAAATATTCAAAATGGATTGTCATTTTGTAGGAATTTGATTTGGAATTCATCAAATCCAAGTCAAAGAAGTCTTTAGTTTTGGATGAGCTTCTCTGTGACCTTCCCTTTGATAGTACTCCTACTACGTCGGAACCATCTATTCCAGACGAGTCTCTATTTTTGATCGAATCATCTGATCCTTGGTATGGGGATTTCATCATTTATCTCCAAACCCAAAATTTTCAACCTAATACCTCTGGCTCTGAACAATGACGTATTTGATACCAAGCCAAATATTATCTGATCGTCGGTGATACACTTTATCATCGTGGTGTTGATACCATTTTAAGGAGGTGCCTCACTCATGAGGAGGCCAAAAAAGTGTTAAATTATTGTCATGCTGGGGCTTGCGGTGGACACTTATCTGGATATGCTACTGCACTGAAGATACTCTACGCTGGTTACTTTTGGCCTACTAGTTTTCGAGATTACATCCTCGCAGTCAGAAGCTGTCATGCATGCCATATTTTTTATCATAAAATCTGCAAACCACCAGTGCCAATGCATCCTGTTGTCTCTGCTGGACCATTTACGAAATGGGGTATTGACTTCACGACCTGTAACCCTCCTTCGTCTCGGGGGCATGGTGATATTATTGTCGTAGTCAACTATTTTACCAAATGGGTCGAAGCAATGCCTACATTTAATAACACAGGACAAACAACTGCATTGTTTTTCTTTAACCACGTTATTGCATGGTTTGGGGTCCCACAGGCTATAGTTACGGATCATGGGAAGAATTTTTGCAACCATATTATGTCTGAATTGACTACCAAGTTAGGATTGTCACATGATAATTCTACCCCTTACTATCCACAGTCAAATGGACAAGTTGAGGCTATTAACAAAATTCTTAAACGAATGCTTCAACGAATGATAGGAGTCCGTAAAAGGAAATGGCACTTGATCCTGTACTCCGCTTTGTGGGCATATCAAACCTCGGTGAGAAACACAACCGGATTTAATCCTTTTCAATTGGTGTATGGTTTGGAAGATATCTTACCAATCCAATGTGAAATATCATCGTTAAAACTCGCGATATACTTGTTACCTGACACCTCAGAAGAAGAAGTGCATCTCCTTAACCTCATCCATCTAGATGAAATGCGTTGTGAAGCCCAATTGGCAAACAAAGCACATAAGAGACGTATAAAGGCGCAATACGACAAAAATGTCCAGCCCCGCATCTACTCAAAGGGCGACTTGGTCCTTCTTTATGATCAAGAAGTTGGTGTAATAGGTACAGGGAAATTCGAGCCATTGTGGCATGGCCACTATATTGTCAAAAGAGTTCCTACTAAGGGTGCCTACGAGTTAGTTGATTATGATGTGATTCCAATGGCACAGCCTAGAAATGGGTTGTATCTTAAACGTTACTATGCTTAATCATTAGCGTAGTAAATTTTTGTATTATATTGTGTATATGTTGTTGATTTGCATTCACTATCTTAATTTGTTTTTAGATTTTTCTTGACGTTAGTAATCTGCTTTACATTCTATGGCAGATGTCTGAATCTTCAGAACCATTTGTTGGATATGCTGATGGTGCTAGTCGTAGTACGCAAAATCTATCCTCTGCAGTGTGGGCTATTTTCACTCCGAACGGCGAGTTAGTGAGTTTTCAAGGGATTTGTATTGGTAGATCAACGAACAATTTTGCTGAGTATAGTGCATTGATCGAACTTCTCTCTGATGCCATTTCATTTGGCATTAACTGCATAATCATAAGGTTATACTCACAACTTGTGGTATTACAACTTACTAGTGTTTATACTGTTAGAAATCCAACACTTCTTAGATTGTTCCTAAGAGTTTGACTTTTGGAAAGAAATTTTGATTTTGTTCAATATCAACATATTTCCAGAAATTTGAACACTTTGACTGATTCATTAGCTAATCAAGTTTTAGACAGACATTTGCGACATAGGTAAAGAAAACATTCACATCATTGAATAGGATTGTGCATTAAACATAGGAAAAAATCTAAAATCATATAGATAGATATTTATACGTTTTTACAAAATTTGTGCCCAAGATACATTAGTCATCTGACCTCAAAATGTATGCAAAATATCATAAGTAAACTAGTGGTGCTCATGGTAGCATGCTATAGATCTAGCAATCCTACGGAGCAACCGCATCCAATGGTTAGGAACCCCAATAGTGTGTCACCGCAGTCGCATGGCAAGTTCTTCGATTCAGTAATCCGGAATCCCGAAGGTCAACCCCTCTATGTGCTGCTGAAGCTCAGCTAGAGTCTCAGCCATATCAAGGTCTTGAAGGACTGCTCTCTCTCGATAGCCTCTCTCTTTGAGCGCATCTCCCTTCGCGCTGCGGTTCTCCTATTTGGTTGAACACTGACCAATATCTACATTACATCAAACATTTAGTTTAGTCTTGGAAAGAAATAAAAACACAAAAAAATTGTATAAACCCTAGAAAAATTAAAAAAAATGGTGAAATCATTCTTACTGTGCACCCAATAAGTGCTTACGGTAATACTAGATGCGGATCTCTTTGGGTCGATGCCTATGAATGCATACTCATCGATGGCGACGATCTGTCGTCGAAACCGAACAAGAATGCGATGAGGAAACACAACGGTCGATTGGCCTACATGCGAACCATGAGTTCTACCCATCTCTTTGCATTTGAGGATCTCTAGGACTAGATATATCCAATGTTACATCATGTTGCATCGATGGAATCCGTTCCAAAGTGAAGGAGATCTGATTGAATGTAATATTCCTAAATTAGCATGCAGCTAATTGGAATATTGATTTTTGATTTTTTCACATAGTAGATGAATAAATGGGGGAGGAGACCCATACTTAACCAAAATCAGAATAAAAATCCTCTTGGTGTGAAAGGGGATCATTATAGTAGCTAGATATCACACCCTCATGTGTGAAAAGGGACTTTTTCTTGTGGACTAAGTCAAGTTTGACTAAGTCAACATGCATGCACAAAGGAGAGGAGATCATCAATGAAACCAGTTCAGTGTGAACAAGAATCAGCATAGACAGAAATTTGAGAGCTGGATTGAAGACACTTGAGTGTGAAAAAGGATGAAGTAGATTGAAGAGGTCAACCTTGACCAAATCAATCAGCACAGTATGCAGGAGTGGCCTTGATGAAGGTACAACGTAATTTTGGAGGGAGATTTCTCATGTGGAGATGGAAACAATAATGGGTGGGACCCAAGGTGAGGAGGCTCACAAAGTTTATAAGGAAAAGGATGGCAACCATTTTGGGTTAGCTTGGATATTATTCAGTTTTGTCTGCTTAGACTATTTGGCATCCTCTTGCTGTTTAGCAGAGCTGCAGTGCTGTTTAGCACAAGGATCTCCTGTTTAGGAATCCTTCTCCTTTCTTGAGAAGCCTCTTGAAGGAGAATTGTACTTCATTTTTCCACATTTAGGCTTGAGGCCAAGCATCCTCCTTCATCCACAGCGTTATTTCTGTAGAGAATAGTGCTGTGTTGCAGGGTGTTGCAGTGGAAAGTTCTCAACACCACTTTCAGAGGAAGGAGCTTCCCTTTCTTTGCAAGATCTGTAAAGAAGGTTTCTAAGTATTTTGTACATCTTGGCATGTGGCCAAAGTATTCTCCATCATTAAATGCGTATTACTTGGCAGGATCTACATTATTTTCTACAGTGTTGCAGTAGCAGGGTTTGAACCCTTGCTTGAGAGCTTATTCCTTGGAGGAAGGGCCAACCCTTCTCCCGGAAAGCTTTGTACATCATCCTCCTTATATTTCTTGTATATTTCAGCTATTTTTATTTAGAGCTATAGTGTAACTATGTTTTCCAGATCTAGATCTACAGATCTTCTATTATGTACTTGTTCTCTCACGAAACCCTTGTCGGGTTATCTCTTTGATGTATAAAAGGAGCTAGATCTCCATTGTACTCCATGTTTTGATATAATAAACTCCATATATATTATTGCATCATATTATATCTGAAATCCTCAGAAAATCATGTTGTATATGCTTTAGTAAATTCTGCATAAGTTAAGTCATGGGGTTTGGGCCTTTTTGAGCCATATTGGGACCGAGAGATCTGTTTAACATAGCTAGAGTGATTTTGTTCTTCTCAAATTTGGCATGTGAGTCCCATATGACATATTATAAGGGATCCCACCATTATTTTCCTCTGTAATTACGTAAATAGTTTGGAATAACGTTTTTGGGGCTTATTTTGCTGCTTTTCCCCAACTTTTGGACTCTAAAGTGAAGAATAAGATAGTTTTTGTAATAAAAACTGATTATAATGTGTTTCTTGACACATTCCATGGATGAATAGCTTGGTGCTGCTCCAGAATTGTGTTTACATATTGCTACAGTACCATTATTGGGCATTTTCCAGCCATTCTAGGCGTGAGAGGCTTGTTTATCTCACCTAGTTTGCTTGGTTTCTAATTTCCTCTTGGATTTGGATCTTAGATTATCATATCTAAGATATCCAAGGGTAATCTTGTTTTCTGTAGCATACATTCCTAAAAAATGCGTTTTTCAGGCATGCCTTGCTAGTAATCCCAATTTGGGGATATTACAGTGGTATCAAAGCATGATATTTTGGCTCAGCATGTGAGTTCCAGCTATCAGAAGGAGAAATATCAGAATGATGGAGAGGATGAGTTTACTCTCATCACTTTTCAAATCTAGGAAGAACCTCTCCCAGGAGGTCAAGCTGATGAAGGAGAAGAGATGCCAAGAAACTCCCAGAGGGTTTCAAGAAGAGGAAGGACCATGCACTTCCTATTCCCACCAAGAAGAAGACTAGAAGAATGAGAGACACTTGGAACATCAGATTCTAAGTGAATACCTTGTTGAGTACAATACTCAACCTAGAGCGTTCAAGGAGACTCTAGCCTTCCCATAATTCATTCAATTGGAGGAAGAAAGGAGACCTTGCAACACAAGAAGAATGAAGGGAAATAGGTTTCTATTGTCTAATTTTGATGGATCATCTTCAAAAAGGGCTTGGAAAATGAGACTTGCAGCATCATTCCTACTACATCCAGTGGTAGAAAGAGAAGTAGTAGAGATTGCAACGCTGCACATGAAGGGAAAAGCAAGCACTTGGTGGTTCAGTCACATAAGTCATGCAAGAGTATCTACTCTTGTAGATTTCACTTAGAGGGTGATCAAGAGATTTGATGAAGAACAATCAGAGATGGAAAAGCCCTCACCATCTCTTGAGGAGACTTATATCAGCGCTATCACAACCATGGAGGAGCAGCCTTCAACATCAGCAGTTGAGGGAGCCAACCTGATAGGTTCCAATTGTAGGCAGCCACCGGCATTTCATCATCTTGGCCTAGGCGGCCCATTCTTTGGCGGCTATCACGAGCTTGGACATATTTTTTTGTGTCTTTGAAAATTGTAGGCCAATAATAGCCTAATTGAGGCACTTTATGCCCCGTACGTGTTAACGGAAATGGCCGCCACAAGGTTCATCGTGGTAGGCTTGTAGGATGTCATAGATTTAGTCTTCTCTGATGCATATGCATATGTGCATATCGGCCCTTGTGTGGAAGAGGTAACCTTCGATCCAGGAGAACCTCGCGCTACGTTGTACAATTAGTTTCCATTCTTTAGGTGTTAAATGTCTGGGTAGCTTCCCGACTGCCAAGTAATTTGCAGCGTCTGCATACCATGGTGCTTTTTCTATTACAACAAAAGAATGTTCATCAAGGAACTAATCATCGACTGCTAGTGTGTTGTCTATTTTGGGAACTCTAGAAAGGAAGTCTACGACCACGTTTTCCTTTCCTGGACAGTCTCTGATTGTTATATCAAATTCCTGCAACAAAAAAAACCAACGATTTATTCTCCCATTCGTGAATGGTTTATTGGCTAGATATCTAATAACAGAGTGATTAGTATACAAGAATACTTGATAACTGGCTATATAGTGCCTAAATTTATTAATAGCATAAATGACAGCTAGGAATTCTTTCTCGGTCACAGTGTAATTCAATTCAGCTGGAGTGAGGTTTTTGCTGATATAGTAAATGGCATAAGGTTTTCTGTCTTCTTCTTGGCCGAGAACTGCTCTGATTGCTGTGTTAGAGGTGTCTGAAGAAATGTGAAAAGGCAGTTTCCAGTTAGGCCCCCATAGGATTGGTGCTGTCGTGACCAGTTTCTTCAGATCTGCAAAAGTGGTGTCACATTTATTAGTCCAACGAAATTCAACGTTTCCAGTTAATGCATACAAAGGTGTGGCTATTTGTGAGAAGTTTTTTATAAATCTAAGATAATACCCTGCATATCCCAAAAAACTGCGTACCTCAGTCTGTGTATGAGGTGTAGATAATAGAAGGATTACCTCTATTTTAGTCAGATCTACCTGTATCCCAGCCACAGAAATGTAGTGACCTAGGATCACTCCCTCCGTCATCATCATGTGACATTTCACATCGCTTAGACATAGACTAGTAGAAATACATTGTTCTGACACCTTCTTTAGTGTTTCTAAGGCTTGATCGAAGTCCTCCCCATACGGTGTGAAGTCATCCATATAGATTTCAAGCCCTTCGTTTATTAAATCAGAAAAAAATGCTAATTATGGCCCTCTAGAATGTTGTTGGGGCATTACATAATCCGAATGGTAAAAATCAGTAAGCAAAAGTACCCCATGGGCAAGTGAAGGTTGTCTTATCCTGATCTTCGAGAGCTATTTGGATTTGATTGTAGCCACTGAACCCATCAAGGAAGGAAAAGAACTGCTTCCCTGCTACCATTTCAAGGACTTGGTCAATGAAGGGAAGGGGGAAATGGTCTTTCTGGGTTGCTTTATTCAGTTCTCTGTAATCTATGTAGATTCTCAATTTCCCATTCTTTCTAGGGACGACTACTAGGGGGGAGACCCATTTGCTATCTCAAATAGGATAAATGAAATTTACATCTAACAGTTTTTACAGTTCCTATTTTACGATATCTTTTAAGTGTGGGTTTAGCCTTCATTGAGGTTGCTTAATGGGGCATGTGTCCCTATCGATATAGATGTGGTGGGTGCATAGCTGTGGGTCTAAACCTTTCATGTCTTGGTAATCCCAAGAAAATTCCCCTTGATGCTTCCGTAGGATTTCTATGAGCCTTCACTTTTGGTTATTATCTAAATTGCCATTAATATTCAGAATTTTTCCTGGCTCAATCTAAATAGGTATGTTGTTACATATAGTAGTTGTGGAAACATGATGACCTTCAATATCTGTCACAGGGTTTTCTTGATCTTCATTTTCACATACTACTCTTAACATCTGGAATTTTAAATTTCCAGCTGTGGGTAACTGATTCATAAATTTATTGATTACATCATCTTCAGTTTGATCCGTAAATTTGAGAGCTTCTACTAGTGTTAGAGGTGGGAAAATGTTTTGCTCCCAATATGTACATGGATGTTTGTGAATTTTTACCGTGGGTAGGCTTGGTTTGGAAGGTGGATAAATAATGATGTTTTTTATGGAATCTCCTCTTGTGATAGTCATGCTACCTGCTCGACAGCCTATGTAAGCATCTGCTGTAGCCAGCCAAGGCTGCCCAAGAATCAATGGGTGCCCTTCCATCCTGTTTTTTGGGTTAATAACTAAAACATCAGCTGGGTATTCCCATGAGTCCACAGAGACCAGGATTCCCTACACTATTCCTTCTGGTTTAATAACGCATCCGTCAGCGAGCTCCAATAGGGTAGCCATCGATTCTAAAGTTGATATGCCTAGCTCTTCACAGGCCCCGGTAGTAAGTATGTTAATGGCTGACCCCAGGTCGACCAATGTGTTTGGAAATGAGTGGCCAGTTATTTGTACTGTTACAATGGGGTTTCCTGGGTCCTCATATTTCACTGGCGGTTCCCTACCTAGTAACAAGTCAGATAGCGTTCCTACCACGTGAACGGTGGGTGCAGCCTTGGTTTTTTTGACTTGTTTTTTCCACATAGCTCTTTAATTGTTTTTGCATAAATGGGATGCCTTGGATAGCTTGGAGGAGAGGAATTTTGATACAAAGGTTTCTTAATTCCCCCAAGATGTCAAAATCTAGAGTGATTATAGGTCTCAGCAAAGTTAATCTTTTAGGAAAGGGAGGCAGAGTCACCCTAAGTTCTTCAGGTCTTTGTTGATCAACCACTTCCTTATCTTTACCTATTTCTATTTCCATTATGTTTGTTAGGATAGGTTCAATTAGAGTTTCAATTTGGGGCTGAGGTGGAGTCGTATCTTCCATCGGTAATATGGTACGTCTTGACTTTAGCCTTAGTTCGTTGCACTGCTTTTGTCCAATGCTGGAATTTGGATTTTCTATGATCTGAATTATTTGAACCGGCCTGTTGTTAGGATTAGAATTGGGTTGAGCTAGCAATTGGGGGCGTATGATAAGTTGCTAGTTGTGCTGGACCAGGTATGGCGCTAGTAGCGTGGGTTGATTTTGGGTCCTTGCTCCTATTGGCAGGTTGGTCATTCCCATGGGTCACTTCCAATTCCGGTTAGTGTTTTGAGGAGGGGGGTTTGGCCACTGAGTTTTATATGGAACATTTTGCTAATGAGGTGGAGAATAAGGGAAGTTCGGCCAATTATTCCCTGGTGAAGATGGTATAGGTTAGGGTGGCATAGGAAATGAATGGTTTGGCCAAGTAGGAAAAGGATTTTAAGTCTACCATGTTTTTGCTGGGTTTTTCTGGTTAAACTGTGAAGAAGGAAAGAACTACAGTAGGTCTGATGGCATACCTGGTCGTGCTTGCCATTGTCGACGTTGATTCATTAAATAGACTGGTTCTGTTTCTTCTTCTAGTTCCTTATAGACTGATTTTAGCCCGGGAAGTGAAGGGCATTGGTCTGTAACATGATCCTTAGTGCAGATGGCACAAGTTTGAACCTTGTCTAACGGACACTCCCTCTGGCTGTGCTTCTTCTGACATCTTGGGAAAAAGACGGCCAAGTTCTGTTCCGCTATTACTTGTTTTTGCTTGGCTTGTAAAACGTCGAGCTGCTTTGTCAAAGTACCTAAGTTGTCAGTTTTGAAATCCTCTAACAGATTGCCAAATTTTGTTCTAGTTACATTGCCATCTTTAAGGTTCTTTTTTATAGAATCCCGCCCAATTGGTCTATTTCGGGCATTACCTCAGGAGAATCTAATGCATAGGGAAATAATATCATCATATTCCTCCTGGTGAATATCTCCTTTTCCCATGATGTTAAGTGTAATTTCCACCCATTCTTCTTTCATTCCTTTAATCATTGTGGCCTTTATGATGTCCTTGGATAATGTGGTATATGGAGACCTTTGTAAATTGTATTAAAATATTTCTACATATTCTTCTAATGTTTCATTGTCTTTTGCGGACATATTGAATATCTCATCTTTTAGATCTCGAGTTTGACAATAGTATTGGTATTTGGTAAGGAATATGTTCTTCATCTGGTCCCAGTTATTTATAGTTCCCCCATCAAATCCCATGAACCAGCGTCGTGCAGTTCCTTTTAAGGTGGAAGGAAATAATTTTAGTTTCTGAGGATTAGTGGTGTAGTCATATCCCCTACATAAGACATCAAATTCGAATAGGAATGCATCAGGATCCTCTGTGGTCAATCCATGGAAGGTGGGAATGTTGTGTAAGGGAATGGATTTCATAGGGGCATTAGCAGTATGATCAACAATGGGGTATTCCAATGTTGATGTTTGCCTTTGATTTTTGGTTTTGATTATTTTCCATCTGATCAAAGAGGTGCCAGAAATCTTCGGGAATTTCCTGATCTGGAGGAGTAATTGGGATGGATTTGGGAGGTGAATGCAGTGGTGGTTTTACAACACTTCCCTGATTTGGAATCCTAAGTACTTCGGTTTCGACTACTCCCTTAGGGGACTTGGGTTCTGATATTTGTATGCGAATTCCTCCACTAGTTTCTCCCCCCCCTTCTTGTAAGTTGCAAGAACCTCCCTCTTTTGAAGGGTCAGTACCTATATGATCGGTAGTCTCAAGGCTTCGCTCAGACCCTTCTGTCTCACAGTGAATCTCGACGTAGGCTACAGTTGGTGAGGCTGCTGCCTGAGGGAGTATGGTAGGACTTTGAATGGAAACAGTTCTGGGTCCTATAAATTCCTGAGATTCATATTTCTTAATGATTTCATCTATATATGTTATTATTCCAAGGGTCACCCGCCCTTTGTATTCTGAGGATGTTTGTGAATGATTTCATATTGTTTCTATCTTTTTCCTCCTAGTCATAAAACAAGAGCACCTATTCTACTGGTCTTTGTATGACTTGCTGGGAAGTGGGCTAAGGGCAAGCATGTTGCTTGCAAGCATGTAGGTTCTTACCTCTCATTTTTAATACCCAATTCTTCACAACAGTGGAGAAATATGAATGAAGGAGATCACTCTTAACACTCTCCTCGGCAATGGTGCCAAAATTTTGGTGGTTAGAGGTGGCTTATTATAGACAACTCTAGTGCTCCTCATTTAATTATCTACCCGAGGTAATTCTTCTTATTTCAAGAGTGTTAGCACGGTATATGCGAGTGAAAATGATTAATAGTTACTCTATGTTACTTATGAGGAAGGATTAGCTAGCCTTCTGAATTCAATTAACCTAACTAAGATTGGCTTAGTTGATTCTTCTGTCAAGCCTACGTTCGAACAACAGAACAATGGCTTGAACAACAATTTGAATGGAGTGAATAGCTATCTAATTGAATTTAAACAGTGGTCTAACTGAATTGAACAACAATCTATATAAACTGAACGACAACCTAATCGAATTGGACAGCAATCTAAATATACTGAACAACAGTCTAATCAAATTGGACAACAATTTAAATAGACTGACAGTAATTAAATGACATCGAACAATAGCAATCAAACTGAATTGAAGGGCAGTCTAACTAAACTGAACAAAAATTAAATTGAATTGAACATCAATAATTACTTCGATAATTTTGCAATGTAATTCTCTTGTAAACTAATTAATTTATATTAATTAATGATCAAACACTTCGCTATGCTGAAAGGAGAATGAAGTCCGTAAGGGAAAGTAACATGGAAAGAAATTATTCTACGATCTGTGAACCAATTGCAATGACATTGAAAGAGACCAGAAGCATTATGACAACTCAGAAAATATAAATGCGATTAATCTAAATCAAGAACACAATTGCTAACAATACTGAAGGAAAAGTAACTAGAATTTTATTGAAGTAAAAACCTCAAAAGGCCGTTGTTTGCAACTCTATACTACCTCTAGTGATATTACAAAAAATACAATTATACAAGTTGATTCTGAGATCCTCTAGAATGGATTTCCCTCATCCTTTTAAAGGTGATTTTACAAAATGAGAAGGTATTCTCCAAATGACATCCCACTGCGTGTGGCTTCCATTTGAGTTCTTGGGTTTGCATTTGTCTGTATATCTTCTGCCAGCCACTAGGTGTTACCGATATCTCTCAGGTTTGCATTTGTTGATGAGATTTTGTTTCCTACCGGTCTAGTTACTCTGCCTTCCTACATGCGGAGGTAAAAGAAGTCAATTTTCTATTATAAAAACATCCCTTTTTTCATTAGCTTAGTTGTTCTTGCTTTCATAGCTCTTTTCTTTCTTTATTGTTAAGATGAAGGAGAATTCCCCAAAATTATAACATAATTTGAAGTAATTACCGAGTGAGAACATACCTTAATTTGGGCCCACCAGGAAGAACGTTGCAGTTTATCAAGAATTTTCTAAGTCTTTCAATGGAGAGTAGGTCAAGCTGGGGTCTCAAATTTTCAAAATATTAGAGACCATCATAGCACGAGCTACCCAACTGTTAGCTACAGGTGAGTCATGGTATAAAAGAAAAAATTTGTTTAGAGAGGATTTAAATGCATATCTTAGACATGAGCATGAAAATTTGATTGGACCCATACTGTCCATATTTATTATTTTAAGCCTGGATGTCAAGGAGTTATCACCATAGTGCATCATTATATCACCTGTGAAGGCAGGTTTTCCATAGTGCATCAGTATTAGATGACGTTTTTTTCTCATATTTCGAGCTCTAGACCTATGAACCTTCCATTATTCCTCTACAAATATATGTTGAAAAAGTCTCAAAAGATACAACGAACACCACATTATTCACTCCATAATATTTATCAACAGGGGTTAATAAAAATGCTGGTGGTGTATCATTTGAAGAAGAACATAACCACATGGAACAAGCTCCTAGCATATGATGGTTTCAACAATGTTAATTCGAGGAGAAAAGTAGGAAGGCCTTCAAAGCAGAAGACCTAGGAGGAAGAGTCAAGCCCTGCACCTATAATGACCCCTTTACAGGCAGATCAATCTTCTTCACCATCAAGCAAGCAGACAAGAATCTCAACTAGAAGAGCTAGAGTTGAAACAATTATTCCTATACCTATGATGCAACCAAAAAAATAAGTTTATACCAGAAGACTACGTAAGGAACCACAAACCTTGGAGTCTTTCAGGAAAGAACATGAAGGAAAGTTTAAAAAAAAGGCCACTCTACTTGAAAATAATGCTATTTCGAAAGACAGGGAAGAGGTAGCTTCCTCTTCAAGAAATAAACACATAAGAAGACTCATTCTATCAAAAGGATATTCAGTGGAAGCTAGTAGTGTGGAGAAGGCCACCCATGAAACATTAGCACCAAGCCCTATTCTAGAGACTAGACAAGAGATAGAAGAAGTCAAGGTGTTTCTAGTAGCAGAGGAACTAACACTAGCTTAGGCTTATTCCTCTCTCAAAAAATCAGCTAAGGGAAAGAGTAGACTACAACAGCGGAACCAACAATAGCCTAACTTTATTCATCTCTAAGTTCATTAGCTGAGGGGAAGAGGAATGTAATAATCCACTCATACTCATCATTTGACGAAGAGAGTAGTGAAACAAAGTTTACTGAAACAGAGTTTGAAGATGGGCAGAAAAGCAGAGTCATCCAAGGAATAAGGATGCCTTCATATATTCCTAATCCATATATTCAAAGGTCTCATACCAGACCAAAAAATAAGCTCAGGCTAGCTAGTAAGCTCATAGCTAATCCTTCTCTTAGAGATGAGATAATGAACATAGATGAGAGTCCAGAAATGATCCAGGGAAGAAGAAGCACTACAGGAAAAAATGAAATTGGTGAGGGTCATGTTTGTGATAGACCTTTAAGGTCCGTCACCAATGTCACATATGGTGACGGTCCTTAAGAAAGTGTCATGTAAGTGTATATAGTGATGGTCCTTTAAGGTTCATCACCAAAGCCATTTTAAATAATTCTTTTGGTGAGGGTTGTTAAAGGCCCGTCACTAATTCTCTCTTTGGTGACACTTCTAGTGAAGAAATTTTAATGATCCTCACCAATGCTCTTTTTTTTACTTTTGGTGATGGTAAAAAAATGTTCATCATCATAGATCATTCCAATGAGTTTTTTATGATGCTATGTGCATGTTAATATATATTTTTTCAAAATATAATGATTTAAGACCATTATTGTGGAGTATTTCTTATAATATTTCCAATGCCATAGTGGTTAGAGTCAATCAATTTGTTAAGAAGTAATTAGTGTGTATCATTTCCCTCAACTAATGACTAGACACATATAGTTTTCCTATGATTCAACACATGATTCATATCTATTAAGTTTATTATCTATAAAATTCCCTTTAGATAAAGTTCCACTAGTGTGTGTAGGAAATATATTATTTAATACTTAATCAAACTCTGTCGATTCTATTAATGAGAAATACCTAACACTCCTTAGAAATCTGAGCACACCTTAAATTAATGCTTTGGCACACATTAACATTTCTTAGCACCTCGCATGTCTTGGAACATCTTTTCATGACACTGACACCCAAGCACATGGTGGCATGCGCTAGCACAACATAGAAATATCCTAGCATGTGTTGGAATGCATGTAGTCCCTATCATTCCCTGGGACACCTTGGTTGCATGCATTGACATACATTAGCGCTTGGCACACAATGTCACTTGGCATGTATTAGGACCTATTATTAGTGTGCCTAGCATGCCCCTTTTGAAAAATATAAAGTACCAACTTATTAACCCTCTTATGTGTTCATTTCCTTTCATTTTAACTTGGTTATTCCTTTTGTTGCCTTGACACTTCTTGACACATATTGACATACCCTGGCACTTTGCACATCCTTAGCACTTGGCATGTATTGGCATATATTGGCACTATTTGGCACATATAATTAGCACACCCTGGAGCTCCCTAGCACACTTTGGCACTTCTTGTCATGCCTTGATATTCCCTAGCATGCCTTACCAATGCTTAGCATACATTTTGGCTCCCTCCTTGGCATGACAACTAGCGCTCATTAACACTGGTCCCTGGCACATGTTCCTCATATACATCAACTTCCATGAATTTTTACTTGGTGTTCCCTTCATGTTTTTTCCTAGTACTCCTTAACACTCATTAACATGCATTAGCACTCTTTAGCACACCTTAGCACTCTTCAACATGGCCTTCCACTTCATAGCATGCATAACACTCCCTGACACATATTAGCGCTTGGCACATGTTGGCGCTTGGAAAGTATTAGAATGTATGGAATATGTTGAAATGCCTTGGTATTATTTGGCATGGTCTAATATTAAATTTATTTGAGATCAATTGTTGGAAAGTAGATGAGAAGCAACAAAGGAAGTCTTGGCACTTAGAATACACTAATACTTTGCACTTGGCACCTATTGGCACCTAGTGTTGGTGTGCCTAGCATGCCCCTATTGGAAAATGTAAATTGATGAATTATTAACACTCTTATGTGTTCATTTACTTGTAGTTTAACTTGTTTCTCTATTTTGTTTCCTTCACAGTCCCTAGAACTCATTGACATCCCCGTGCACATCTTGGCACGCCTTATCACTTGGCACATTTTAGCATGTTTGACATGCCTTCGCACTATCTAGCAAATATTAGCATTCCCTAGCATGCCTTAGCACTCATTTCCTCACAACTAGCCTTTACATTTTTTCACGACTACTGTAGTTCATGTGACAATATTGGCCTGCTTTAACCACAACAACTTGACCAATTTCACCTACTACAAGTAGATTGTGCCTTGTTCACCTAAGAACTTCCTATAACTCATATTATGCCACTCATGTCCAAGCTCAACTTGTCCCACTTAACTAGTTACCAAGACAAGGATCACATGATCTAGCCATGGCCATAAAACAACTAAGCAATGTAGCTTACACAAGAAATATTTCACATGTATGTTCGGTTCATATAAACAATAGAAAATTAACTAAGAGTTTGCAAGAACCACAAGATGCACAATCCACACAAGATATAAGTTGACACAAGTCGAGTGCCCCAAATCTTATACACAACAATGTACAATATGCAAATATCTAGAATAGTTTAAACATGAGCATGTATCCAAAGTGTGCCACATCTCATTTAAAAAAAATATCTAAAGGAAAAACAATGTTGTGCTTAGCACAAAGTGATTTCCCCTTGTCTAAAATGACTATGTTAATCCTCGTATAACAATCGTAGGCTTTCCTCCTGTAAATCCTATGATAAACTTCTCCTAACACACTTTGTCCTTAGCACACTTGAATTCACTAACACTCTCTGGCACACACTCATATTCATTCCTTTCCATGAATCTTGACCTAGTTATGCCTTGATATTCCCTGACACTCCCTAACACTCTAATTTAGCATGCATAACATTGTTCGGAATGTGTTAGCAAGCCTTTTCATTCCTTTTCATGCCCTGACCCTCCCTATTTATCATGCCCTCACAACTACACTTACTTAATTTTCCACTTGGGAATCCAACCAAGCCCTCGCTTGACTACAAGAGCTTGACCAAGTTACAGTTACTACAACTAGACTATGTTGTTGAATTGTGTAGCTTGGTAGGTAATCCACAAGCCTAGTGAGATGGGTTTCTGTGAGTTTGGTCACAAAAGGCTTTGTCAGCAACGAAGCCAAACAAAGGGATTTTGGACCCAAGATGGGGTTTAAAATCCAAAAGAAAGTTAAAAAGGGAAATTAACATTTCTTAAGGTATAAGTGGATAAAACCCGTAAGTTCTAGAGGGTTCCTAAGATGTCTAGGAAAAACCATTTAAGGAGGCCATAGGATGAAGGAAAGAACATCAAGTGAGAAGGAGGTCATTTGATCAAGGGGGTGAAGAGAGATGTAGTCCTAAATATGACATGATCATTAGCATGTCAAGAATTCATTAATATGCCTCTGTATGATTTGGCATGGTTTAATATTAAAGTTATTTAAGATCAATTATTGGAAAGTAGAAGAGAAAAAATAGAGGATGATTTGGCACTTGGAATGCACTAACACTTGGCATTTCACACTTATTCCACCTAGTTTTGGTGTGCATAGCATGCCCCTCCTCGAAAATATAAATTTATTGATTATAAAACCTATGATGTGTTCATTTCCTCTTATTTTAACTTGTTTCTCCTTTTTGTTCCCTTGATAGTCCCTGACACGTATTTTCACACCTTTGCACATCTTGGCATGCCTTAGCACTTTACACATCTTAGCATATTTGACATGCCTTTGAACTATCTGGCACATGTTAGCATTCCTTAAAATTCCTTGGAACTCATGCCCTCACAACTAGCCTTACATTTTTTCACGACTTGGGAACCCAATAAAGTCCTTAGCTATTGCATTTCATGTGACATTGGTCTGCTTCAGTCATAACAACTTGATGAATTGCACCTACTACAAGTAGATTGTGCCTTGTTCACCTTAGAACCACCTATACCTCATCTTAGGCCACTCATGTTCAAGATGGAATTTACCCACTTAAGAAATTACCAAGACAAGGATCACATCTATCCATGGCCATAAAACAACCAAGAAACATAGCTTATGTTATCACTCATATTTTCCTTGAAGTTGTGGAAAAGGAAAGTAAATCCGAGGTAACCACAAACCAACCTTCAGATACAGAATCTAGCCAATCTGTATCCAGAGAGGGCTCTCTCTTTAAAATTTAGCTTTGTTCTTAGAAAATATTAGGCTAGTTATAATTCCAAGAGTTTGTTTGAATTTAAATGGTGGAATCCGCCAACTAAGGGCATGATTGAGTATTTCAGGCCATTGGGCTATGGAGTCAAAAGGATGGCTTTACTAGATTAAGATTCTACACACAAGATGGCTTTGCAGGGCAAGATAGCCAAACAGAGAACAATTTTAGAAATTAAAGTGAATGGAATGGATTTTGAAGGGATGAAAGGAAATTAAGAATCTTTCAACATGTTCAAAGAAAGAAAGTGAATGATTACAAATAAAGAGCAATTAAGAATTCTTTACTATAGTAATCAAAATGTTTAAACCAACAAAACAAGAGCAATTAAGAATTCATTGTTTATAACCAGTTTAGAAGAAAACATTTAGAATAATCACAATTGAAATCAGAGTACACTTAAGCAATTTCTGATTTATTCTTTTTTGTCAATTATTCAGAAATGGAACACAATGATATTATAAACAGATATAAAACTTTTAAAACATGAGATAGAGAAGACTTATTGATCTGTAGTTAGACACATGAATCCTGCAAAAAGTCTTGAGCTTCAATTCATCATCCAGCAAGCCATAAAGAAATTTCTCCAAAGCACTTTATTCCAAAAAATCAATGTTACAGCAAATTAGAAGAATCCACCCTCACTAATTCGATTGAGGGCTTATTTATACCAAAGATTATTTAAAATATCTCATAACAAAAGAGATATAATCTAGGGTGACTAATGAATAAGTTACAATAAAAATAGAGACAGATGGTCTCGTAAATAGGATAAATCAGCTGATGTTGTGTGCTGCCTCCTCTTTTTTAGAATGTGCTGGAAGCAGTTCCTCTGTTTTAGCTCGTTGTTGTCTTCTTGAGTAATTCTTTCCTGACTGCCTTGCTTGTCTGATACTCTTTTATTCTTACTGATATACTTTAACTGCTGAACTGATACTCTTTGACCTTTATTCACCTATTTATCCTTTATCAAGATATACCTCAGTAAAATAGGCAAAAATTTCACCCAAGGATAAATTTTATAAAATTTCCATCATCTCATCCCACCATTTAACTTCTGGCACTCTGGTCCTTTGTAATTTTCTCAATGTTTCATCAGCTTCAGTGTATTTGAAAAAATTAGGCTGATATGGAAACAAATGTTTTATTTCATGTTCAAGATAAAATAAGCTCTCCAATTTTTCATAAAGACTTTTCCCTGTTGGCAATGTTCCTTCTGCTGTACTGGCTGAAGAACTGGTTTGATCATCAACCTGTTTGTTTATTTTCTTAACAAAACTTTCCAAATCCATTAATCTATCTTCTTCAATAACAGGACTAGGCAAACCTTTATTTAACACAACATCAAATCTTTCTTTGAAGGTAAAAATTTCTTGCTGCATGTCTGAACACCTTCTTTCAAGATTTTGCATAAGAGTCCTTTTGGTAAAAACTCTTTTGATTTCCAAGATGGTTCCTGTCCTGTCCTGAATTCCAAATTCTGCAAGTTGCTGCTTATTCTGAGTATTCAAAAAATTGATAAGTCTATTGGCTTCTTCTGGCATATTCCCTAACTCTTCCCTTGCTTTCTCAATTTCTTCCAGAGCCAATCTGACTAAATCTTGTTTTTCATATATTATTTGAATAGAAGACCAAACGTTCTTTATTGATTGAATAATGTTATACCAAAGAATTTCTTTTAATTCACTTAAAGGTCTTTCCATTGTAAGATCCTTTTCCAATGCTTTAACTGATTTTTCTAGTTTTTTGATTTCTCTTGTCTTCTCAGCAACACTTATTTTTGATTGATCATATTTATTTTCCAGAGTAGAAAGCTGAAACTTTAAGCTTTGGAGTTTTGTCACTTGCAGTTTTAATTCATTCATTGCTTTGATTAATTCATCAGAACCCTTATCAGAAGTGTTTACCTGTGTTAGCTCTGCTTGTTGGCCTGTGATTGATGTACCTGTTCCTGTGGCTGCCTGTGTTGTGGTTGCTGGAATAATGGACTCTTTATCTTTTAATGCTTGCTCAAGTTCTTTTTCTGTTTCAGCAAGTCGTTCATTCATTTTTAAAAGTAAGTCCATCACCTCTTCTTCTGAATTTTCCTTCATTACTTCTTCAGTCTGAGGGTGCCTTGAAGCTGGTAGTTTCAATTGTTTCCTTAATGCAGCAATATCATCATCTTTCTTAAGTAATTCTCCAATGGATAAGGGAGTGAGGTTTTGACCAGGTTCAAAATGAAGCATATCATTGATAGACTGAGTAGTAATAGGGAAAAGGACATTCTGGTTTGGGGATAAAACCGCTCTCTGAATTGGATCATAATTAGCATGGCAATAATGGATAATTTCAGGAAAGATATGGACTGAGGGTAAAATGTATCTCAGGAAATTAGATTCCCATAACCCAATAACATCCAAGCCATTCAAATAATCATCTCTACAGGGACAATGAATTCGAAGGGGGCTTTCACTGAAAACTAATTCTTTGATTTGAAAATATTTATCCACTAATGATAAGTAATCCAAATCTCTAAGGGGGGAATTCAATGGGGCTACATTCAGGGCTACAGGAACTTCCATTTTTTGGTTCTTGTATATTCAAAGAAACGGAAATTCGGGGGTTTTTATGAAAATTTGAGCAGATTTATAGGTTTCGACGGGGGAAATGGGTACAATTGCAAGTTCAGGAATATTATTTACAGTTTTTAGGATCAGGTAGCAATCAACTTTAACTATGTTTTAGTGGAAAAACAAGGAAAACTCAATTTCTTTCAGAGTTCAGGGCGAAATTGAGTAAATACCTGTTTTTAGAGGAAAAACTGTGATTAACAAGTACCAGCTGGCGGCAGATGGATGTCGGAACATTGGTTTGATAGTAGCTTTCAGCAGAATTCAGTTGAACAGTAGTTTGACAGTCGATTTTGAATTTCTTCGCACAGAGGACATAGTTGCTTTCAATGAAAAAAAAAAATGCGCGAAGTTTTGTTTTATTCGTAAAGTCAAAAGGAATTTTTTATTATTTTTTAGGATGATGTCATCGGGTACAATGGACATGTCACGGGGAATGGGTGACAAGCGGTATATTCCGCACCGCTTTTGGGAGCAGGCGGTTTTTTATGAATTGGCAGCGATTCCATTGAGCACACGACACGTGGCCAGTGCACTGTTTGGAAACCGCTCCCATTTCGCACGTTAAGTCTCGGACGGAGGATAGGCAGCGGAATGCTTGTGAGCTGTAGATCTTCAGGCACATGATCCAACGGTGATCCGGATGGGAAGCTGTCGTGGGAGTTAATGCGTGGGCCCGTTAACTTAATTAATCCTTTCGGGAGTATTTTCATTGGTGGAGGGTAGGTTATTAACTAATCCGGGTGATTAATTAATTCCGTTTTTATGAAGGGTCGGGGTCAAAGATTTCGGGTTTTATTGTTTTTTTTTCGTTTAAAACATAAAAATATATTTTTAAACCCTTTTTCTATGTATTTTTTATTATATAGAAATAAATCAATACGATTCATTTACTATAAGGGGCGGGGATATTTATATGGATATGTTTTTAGCCAAAGGGATTTATAATGCGGGTTTTTATTTCCTCATGTGGGTTTAAATACTTTGGCTAGAAACTTATAGTAAGAGGGTTTTGGGGATATTATTATAAAAGGGAGTTAAATATAATAGGATAAGGTATTTTTATAAGGATTTAATATATAAATTAAAGTTAATATGACAAAGGACAAGGTAAACTCAAAACACTTAAATATAACCAAGAAAGTGAGAATTCTTCAAAGTAATTTGCATTATAATACTTTCATCACTTAGACTTAGAATAAAAAGTGATTTCGAGGGATTTTATGGAATATTTACATGATTTTCCTAAGTAAAATGGGATTTTACTTAGGAAAGAATTAAAAGTGAATGAGTATGATGATGAATAATTTTTAGTACTGAGGTCTTTTCAATTATTGGGCCGAGGGTATAATCCCTCCAAAAGTCAAGGAAATGCCTTGAGCCCCTTTAATCTCAAATTCCTTAGCACTTTGGGGAAATTAATGAAAGCTTTAGGGAAAAAGTGAGATGGGAAGTTAATGATTTTGACTTTGCTTTCTGTGACATGCTTCTAGTGTATCATCTTCCTTTGCAATTTGTGATGAAAGTAAAAGATTAGCACATCTAAAACCATCATTCATCACATGTAATTCCAGCATACAACATCTACCTACCCTACCTACTTACTCTACCATTTTCTCTTCTTTATTAGGGTGCACTTAGACTGGCAAACCCTTATCAATCTTATTTTTCTTTTACATGGAAAACCTATCTAAGTCTACACTTATTACATCCAAGGGCTCAGATTAAACTGTTGAGCACCTTTTATTAACTCAACCTATCTACTTATCTGCCAAGATTAAATTGCTTGGTTAGATATTTATTCTCTATTCTACAACATGAAATTGAAAAATGAATGAGTCAAGTTTAAACAGTTTGACTCTTCATAAATTGTGGCAAAAGTTTGACAAAATGCACACAATTTTGTTTATTACAAAAAATGAAATAGTAGTGGCATTTGGACTTGCACACTTTCCTGGTCTATTTTTGTTTGGGGTTCATTTCTTTCACTTTTTTTGACCATTTTATTCTTTTTACCCTTTGATTTTTCTTTTAGGGTATACCCTCTTTACATTTTTAAATTTTTTGATTTTTTAAGAATATGGAACACCTTTGCACAAGAAAAAGGTTTGAACATATTGCATAGTTCAATAAGACAATCATGAAAAATGATACCTATTGGTATAGGAGTCTAACACTGGCTCCACTTGGGGATGGCTTTTCCTGGCGAAAAGTCAAGAACAGCAGGTCAGATGCCTCAAAATGTCTTCAACTGAACCATGTAATCTTCTTTTTCTGGTGGCTTTATTGTATATATGATAGCAAAACTTCTGAAGCTTAGGGTCTTCACTTCGGGCTTCAACTCCAACAAGTCACCATCCAATCAAAACTGATGCATTAGAAAGGATATAATATGTACATGTTAGAAAAAATCAGAACATCCTAGTAAATAGGATCAAAATAGTGCTTTAGCATTCGACCATTCACTGGTCCTTCCTCAGCTTCTGTACCATCCAAATTCTTCAAAAAATATGTGTTATTTCCCTGTAAAGCATGAATGATGTAAGGTCCTTTCCATAAGAAATCAAATTTCCCATGTTTCCCTTTATCTTCCCTTCTGGAATCCCATCTTAGAACTTTGTCTCCTATTTGAAAATCTTCTGCTTTAGTCTTTTTGTCAAACAACTTCTTTAATTTTTCCTGTAAAACTTGGGATCGTTGATACACTTCTTCTCTGGTTTGCTGCAAGTGAATTGTTTGGTTTATTCTTCTCTGAATATCATTTGGTTCTACTTGAGCCTCCTGAAGTAACTTCATAACAGGAATTCCTAAGGATGATGGAAATCTTGCCTCAATACCATAAACTAATTCATATGGACTGGTCCCAATTGATTTCTTAGTTGTAAGTCTGTCTGCCCACAATGCATTGGTAAGTTTCTTATGCCAATTATTTTTATTTTCTTCCAATAATTTTTTAATGATATTAATAAGGCTTTTATTGGAAGATTCTGCCAGTCCATTACCCTGGGGGTAATAGGCTGTTGAATGGCCTAAAGTGATGTGATATTTGTTGCAGAAACTAATCATTTTCTTAAACTTAAATGCAGCAACATTATCTGTTATAATTTTCTCTGGACAACCAAATCTTGAAAGTATATTAGTTTCTAAAAACCCTATAATTACAGAATCATTGGCTTGTCTGCATGGGATAGCTTCAATCCATTTAGTAAAGTAATCTGTGGCAGTAAGAATCCATCTGTGTTGCCCAGAAGAAGGGGGATGGATTTCTCCAATAAAATCCAGTCCCCATTGTTGAAAGGGTCTCTCGGTGGAAATTGGTTTTAATGGTAAAGGCAACAATTTTCTTTTGCCTTCAAAGATCTGACACTTATGACAAGAAGTTACAAATTTCTTAACATCTGAAAACAAGGTTGGCCAGTAAAAACCAGCCCTTAAGATTTTATCTGCAGTTGACTTCCAGTAGAGGTGTCCACCACAATCCCCTGCATGAAATTCATTAAGTACCTTGTCAGTTTCATTTTTCAATAAACAATTTAATAGAATTCCATCATGATTCTTCCAAACAAGAGCACTATCTAAAATACAATATTTTAAAGATGTCATTTTTAAGAACCTTTGTTTCGTTCTGGACAACCCTGGAGGAGTTTGCAGGTTTAACAAAACATAAATGATATCAGTGTACCAGGGTGAGTCTAAGAAGGACTGACTGATTTGTGGAGTCGCCATCTCTTGTTCGTCATCCAGTTCGTTAATGTCCAAGGCTTGGCAATTAGTTTCAGTCATGAGTTGAGCCAAACCTTGACCTTTTATGAGTTTTGTTGGTTTAATTTCAATATCATATTCTAATATGGTAGCTATCCACTTACCTCTTTTTCCTTCAATACCATCTTGAGTTAAGATGTCTTTAACGACAACACTAGGTACATAAGCTATCACATGAGAATACAATATATAAACTCTGAAATCTTTAATTGCTTTCACAAGTGCAAAAGCCTGTTTCTCCATGATATTGTATTTCAAAGATGCATCTCTAAGTGCTTTACTAAAAAAGGCTATTGGTTTTTCACATCCTTGATCATCCTTTTGTAGTAAAATAGCTGCAATTGTATGTTCAGAAGCAAATGAAAAAATTATGAAATCTCTATCAAACTTTGGACTGGTAAGAACTAGTGTTCTAGTTAAAGCCATTTTGATTTCTTCAAATGATTGCTTGGCTTCTACGGTCCAGTCAATACTTGAATCCTTTTTTAACATGTTAGTAAGCAGTCTAAGTAATTCAGCTAAACTAGAAATGAATCTTCTCAAAAAATTGATCTTTCCTATGAAAGCTTGAAGTTCTTTAATATTCCTGGGATGAGGTATCTGCAATATGGCTTGTATTCTTTCAGGATCAATTCTAATGCCATCTTTAGAAATAATGTGACCTAGGAGCTTTCCTTCTTCAAGACCAAATAATGATTTTTTCGGATTTAAAGAAATACCATACTTCCTGCATTTTATAAACACTTGTCTTAGATGATCTAAATGTTGCTGATCTGTTTTGGAAAAAACAGTTAAATCATCTAGATAAATAACCAGGAAATCATGTATTTCCTTGGCAAAGGCAATGTCCATTGCTCTTTGGAAGGTTGCTCCTGCGTTTTTGAGTCCAAATGGCATCTTGACATATTTAAAAGTACCCCATGGTGTTGTAAATGCTGTTTTGTCTTGATCATCAGGATGAACCAAAATCTGGTTATACCCTGAAAATCCATCCAGAAGAGAAATTCTTGAAGATCCTACTACCCTTTGTAAGATATGGTCCATTTTAGGCAAAGGATAGTTATCTTTTAAAGAAACTTTGTTCAAATTTCTCAAATCGACACATAGTCTAATCTCTCCAGTCTTCTTTCTTGTTGGTACTAAATTAGAAACCCATTCAGAGAACCTAATAGGAGCTATAATTCCTGCTTCATACATTCTTTTAATTTCTTTCTCAATTGAAGGTAGTAAAACAGGGTTGATCCTTCTAAGTTTCTGTTTGAAAGGTTTCTGATCTGGTTTCAAAGGTATTGTATGTTGAATTATTGATGTATCATATGATTTAAGATCTTCATAACTCCAGGAAAAAACATCCTGGAATTCTTTTAACAGTTCAACATATTTAACTTTTTGATCCTCTGGCAGAGATTTAGATAACTTAACCATCTTGGGATTTTCTTGCGTTCCTAAATTGTATTCTTCAATGTCAGCTTTTACCGGTTCCATTTTGGGTTTGAATGGAATGTCATTTGAGTCAAAAAGATCTTCTAAAGGAGTTAATCCTTTAGGTAAATGATTATCTTTCAGATTAATAATTTCAGATTCATCTTCTATAATCTCATCGATTTCCATTTGTTTCAAATCCTGCATATCTTTTTTAGTGAATTTGGTTGGGTGAAGCATGTGAATTGCAGTCTCTTCTGAAATATTCATTTCTTGTTCATCTAGTTGATCAGATTCATTGATTGTTGTGTCTTCATCTATACTACTGTTAGAGAACTCATTTTCTAATGTCAAAAAACTATTGATCTGATTATTATTTACAAATACTTGCCAATTCATGAGATTGTCCGGTATAGCAGGTCTATGTCTAATCTCAGCTGTGAACTGATGATTAGGTCCAAAAGGTAATTTACATGTGCTAGCGAACATTGCAAGACTGTGAGCATGCAAATTTTGTTTCCTAGGAATCTTGGCAAGTTGAGCTTGTAGAAAAGTGTTGAGAATTTCCACAACTGTTTCTCTGTATTGTTTCAATCTGGGATCTTTTGTTGAACATTCACCATTAATCTGTTGGATAATTAATTCAGAGTCTCCTATGATTGATACTCTAATTGCTCCTAAATTTTTGACATGTTTAAGCCCTAGCAAAAGAGCTTCGTACTCTGCCATGTTGTTAGTGCATCTAAAATTCAATCTATAAGCATGACCTTCGGCATGATCATTTTCAACATTATGTAACCAAATTCCAGCCCCTGCTCCTAATTTATTCACCGAACCATCAAATTCTAAATGACATAGAATTTCATGTTCATAATCTTCATCAAATGTTTTAATATGTTTCTTAATAGGAGGTTTTGGTCTTTCAATTTTTTCTGGTGTTTCTAGAACGTTTGATGTTTCTTTGTTTTCAGAAATTTCTTCAATCAGAATAGTAGATTTAATTGCAGTTTCTGTTTCTGGTGCTTCTAGTTCAGTAGGAAGGTCCAATTCAGCATTATAAAGGATAAAAGAGTCCATATCAGAATGTACTGAATATACAGGGAAGTTTTCAGGCTTCTCATGGCTACTGACTAGATATTTCATCAAGGTCTCTCTGTACAATCTTTTAGGCTGACCAAATACTGAAATAGTTGCAAATGACATATCTAATTGTAGAGATCCTCCGAGTTTGGCACCCCAGGATCTGGACAACAACATACCATATTTAGGGGGAATATCAGCAACTACTATATCCATCAGAATAGATTTCGCAGGGTATTGTACCAAAGTAACACACAAATCTTTAATCAAACCTAAACATCTTACCTGACTAGAATCAAAAGAAAAAATATCTTTATATGGTCTGGTAATGTCTAGGTTTAATCTTTCCATCACTGCTTTTGGCATTAAATTGTGGGACGCTCCAGAATCAAGCATGGCGTTATGCAGTATTTTGTCATGAACATTCAAGCTCACATAAAATGGAGGAGTTCTTCCACTTTCAGGTTTGCCATTAACTTCAGGACCAAAAAGTAGTCTAGGTTGATCATCAAAAATGTTCACTGAATCATCCATTCCAGTAATGTTAAGGGATCTGCTGATTTGGCTTCTATACACATCGTGTTTAGCTAATTCTACTAATGGAACAGCTATCTTTAGTTTGCCTATTTCAGCTTCTAGATTGAAATATTTTTCTGTTTGAGCTCTAGTATTTTGAACAGTTGGATTTTCTCTATTTTTTGGATCTTCAGCGTTTTTCTCTTTTTCATGAGTGGGATTATGAGTTGAAGGTGTTTCTGAATCAACTTCTACTGGTTCTTCTACATTTCTTGCAAGAGGAGAAGTATTAGAAATTTTTTTATTGTTCAGTTGATTGTCAGACACATCTTCAATTATTGGATTGGGGGGGTTAGAATTTGCTCTGGAAAGAATTTGTACAGGAGGAGTGTTAGTTTTACCTTTGACGTTTTGTTTTACAGCTTTCTGTTTGCTATTCTCTGGCACATCAATCCATCTACTTCTCAAATTGTATTGTTTATGAACTTCATAAATTTTTGTGTCATAACCTTCTTTAAAATCAAAAGTTTCTCCTGAATGTGTTTGAAATGTTTCAAGAATATGATTTTCTTGATCATCTTGAGATAGGAAAACTTCTGGTTCATTTTTATTTTCAGTCACATTATTTATTTCAACATCCTCTGTTGGTTCTTCAGAAGAGGAACCTTCAACAAATTTTTCTTGGAATGGTGGCCTGATGTTTTGGTCAGGGACATTTTTCCCCGGATTTTGGTTTTGATTTCTTCTGAAGTTTGGGTTTCTAACAATATTTTGACCATTTCCAGAAGACTTTCTTTCTATTTTCTCTACTCTGTCTACCAGTCTTTCCATACCTTTAATAATTGCATCCAATTTTCTTTCAAAAGCCAAAGGCTCTTCATTTATAGGCATCCTTCTTTCAGCCCTAGCCCTAGCTCTTTTTTCTATGAGGTTAGCTTCAACACTAACCACTATGCTTTGCATCTCTTCTAGGGTTTGAGGGGCTCTTTCCCTAAGTGAATATGCTATGTCAGAGTCAAATCCATCAGGGAATTTAACCAGTACTGAATCAGGAGGGGGTCTAAGGTTCTGGGGAACCGCGTTGTATTCTTCGTTGAATCTAATGATGTAATCTTGCACTATTTCATTAGGTCTTCTTCTCAATTTTTCAAATTTTGATAGGATCTGAAGAGGGTCTTTCTTCTTCTCCCATCTATTCAAAAATGCCCTATACAAAGCTGGTAAATCAGCAATACTGTTTGGAGCAAGGGCCCTAAACCATGTCCTGACTTCCCCAGTAAGACTCTGAACAAAAATTATCATTCGGACATCAACAGTGTCAATTTCATAAAATTCAAAGTAATCAGTCATCCTTTTGGTATGTTGTTGAGTAGTATAAGTACCGGAACCATCAAAAGGGGTGATCTTACTCTGATAATCTTGGGGCAAAGAAACAGGGTTGGCTGGCAACTGTAACGGAGCATATCTATTGGCCATTGGAAGGTGTAATGGAATAACAGGTGATGATGGTCTGGAAGGAGCGGGTGGAGGAGTAGAAGGAGTGGCTTGGGTTTGGGAAACTTGAGGAAAAGAAGCTGAACTTGGGGAAGCTTCAGTAATTACAGAAATGTTTGAAGTTTCTTCAAAGGTCTGTTCAGATTGAATGGAATTTTGTAAATGTCTGTTAAGATGATATGAAACAAATCTCAATTGTAAATCTTCAAGAAATAATGGATCTGGAACTAGCTTAGACAATTCAGATTCAGAAAAATTCACAAACAAAGATGTTTCAAATCGCTCATCAAAAGGTATTTCATCAAAATATATAATCTTCACAGGACAAGAATGTGATCTAGAAAGACGTCTGGAACTTCCAGAACTTTCTTGACTTCCTCTTTCAGAGCTTTCTTGACTTCCTTGTCTTCTAAGAATCCTAGGAATCAGATTTGGATTTTCAAATATCGGTGGTGGATTAGGGTCAGGATTTGACCTGGTATGACGAATCCTTTCTGAAGCCAGTTTTCCTAGACTTTATCTTTTTGGATTTTTGGTTTTATTTGAAATGAAAGTACAACTTCTACAAATTCTTCAAGAAATAATGATTTCTGATTAAAATTTTCTCAAAGATTTATTGAACTAGAGAGTCTGATTAAACATTTGAAACTAAGGTTCAGTGTATAAGCTAAATCAGAGATAGACTGAAACAACATTTATTTACTATGCAGTTGCAGAGCAAAAGCATTTCAAAGGCTACCTGGCTGATCTTCAGACTCTGTATATAGCTTATAAGCAAACAATAGTAACAATAAAAATGATTCAGATCCCCAGTATGGTCGCCACTATGTTATCACTCAGGTTTTCCTTGAAGTTGTGGAAAATGAAAGTATACCCGAGGTAACCACAAACCAACCTTCGGATACAGAATCTAGCCAATCTGCATCCAGAGAGGGCTCTCTCTTTATAATTTATCTTTGTTCTTAGAAAGTTTTAGGCTAGTTATAAATCCAAGAGTTTGTTTGAAAATGGTGGAATTCGCCAACTAAGGGCAAGTTTGAATATTTTCAGTCCATTGGGCTATGGAGTCAAAGGATGGCTTTACTGGATTAATCTTCTACACACAAGATGGCTTTGCAGGGCAAGATAGCCAAACAAAGAACAATTTTTATAAATTAAAGTAGATGGAATGGATTTTGAAGGGATGAAAGGCAATCAAGAATCTTTCAACATATTCAAAGAAAGAAAATGAATGATTACAAATAAAGAGAAGTTAAGAATTCTTTACTATAGTAATCAAAATGTTCAAACCAGTGAAACAAGAGCAATTAAGAATTCGTTGCTTATAACCAGTTTGGAAGAAAACATTTGGAATAACCGCAATTGAAAATCAGAGTACACTTAAGTAAGTTATGATTTATTCTTTTATGTCAATTATTCAGAAATGGAACACAGTGATATTATAAACAGATATAAAACTTAAAACATAGGATAGAAAGGACTTATTGAACTGTAGTCGGACACATGAATCCTGCAAAAAGTCTTGAGCTTCAAATCATCATCCAGCAAGCCACAAAGAAATTTCTCCAAAGCACTTTTATTCCAAAAAATCAATGTTACAGCAAAGTAGTAGAATCCACCCTCAATAAGTCAATCGAGGGCTTATTTATACAAAAGATTATTTAAAATATCTCATAACAAAAGAGATATAATCTAGGGTGACTAATGAATAGGTTACAATAAAAATGGAGATAGATGGTCTCGTAAATAGGATAAATCAGCTGATGTTTTGTGTTGTCTCCTCTTTTTTAGAATGTGCTGGAAGCAGTTCCTCTGTTTTAGCTCGTTGCTGTCTTCTTGAGTAATTCTTTTCTGACTGCCTTGCTTGTCTGATACTCTTTTATTCTTACTGCTATACTTTAACTGCTGAACTGATACTCGTTGACCTTTATTCACTTATTTATCCTTTATCAAGATATACCTCAGTAAAATAGGCAAAAATTTCACCCAAGGATAAATTTTATAAAAGTTCCATCATCTCATCCCACCATTTAACTTCTGGCACTCTGGTCCTTTGTAATTTTCTCAATGTTTCATCAGCTTCAGTGTATTTGAAAAAATTAGGCTAATATGGAAACAAATGTTTTATTTCATGTTCAAGATAAAATAAACTCTCCAATTTTTCATAAAGACTTTTCCCTGTTGGCAATGTTCCTTCTGCTGTACTGGTTGAAGAACTGGCTTGATCATCAATCTGTTTGTTTACTTTCTTAACAAAACTTTCCAAATCCATTAATCTACCTTCTTCAATAACAGGACTGGGCAAACCTTTATTTAACACAACATCAAATCTTTCTTTGAAGGTAAAAATTTCTTGTTGCATGTCTGAACACCTTCTTTCAAGATTTTGCATAAGAGTCCTTTTGGTAAAAACTCTTTTGATTTCTAAGATGGGTCCTATCCTGTCCTGAATTCCAAATTCTACAAGTTGCTGCTTATTCTGAGTATTCAAAAAATTGATAAGTCTATTGGCTTCTTCTGGCATATTCCCTAACTCTTCCCTTGCTCTCTCAATTTCTTCCAGAGCCAATCTGACTAAATCCTGCTGTTCATATATTATTTGAATAGAATACCAAACGTTCTTTATTGATTGAATAATGTTATACCAAAGAATTTCTTTTAATTCACTTAAAGGTATTTCCATTGTAAGATCCTTTTCCAATGCTTTAACTGATTTTTCTAGTTTTTTTATTTCTCTTGTCTTCTCAGCAACATTTATTTTTGATTGATCATATTTATTTTCCAGATTAGAAAGCTGAGACTTTAAGCTTTAGAGTTCTGTCGCTTGCAGTTTTAATTCATTCATTGCTTTGATTAATTCATCAGAACCCTTATCAGAAGTGTTCACCTGTGTTAGCTTTGCTTGTTGGCCTGTGATTGATGTGCCTATTCCTGTGGCTGCCTGTGTTGCAGTTGCTGGAATAATGGACTCTTTATATTTTAATGCTTGCTCAAGTTCTTTTTCTGCTTCAGCAAGTCATTCATTCATTTTTAAAAGTAAGTCCATCACCTCTTCTTCTGAATTTTCCTTCATTACTTCTTCAGTCTGAGGGTGCCTTGAAGCTGGTAGTTTCAATTGTTTCCTTAACGCAGCAATATCATCATCTTTCTTAAGCAATTCTCCAATGGACAAGGGAGTGAGGGTTTTCGACCAAAGTTCAAAATGGAGCATTTTATTGATAGACCGAGCAGTAATAGGGAAAAGGACATTATGGTTTGGGGATAAAAATACTCTATGAATTGGTTCATAATTAGCATGGAACAATGGATAATTTCGGTGAACATATGGACTAAGGGTAAAAGGTATCTTGGGAAATTAGATTCCCATAACCCAATGATGTCCAAGCCTTTCAAATAATCGTCTCTGCAGTGACAATGAATTCAAAGGGGGCTTTCACTGAAAACTAAGTCTTTGATC
The DNA here is from genome assembly GCA_034641835.2 of Pinus albicaulis. NCBI lineage: Eukaryota > Viridiplantae > Streptophyta > Pinopsida > Pinales > Pinaceae > Pinus > Pinus albicaulis. Next base: position 57,855 of record JAXQQM020093065.1, read on the forward strand.
TAAAAATATTTATCCACTAATGACAAATATTCCAATTCTCTATGAGGGGCGTTCAATGGAGCAACATTTAAGGCTACAGGAAATTTCATTCTCGGTTCTTGTGTATTTAAAGATGGAAATTCAGGGGTTTTTATGAAAATTTAGAAGAATTACAAGTTTTGACGGGGGAAATGGGTACAATTGCAAGTCCAGTACTATTATTACAGTTTTTGGGATCAGGGAACGAACTAGCAATCAACTTTAACTCTGTTTTAGTGGAAAAACAAGGAAAACTCAGTTTCTTTCAGAGTTCAGGGAGAAACAGAGTAAATACCTATTTTTAGAGGAAAAACTGTGATTAACAGGTACTAGCTGGTGGCAGATGGATATCGGAACACTGGTTTGATAGTAGCTTTTAGCAAAATTCAGTTGAACAGTAGTTTGACAGTCGATTTTGAATTTCTTCGCACAGAGGGCACAATCGCTTTCAATATACAAAATGACAAAAAATGCGTGAAGTTTTGTTTTATTTGTAAAGTCAAAAGGAATTTTTTATTATTTTTGAGGATGATGTCATCGGGTACGATGGACATGTCACGGGGAATGGGTGGTAAGCGGTATATTCCGCACCACTTTTGGGAGAAGGCGGTTTTTTACGAATTGGCAGTGATTCCATTGAGCACACGACGCGTGGCCAGTGCAGTGTTTGGAAACCGCTCCCATTTCGCGCGTTAAGTCTCGGACGGAGGATGGGCAGCGGAATGCTTGTGAGCCGTAGATCTTTAGGCAGATGATCCAATGGTGATCCGGACGGGAAGCTGTTGTGGGAGTTAATGCGTGGGCCCATTAACTTAATTAATCTTTTCGGGAGTTATTTCATTGGCGGAGGGTAGGTTATTAACTAATCCAGGTGATTAATTAATTCCATTTTTATGAAGGGTTGGGGTCAGATATTTCGGGTTTTATTTGTTTTTTTCATTTAAAACATAAAAATATATGTTTAAACCCTTTTTCTATGTATTTTTTATTATATAGAAATAAATCAATATGATTCATTTACTATAAGGGGCGGGGATACTTATATGGATAAGTTTTTAGCCAAAGGGATTTATAATGCGGGTTTTTTTTTTCCTCATGTGGGTTTAAATACTTTAGCTAAAACCTATAGTAAAAGGGTTTTTTTGGGTTATTTACATAAAAGAAGTTATATATATAGGAAAATGTTATTTGTTATAAGGATTTAATAAATAAAATCAAATGTTAATATGACAAGGGAACAACGAAAACTCAAAATACTTTACACAACTAGGAAAGTGAAGATTTCTGAAGAAACTTGCATTATATCAACTTCAACACTTAGACTTAGAATAGCAAGTAATTTTGAGGGATTTTTATGAAATATAGCATGATTTTCCTAAGTAAAATGGAATTTTACTTAGGAAAAGATTAAAATTGAATGAGTGTAATGATGAATAACTTCAAGTACTTAGGTCTTTTCAATTATTGGGCCGAGGGTCCGGTCCCTCCAAAAGTCAAGGAAATGCCTTGAGCCCCTTTAATCTTCAAATTCCTTAGCACTTAGGGGAAATTAGTAAATTGTTAGGGAAAAAGTGAGATGGGAAGTTAATGATTTTGACCTTGTTGTGTTCTAAAATTCTGCCAATGTGGTGTTCTGCCTTTGCACTTGGTGATGAAAGTAAAAATGAACACATTTAGAACCATCATTCATCACATGCAATCCTGCAACAACATCTACCTACCCTACTTACTTTACCCTACCATTTTGTCTTCTTTATTAGGGTGCACTTAGACTGGAAAACCCTTATCAATCTTCTTTTCCTTTTACATGGCAAACATATCTAAGTCTACACTTATTACATCCAAGGGCTCAGATTAAACTGTTGAGCACCTTTTATCAACTCTACCTATCTACTTATCTGCCAAGATTAAACTGTTTGGTCAGATTTTTATTCTCTATTCTACAACATGAAATTGAAAAATGAATGAGTCAAGTTTAAACAGTTTGACTCTTCATAAATTGTGGCAAAATTTTGACAAGCTGCACACAATTTTGTTTATTACAAAAAATGAAATAGTAGTGGCATTTAGACTTGCACACTTTCCTGGTATATTTTTGTTTGGGGTTCATTTCTTTCGCTTTTTTGACCATTTTATTCTTTTCACCCTTTGATTTTTCTTTTAGGGTATACCCTCTTTACATTTTTTAAATTTTTTGATTTTTTGATTTTTTAAGAATATGGAACACCTTTGCAACAAGAAAAAGGTTTGAACATATTGCATAGTTCAACAAGTCAATCATGAAAAATGATACCTATTGGTATAGGAGTCTAACAACTTACATAGGCAGGCATGCCTTAGCACTTTACACATATTAGCATATTTGACATGCCTTTAAACTATCTGGCACATGTTAGCATTCCTTAAAATTCCTTGGAACTCATGCCCTCACAACTAGCCTTACATTTTTTCATGACTTGGGAACCCAATAAAGTCCTTAACTATTGTAGTTCATGTGACACTGGTCTGCTTCAGTCGTAACAACTTGATCAATTGCACCTACTACAAGTAGATTGTGCCTTGTTCACCTAAGAACAACCTATAACTCATCTTAGGCCACTCATGTCCAAGATGGAATTTACCCACTTAAGAACTTACCAAGGCAAGGATCACATCTAGCTGTGGCCATAAAACAACCAAGAAACATAGCTTACATAGGCAATATTTCACATGTATGTCAAGTTCATATAAACAATAGAGAATTAACTGAGAATTTGCAAGAACCAAAAGATACACAAGACACACAAGATATAAGTCGGCCCAAGCCGAGTGCCCCAAAACCTATACACAACAATGTACAATTTGCATTTTTCTAAAATATTTTAAAACATGACCATTCGGCTAAAGTGTGCCACATGTCGTATACAAATAATACATAAAGGAAAAATAGTATAGTGCCCAACACAAAGTTTCCCTTTGTCTTAAACTGCTTTGTCGAGCCCCTTATCACAATCATAGGCTTGCCTCTTGTAAATCCTATTATGAACTTCTTCTAACACACTTCATCCTTGGAAAACTTGAATTCACTGACACTCCCTAACACACACTATTATTTGTTCATTTCCAAGCATTTTGACCTAGTTCTCCCTTGTGATGCCTCGAGACTCCTTAACACTCCTCAACATGCATTAACATTTTCCAACATGTGTTAGCATGCATTTTCATTCCTTGGTATGCCCTAACCCTCCTTATTTATCATGCCATCACAACTACCCTTACTTAATTTTCAACTTGGGAACCCAACCAAGTCCTCGCTTGTCTATAGGAGCTTGACCAAGTTATGATTACTACAACTAGACTATGTTGTTGAATTTTGTAGCTTGGGAGGTAATCCGCAAGCCTAGTGAGATGGGTTTGTGTGAATTTGGCCACAAAAGTATTTGTGGAAAAATAGCCCAAGCGAAAGGGCCTTGGACCCAAGATGGGGTTTAAAATATGAAAGAAAATAAATTAAAAAAAAGAATATTTCCTAAGGTCTAAGTGGATAAGTTTGAGCATTCTTAAGAGGTATAGATAGGAAAATATATTTAAGGAGGCCTTGGTACGAAGGAAAGAACATCAAGTGATAAGGAGCTCATTTGATCAAGGAGGCCAAGAGAGATGTATTGCTAAAGTAGGTCGAGTTAGAGGGTTGAGTAAGTGTTGATAAAGGGAGGCCATGATCATCCACCAAGAGTAAGATCATCATGTGAGGGTTCACAAGAATGTCACATACCTTAATGGGTTCAACGTAGGAAGTATGATGGCATATTCTTGCTTCTATTATGGCAGATCAAGCTCAAGTGGGGCAGCTCCTGAGAATTTTGGCATGTGATTTCAGTTGTGTTTCTGTGTGAAGGCCACATAAAATTTTGAAATAGTAGAGAGGTTTGATACCCTACCTTGTGGTGGTTAGTAGGTTGCAAGGTCTATGATAAATACCAACACAAATGGAGGAGGGTCTACACTAGAGTTTAGGGCCACAACGGAAGTAGTCGTAGGTGTAATATTGACTAAGGTAACCATAGTTTGAAGGTTGTAGAGATCTAAAGTTCAGATCAAGATTCAGTCAAATAAATGCCCATAATCTATGGATCCATATGAGCTAGGCCAAGTCTCTTACGGAGGAAAGAGTTGTCATTTTTTCTATGGGTAGATAGGGTGTGTTCTAAAGTAATTAGAATAGAAGTATAATTCCCTATTTAGGAAGGTTTCCTAAGGTTTTCCATTAAGACTGTGATAATATTTTTCATAGTATAAGAGGGGTTGTGACCCTTAAAGAGAGGTTAATATCTACAATATATACCACAAATTTAGAAAATGGTTTGCAAAAGTATGTGCGGAGATAGAAAATCTGAAGGAAGGTGTAACTTGAATAGAAAATGGAGCAGAAGAAATGTTTCATATGAGGAATGGATTAACATGAAGAGGAGTTGATTTTGGTGGACTGCCCATATAGTTTTGGACAGAGATCTGAAGCAGCCTATAAACATTTAGTCAATGGAATTTTAATGGATGATTTATGACCCTAGTTCAATCATCTACAAATTGTTAGAAAGATGATAATATGAGTAGTTCATATTTGTTCATATATTGGACAACAAAGAAATTGGTATACAAGAATAGTGATTTTGAGAGGACTCAAATCACTATGAGGTGTCATATTTGAAGAGTCCTAGATGAGGGAAATGTTGTGGGCACTATATTAATAAAATAATTGAATATGGTTGGGAAAATTGATGGTAGTCCAAGTAAAATTGGAGGGTTGTTAGGTGATTGTCAAAGAATATCTCTAAGTCTTGCACTTGTGAAGGAAGACAAGACTGGTAGAAGGGTAGGTGTATTGGGCCTAAGGACATGCATACTTTGAAGCACTAAAGTAGCAGTCAAGTGGGCTAGAAAACTAGCCCTAGTTCATCGTATTGTAGTGGATTGTGTCACCGAGAAGAAGGGAAACCTTCATATCCCTAAACTTGTCATATTGGAGCAGCAGATGGAAAAAGTGGGAAAACCAAAGAATTGTTCACAACAGAGTTGTGAACAAATGATCGAAAACCATAAGTGTTGTAGACCTTAAAGGAAAAAAGAGGTAGATAGAGGGATTTTTTTTTTGATCCAAGTTCAATAACCTAAAGGAGTTGAGTTCATTAATAGAGGAAGATTGAGGAGTTGCATGATGGGAGGCAAGAGGACCGGCCAGATGTGTTCAAGACATATGGATTGAAAGGTATATGTGTGGCCACCATCAAAAAGTGGGTCAAGTGTTGTCTTGTTCAAGGTATATTGGTTGTAAAAGGACTAACACCAAGCCCTAGTTGTATTCCTTGTATCAGTGTGATTGTAAAGGGCCATGATCACTGGTATGAGAGCTCTAACCTATTATATTATAGTTTTTAATTTAATGAAGAACGTCCTGAAAATTTTTAAAAATTTCATGCGTACTAGTTGATTCCCTGATGTGTGTAGATTTCGTTGTGCAAAGTAGATGTGTTGTGGCACTTGATTTTGTTTTCATAAAAGATTCTAAGACCAAACCCAGATTATCATGTGTTGTGGAAATTAAACATATGCCTTGTTCACCTAAGAACTACATGTAACTCATCTTAGACTACTCATGTCCAATCTCAACTGATCCCACTTAACAAGTTACTAAGACAAGTCTCATCATATCTAACTGTGGTCATAAAACAACTAAGCAACAAAATTTACATCTTGACATGCCATAACACCTGACATATATTAAATTCCTTAGCATTATGTGGCATGTGTTAGCATCCCCTACACTCCTTGACATGATTTTACACTCCCTAACACACCCTAGCACTTCCTGACACACCTTGGTAGTTTAACATACCTTGGTATTGCCTAGTATATAACCTTGTGAATCCCTCCTTAACAAACCTAGAACTCATTAACACTCCCTATCACACACCATTATTCATTCATTTCCATGCATTTTGATCTAGTGCTTCCTTGTGTTTACTTGACACTCCCGAACATTCCCTACCACGCATTGGCACACCCTAACACCTGGAACATCTTGGCATGTCACCCTATCACTCTAGCATTCCTTGGCACCACCTAGCATACCTTGTCACTCTCTCCTTAGCACACCTAGAGCTCATTAAAACTCCCAGTCACAAACTCTTATTCATTCATTTCCATGCATTTTTACCTAGTGCTCCCTTATGTTTCCATAGCATTCCTTAACACTCCTTGGCATGTGTTGGTACACCCTAGAACCTAGGACATATTGGCATCTCACCCTGGCCTCTAGCATGCCTTAACACTTCCTAGCATACCTTTTCACTCCCTCCTTAGCACACTTGGAACTTAATGAAACTTCCAACCACAAACTCTTATTTGTTCATTTCCATTCATTTTGACGTAGGGCTCCCTTGTGTTTCCCTGACACTCCTAGTTAACACTTCCTTGCATGTGTTGGAACATCTTGGCCACATTCCACCATAACACTCTAGCATTCCTTAGCATTGCCAAGCATGCCTTTTCAATCATCCTTATCACACTTGGAACTCATTGAAACTCATTGTCACACACTCTTATTCATTCATTTCCATGCATTATGATATAATGCTCCTTTGTGTTTCTCTAGCACTCCCTACCACTCCTTGGCACACATTGGCACACCTTGGAACTTGGCACATCTTGGCATGATTTCCTAGCACTCTATCATGCCTTGGAATTTACTATCATACCTTGTCACTCTATCCTTAGCACACCTATAACTTGCTAACACTCCCTATCACACATTCTTATTCATTCATTTCCATGTAGTTGAAAATAGTTCTCCATTATGTTTCCCTGGAACTCCCTAGCATGCGTTGGCACCAAGCCCTAGCACCTAGCACATATTGGAATTCCTAACATGCCTTGGAAATTTCTAGCATGTGTTAGCACTTCCTAGGATTCCCTGAACACCTTGGAACTCCCTAATTTTCATGCCCTCATATTAGATAACCTTACTTTTTTTGTGACTTGGGAACCCAACCAAGTCATTGAAAAAATAGTGGTTTTTCTAGCACAAAGTCGCCCTTTGTTTGAAATTGATTCGTCCATCCCCTTATCATAATCATATGCTTTCCTCCTGAAATTCGTATTATTAAATTCTCCTAACACACTTCGTCCATGGGACACCTGGAATTCACTGACACTCCCTTACAAACACTCTTATTCATTCGTTTCCATGCACTTTGAACTAGTTCTCCCTTGTGATGCCCTAACACTCCCAAACACTCCTTGTCATGCATTAACACTAAATGGCATGTGTTAGCGCACCTTTTAATTCATTGGGACACCCTAGCACTCCTTAACTATCATGTCCTCATAACTACCATTATTTTTTTTAGGCTTGGGAACCCAACCAAGTCCTGTCTCGACTATAACAACTTGACCAAGTTTCATTTACTAGAACTAGACTATGCCTAGTTCACCTAAGAATGTATTATAACTAATTTTAGGCTACTCATGGCTAATATTAACTCATCCCACTTAAAAATTTACCAAGTCAAGGCTCACATCCAATCATGGCCATAAAACAACTAAGCAACATAGTTTACATCTTGACATGCCATAACATCTGGAACGTCTAAAAATACCTTGGAACTATGTGGCATGTGTTAGCATCCCCTGCATTCCTTGACATGATTTGGATCTCCCTAACACACCCAACCATTCCCTGACATGCCCTGGAACTCTAGAATGCCTTGGAATTTCTTAGCATATAACCTTTTCATTCCTTCCTTAGCACAGTTGGAACTCACTGACACTCCCTATCACAAAGTCTATATTTGTTCATTTCCATGCATTTTGAACTATTTCTCCCTTATGTTTCTGTGGCACTCCCTAACACCCCCTGCCACACATTGGCACACCCTGACACTTGGCACATCTTGGCATGTCTCCCTGGCACCCTAGCATTCCTTGGCACTACCTAACATACATTGTCACTCTGTCCTTAGCACACATAGAATTTTCTAACAATACCTTTCACACACTCTTATTCATTCATTTCCATGCAATTCAAATTATTTCTCCCTTGTTTTTCCCTGGCACTCCATAACACTCCCTGACATCATTGACACACCCTAGCACTTGACACATCTTGGCATGTTTCCCTAACCTCTAGCATACTTTGTCACTCCCTCCTTAGCACACCAGGAACTCACTGACACTTCCTATCACATTATCTTAATTTTTCATTTGAATGCATTATTTTCGCCTAGTGCTCCCTTGTGTGTCCCTAGGACTCCTTAACACTTCATATCATCTGTTGGTACACCCTAGCACCTGGCACATCTTAGCCACATGCCACTCTGGCACACTAGCATGACTTAGCACTGCCTAGCATACCATGTCACTCCCTCCTTAGCACACGTAGAAATCGCTGAAACTCCCTGTCACACACTCTTATTCATTCATTTCCATGCATTTTTACATAGTGCTCCCTTGTGTTTCCCTGGAACTCTCTAACAATCAACACACATTGGCACTTGGAACATATTGGTATGCTTCCCTAGAACTCTAACATGCCTTGTAAATATCTAGCACATATTGTCACTCCCTCCTTAGCAAAACTGGAACTCCATAACATGCCCTATAACTCCCTAATACATATTGGCTCTTGGAACTTAGTGGCACTTGAAAATTATTGGCATGTGTTTGGATGCCCTAGAATTCCTTGGCATGGTTTAAGATAAAATTTATTTGAGATCAATTATTCACAATTAAGAGAGAAGTAATAGAGGATGATTTGGCACTTAAGACACACTAAAATGTGGCCCTTGGCATGTATTGGCACTAGTGTTGGTATGCCTATCATGCCCGTCTTGAAAATGTGAGGTCTTGAATTATTAACCCTCACAGGTGTTCATTTATTTTCATTTTAACTTGGTGTTACCTTCTGTCGCTTGACACTCCTTCACACACGTTCGCCTAAGAAATTCCTATAAATCATCCTAGGCTACTTATTTCCAATCTCAACTCATCCCACTTAACAAGTTACCAATTCAATGCTCACATCCAACCGTGGCCATAAAACAACTAAGAAACATAGTTTACATCTTGACATGGCATAGCAACTAGCATATTTAACATTCCCTTAGCACTATTTGGCATGTGTTAGCATCCCCTACATTTATTGGCATTTTTTTCACTCCCTAAGACACCCTAGCACTCCCTAGAATTTCCTAACACTCTAGAATGCCTTGGAACTACCTAGCATATAATCTTGCCACTGCCTCCTTAGAAGACTTGGAACTCGCTGACACTCCCTATCACACACTCTTATCCATTCATTTCCATGCATTTTGAACTAGTTCTCCCTTGTGTTTCTGTGGAACTCCCTAACACTCCTTGGCACACATTGGCACACCCTGACACCTAAAACATCTTGGCACCTCACCCTGACACTCTAGTATTCCTTGGAACTATCTAGCATACCTTGTCACTCCCTCCTTAGCACACCTAGGACTCACTGAAACTCCCTATCACATAGTCTTATTCATTTTCATGCATTTGAAACTAGTACTCCCTTGAATTTTCCTTGGCACTCCATAACACTCCTTGACATGCATTGGCACACCTTAGAAACTGGCACATATTGGCATGTTTCCCTAACGTCTAGCATACCTTGTCACTCCCTCCTTAGCACAGCTAGAACTCACTAACACTTCATGTCACAAACTATTATTTGTTCATTTCCATGCATTAATTTTACCTAGTTCTCCCTTGTGTTTCTCTGACACTCCCTAACACTTCCTAGCACATGTTGGCACACCTTGGAAACTAACACATCTTGATCGTATGCCACCCTGGCACTCTAGAATGGCTCAGCGGTACCTAGCACACCTTGGCACTCTCTCCTTAGCACACTTGGAAATCGCTGACACTCCTTGTCACACACTCTTAATTATTCATTTCCATGCATTTTTATGTTAGTTTCATCAATTTTTTAACATAAAGGAAGAGCCCCTGAGGTTTAAAACCGTAACCCTAGAATCAACTTCTGAGTGGTGCATCTTTTTCATAAAATATCTATTTGGGGCACACAATAAGTCCATTTGAAAGAAACATGTTTAGGATTACAACTTTTGGTTGGTCCTAGGGAATGACATGAAAACCTATGCACTCATAAATGGCAAAAAAACATCATCTAGGGCCTACAAATGACCCTAGAAGTTTGAGACCCAAAAAACCATAGAAAAAGTTATAAGAAGATAAAGAACCATTGAGTTAGTGGACAAGGTTGGTGGCCACCAATATCCCCCGAGATTAGAATGCCACATAATTTAGGGTGGGAGATAAGGTATGGTTGCATTTTTATAAAGAACACCTCTTAAGATCCCATTGGAAGTACCACCCCCCCGACTCTCCATTCTGATATAGGCCTTACACAAACACAAAGGTTGCAGGTGAAGACACTTCTAAATCAAATATTCCCTTTTCTTTTCCTTGAACCTTATAGTTAATGTGGAGCTACTTCAACCATATTTCCCACTTCTCATAGGAACCTCATGTTCCTACTTTGGCGCACGTGTCTCACTAAGAGCCATATTCAACAAAATTTTCCCCACTTGACGAAGGAAATAGACACAAAATGGACCACTTATTCATAAGGGGGGACAATTGATTCAATAGAATACTAGTGACGACCCACTTGTTACATTGATTCAACATTATTCCACATCTTGGTAGTTATTTTATAGTGTTTTAGACCTCAAACTTATCGTGCCTTTTTTGGGAATTTCCCTTGCATTTTTGGCATCTGTCATAGGCTAAAGACACATAGTATGGACTGTAATGGTCCAAGAAATGTCCTAAATGGAGTTTGAATGCAAAATTTGTATCCTCGGGAAGTTGATATATAAATTAGCCTCTTTGGGCGCACATTATTATTGGCACATCATTTCCTAGGGCTAGGGTTTTGGCATCTTAGGACATCATACTTTATGTTCAAAGGTAGTTTTGGAATCTTGTAATGTTCCTGCTTATTCCTTCTTCTTTTGGAATTCCTCATCTCTTTTCCTCTGAAGCTCTTCATCATGTTTCCTTTTTTTTCCTACTGTTTGACTCTTTGTTCAGTTTCCAAAGCCAATTGTTTCACCAAGTCATCTTGTTCTACTTTCCTTTTCTCATCTTCTACCTCCTTCGCTTCTTCCTCTTCTTCAATCCTCCTTTTGAGTTTGTCTGCTTCTTTTTCCAATGCTTCCTTGATCTCCTTCACCTATTCCAATTCCCTTTGGAGCTTTCCAAATTCTTCCTGGAGGTTGAAAATAGGTGAAGCATGGGTCTGTTTGAACTTCTTATGAGTTCCTTGACTTAGCTTTTCTTTAACCTCGGATGGATAAATAAGTCTCTTGAATATTTCCTCATCAATATCCCTCTCATGAGTATAAGCCTACATCTAGTTGATAAAAACACAATGACTAATAATCACAGCTTCAAGATCATGTATCCTGAATATTGTCTCTCCAAAATGATATGATTCAATTTCATTGGCCTCTTTCATGGCTTGGCTAGTGCCATAAACTCCATAGTATATGATCCTGATAGGTAACTTGGGCCATATTGACCTCTTTTCCCTCTTAAGAGTACCTGTAAGTCGATGAGAAAACGTCTGATATAATATTTCCAACCGAACCACTCTTTCTGAAGCATATAAAGGTAGCATACGAGGAGATATAAATGCACTATATGGCATAAAATCTAATGTAAATCCCCTGTTCATGAAAATACTAGTATCTAATGCCTCCTATAATTTCCTTTTATTGTTCCAAGAGGCATGTACACTCTTTCTCAAATAACAAAGAGTATATTGGAGAAATAAAATGGTTGCATATTCTTTTCATCTATGATTTATGCTTGTAATCCCATAAGAGCTTGCATTAAACATGTACCAGAGGAAAATACTTAGACCATTTCCATTCTAGTTCTGAAAATTTATTTTCTGAACAAATGGATTCCAAAAGGTAGTTGGACATAAAGAAAATAGTAGGCTTGGCACTCTTCACTCCCGTGAAAGCTTTATATAATGAAGGGGACATTGTTATGTAGGTAAATCCTCTCTGCGGACAGAGACAATCCCTCTAGCCCTAGAGTGGGTCTAGCAACAAGGGAACAAGCTAATGTGTAGGTTCCTAGTTAATGAATGAAATAGGTTGGGTTAGATTTTCCTACCTATAGTCCAACATGATTGTTGTAGCTGTAGTAGCGGCAGCCTCTTGATCTCTGTCCCTACAGGTCACGGTCCTTCAACAATGGTACTAGGATGCCTGCACAAAGATCAAAGGACAAACGCAACATACAAGACAATGACTGCATTGATAACTAGCTAATCAGTCAAGGAATATTAAACATATTGCGTTAAATAAACCATATTAACACATGATGGGAACCAGACATTAGTCATGTATATAAAAATAGAAAGAAAGAGATTACAACCAGAGCCTTGATGTCGCAGCCTCCTTCAACGGGTTCAGTTGAAGCGTGTCTTGAAGGTTTTTTTGGGAATTGGGATGAGGTGAGGACACAAGCCTAAGCTCTCTCTCGACAAAGGTCTCTTTCCCTTCTCTATCTCACCAACAAAATGTTCAACAATTCCTCTTTAGTTGTTCAGCTGTTCAGCTAGTGTATCAATGGGAGATAGCTTTATTTTTAGAGGGAGAGGAAGAGGTTGGGATCCCTACAATTGTGGAAGAGAGGCCTTATCCTTTGGGAGGTTTCCCCAAAAGGTGGAAACAATAGGCAAAAGGAAGGTGTTCGTGGTTATTCAGTCGAACCACCCAAGCTGACTCGCCCACAAAATTGTTAGCATGGAAACTTTGCCTTTGTATTTAAAAAACATTCCAAAAACATCTTGGCATAGGTAGCTCACTGGGATAGAGCGCCAATGGGTGTGGGGCCCAGTGTTAATCTTCCTCATTGGCACGAGGGCATAATGGTCTACCAACGCTAACCCAAAAACATGTGTCTCTTATGGTCTGCTTAAGAAATTGTCAATAGAAGGAATGTTTTACTCATGGCAAGGGATACAATGATGGTCTTTGCAAGGCATGACACTTCTTATTAGTCACTAAAATGGTCCTCCAATGTGTGGGATGGGGATTGCAGGGAGAGTGACAAAATTCTGTGTAACAGACATGATTACACTCTAGTTGAATGTTGGCCCATGATTTCACTTTTACCTCTTGTGGAGCAATAGTTACACTTTCTACATTGTGATTTTACGGCAACGATAGCGTGCGATCCAGCAGACCAATCTTGAATTCGTTAGTTCTAGGTAAGAGCTAACATCCTTCCCTACATTTTGATTATAATTTGATTATCTTCAACCCAAAACTTGGAAATATATGGGGGAAATTGCAAAAAATAGGGCACGGCGGGTGGCGCGAGTATCGGACATGGACTCACACTAATCACCCAAAATTTTGAACTGGGGCACGCTAATTGGCGTGACTATTTCGAAAACAATTGTGCCAACCACGAAGTCCATTTTTTGTTAAAAAATGCAAGAAAATAGGCCCAATTTCAACAATCAAAAGCTTTGAATTCATATAATGACATCCCTATGAATGTTTTTGCAGGTGTGAAGCGGAAAAATGGTGATCGAATGGAAAGAACGAGAACATAGTGAAGAAGACGAACTTGCAATGGAAAAAGAAAGATGCATGGAATCTCTCAAAGATCGTGGACTCAAGAAATTCTTCATGACACCATGCCTTAGAGCTCAACCAGAGTTGTTGCAATACTTGATTAGTGTCTAGGAAGTTGATCTAGAAAAGTTCATTGTTCATGATCAAGAACTCAAGATTGAAGTTTCAAATTTTTATCTCATAATAGGGCTATCGCGGAGGGGGGAAGTACTAATACTGATTGGCACTTGGCCCACAATGGAGAACATGAGTATGGTGATTGGCAAGGTGTGTATAGGGACAAGGAAAGGATCATGAATTAGAAAAGTGGATATCCAAACTATTCCATACTTGGCACTAAAGGTAGTGTTGCACACCATCACATGAGCTGCAGGATCGCAAGCACCACATGAAGCTACAAAGACACAACTACTTCTTGCTGTAGATTGCCGGAAACTAATCCTCTACAACTGGGCAAAGGTAGTGAAAATCAACATGAAGAATCAACTGACAAAGTGCAAGAAAACCAAGCCGAAGTAGTTCGGTTATGATTCCATTCTGGTATCGTTCATCTTGGAATGACTACCAATATTTCAGTGTCAGGAGGTGATAGTCCTGACACCACCAACATAAAAGCCACAGATGGCTTGTTGGGTAGCTCTGATGCCAAGGTCAGGGGGCAGTCAACAGATGTCCTGAAGATTGGAGTTCTTTGAGTGGTTCCGCCAAAAAATTATCATCGTGGAGGATTGGCCCTACTCTGGCACAGATTTCACTAGTGATGTAGAACTCCCACTCCCAGAAGGAGAGGATTGGGATGAAGTCCTTGGTAAGACTCATTTTTTATTTTCATGAGTATTATGATTTTTTTTCGTTATGCATGTTACGACATAAAATCCATATGTTTGCAGATGTTGGCCCAGAGATACCTGCAGGTATGTCCCTAATAGCGCGGCGAATCCCTTGTGACTTTGATGTTGCCCCTCATGGTGAGGGAGGCGAGGAGGAGGAAATCATACGCAACTTGGAGGGTTTCTCCCGTGGGATCCCGAACTATGTGTGATTCGATGATGTTCCTCATGTATACCAAAGACACACTGCAGGGGTGTCAAACAGAGTTCACCGCTTACTAACGCGGCCTGTACGGGTAGTGACATGCTATCATGAGCATCATGCTGAGTAGACACCTAGGTTTTATTTCCACATATTTTGAGAGACATGATGTCTCAGGATGTAACCAAAACACACATATTTTTTGAACTTATGATGCATATTGATGAAAACATTCGATATATATATATATATATATATATATATATATATATATATATAAAGATATTTGCGTCGGTGTGCATCATAAGTTCAAAAAATTATGTGTGTTTTGGTTACATCATGTCTCTTATGGCAAGGCTAAACGATCATCTGCTAAACAACGTGTGACATTTCAGCTGCCGGGTACAAGCTCACCTCGGTGGTGGGCTGCGGCGGCACCCACCACGATATTAATCTCCTAATATACACGAGGAGACATCATCGAATCACGCATGGTCCGGGATCCCAGAAACCCTCGGGGTGCGTATGATGCATGCGCGCAAACATTCGATATATATATATACATAGCTATTTTCCTACCATGGATCTTTTTCCATGTGATGATGATTTTTTTAATTATGCAAATATCTATAATACAATGTTGCTTGTGTGTCGATTAAACATTCATTTGCACCAGGAATATGTGGATATGTAATGTAATCAAAATATAACAAAAAACGAACACATAAATACAAACAACACTTAACCAGGGGTTTCTATTTGAATAATGTCCATTAAGTTTAGAAACGTATTTGCGATGCATATTTTACAAAAATGCACGAATACGGGGTAATCACCTCGGTTAATAGTTCAATAACAACACTATACTCGGCTTTTGTTGAAGTTCATCCTAGACATATACCTTGAAAAGTGTATCAACTCACTGATAGGATCATAACCATAAATCACCTAGGCATAGAAGATGAGTTGCAGGTACTGCAGGGAGCACCATCCGCGAAACTGATATAAGGGGTAATAGAGATCTACACAATAAAAAATGACACAATAAGCATGAAAACGCTCGGAAAGCACACCAAGCCAAAAATATAAAAAAATGAAAAGAACACCTATGTACACAAAACATGCACAAATGACTCAATGGATATTCAATCCATTAATGCCAACTTGTATGATGAGAGCAAGCTGGTGCGGGGGACGTGGGATGAAATTCTCCAAGTCGAAAGTGATAAGGCTTGAATTAATAGGATCAACCTTGTCGATTGCAGATAACAAAGCCTTATATTGAGACAAACCTCTGAAGTACTTCTAATGCAGACATTGCAGAGGGCGCCTGATCCAAATCCTCAACAATACTGTAATGTTGAGCAACACGAGCATTGGGATTGTAAGAAGACTTACGGAGTACACCTTTGGGAGGTGATCATACAAGGGGCTCAGTACTGGGTCGTTCAATTTGAAGAGGGCTAGAAGTAGGCAGAGGAGGAGGACCATCAATGATATATTTCCCCACTGCCTAACATGATTTGGTATAATATTTCGACCAGGTAGCAATAGAAATGGATGCAGAACCGTTCATCATGAAGACTTGAGAGACAAATGGGGCAGAGGAATGAGGTTGCTCTACCATCTGGGTCTGCTGTGATGGAAAATTTTATTTGAGAATAGTCGTAGTTCCTTGGGTGCTTTTGAGAAATCTACTCACTTCGGCCCATCAAGGATGGCCCTTGGTGTAGTGCTCTTCATCACAAATCAAGCAAGGACACTTCAGTTTATGCTGTGAATCTTCATCAGCATGGGATTTTTGAGAATCCTATTTCGAGGTATCGACTTTGGCCTTAAATTTACCCTTATTTTTTCCCTTGGAAGTTTTATCTGCTGGATTAGCCTAAACGACATTGACTTCCGTAGTTTTACCAGAATTCGGGTTAGTTTGAGAAGCAGTATCATTGGAAGGATTAAATTTTTTCTTCCCAGGGTTCGAAGAAGAATACTTCTAGGAAGTCTGAGACACAGAACTGATGATACCATTAACAAATGGTGTCATCGGTGCTTTGGAAGTTCCAGGTCGAGGAGCATCAGGAAAGATATCATACAACGTGCCAGACTAGGACTACACATGATCAAGGTACGGGGCACAAGAAATGGCCTGTTCTTCGGTTACACATGCCCCCATAGATATGTATTTAGCGATTTGATTGAGAAATGAGGTAGTGAACCAATAAGTTAGAAGCTGATCAGGAATGTCAAACTTGATCAAGTGATGGTGATGCATCCATTCATGAATATGATCTGAGATATGAGTAGCTCGATCTTGTTTCAAGAATGTGAGGAGGTGCATCCCGGTCTCATACTGAACTGGTAACTGAAAATATGTAAGAAACACCATGGATAAAGAGTTTAAATCTTGAAATATACCAATAGATAATTCAATGGACCACTTTGCAGTGGCACCAATAAGAGTCAGTTGGAAAAGACAGAGTCAGATGGAATCGTCAACCCAAGAGTTAGAGGAACACCAAAGACGGTATGTAAAAACATGTGCTTGGGGGTCTTCTCCGAACTTTCCCTCAAACATAGGAAAATAGCCATGAATTTTGATTTAACTGGAGGCCAATACAGTTTATGAAGAATTGGATCATTTGTCAATTTTGACACATCAGGCAGTTCCAACGTAGTGAGAAATGGAAATTGATGATTAAAAGGCATTAGAGGTGGTTGATAAGGACCAATGTTAACATTCCACCCAGGCTGAGTGAAATTTTATCCCCATATGTTTTGTCCTGGAGGATTCTATCCATAGGGGTTATAAGCTGGATAGTTCTACCCATACTGGGGTTGAGGACCAGGATACTGATTCTAAGCATAACATTGAGGTCCTTGATGAGCAACATATGGATTCTGCTGTGGAATGTAAGCATTGCCTTGAGGTGGATTATACACCATCTGGGATTGATTTTGAGGGTAATAAGTAAAACCTTGGGGTGCACTATATACCACCTAATATTGACCTTGAGGAGGGTAAGTAGCGCCTTGAGGTTGAGCAGGTGGTACCTGGTGAGCAAGTTGAATGGGCTATTGAGCTGGTTGAACTGGTTGAACCGATTGTTGAGCAAGTTGAACAGGTTGAACCGGCTGCTGAGTGGGTTGAGTAGTTTGAATCAGCCACTGAGGCTAGGCAGACTGTCCCTGCGGAGAAGGTTGGCCTCGATACTGAGGGCCACTGGGTTTCCCTTGTGGAATAGGTTGGCCTGATGGTTGCGATGGACCAGGTTGCCCCTAATGACCGAGTTGACCTGGAGCAAGACCATATGGTTGTCCTTGTTAAACAAAAGCTTGGACTTGCAGAATGTAAGGTTGTTTTTGTTGCACAAAAGGTTGTCCCTGTGGTGGATACATTTTCCCCCTAGGAACATAAGATGCTCCTAGTTAAAATTTAGGTTGATCGAAAGGACCATAGGGTTGTCCTTGTTGGACCGAAGGTTGGCCCTATAAGGGTTGTCCTTACGGACTGTAAGGTTGTCCCTGAGGACCAAAGGGTTGTCCCTGTTGGATCAAAGGTTTTCCCTGTAAGGGTTTTCCTTATAGACCTGAGGGTTGTCCCTATATCAATGGCCCTTGATGAGGAACAATCTGATAGGGATCAGTCGGAGGCAGATAAGCAACCTGATTAAGATTGTTGGGAGGAAAATAAACAGGGTTACCGTAGACATCATAGTGATGGGGAGGATTGACAAGAGCTTGTGGATGCTGAAAACCCTAAGAGTTTTGCTATGGGAAAGCCAACAGATACTCATCGAAAGTAAGGCCGCCAGTGGTAAAAGTAGAAACCGTAGCCGCACTAGAAAAAAGCATGGTTTCCACAACATGAGGTTGTGATCTACTCACAGTGGGCCTGAAAGGCCACGTGGGATTAAGAAAGATAGACCTGCGGGTAGCAAAATATCCTGATGACTGAGTCATAACAACCACTGCGGATGAAGCCACACAAATGGCGTGTCATACCGGGACAGATTTAACAGTGACTAATGAGCTAGGTGTCGAAGGAAACATTCCTAATGTAGGAAGGATCGAACTCCTTGGAGGAGTCGATGTACTGGACTGTGCTATAGACATAACACAAGAAAAAATCTGACTCAAAGTACGATAACCCAATGGAAGAGACACCGATTGAGGAGAAGGTTGACTGGAGACATGTAGGAGATCTTCTGGGAAAAGATGATATTCCCCTGTAGAAACATGCACTTCTTCACTGCCGATAGGACTCAAAGAATCCATGTCTAATAAATTCGTAAGATCGTCGAAAATACGACGAGGACTAGGAGGTAAAGCAGCGGCTAAAACTCGTGATCCCAAGGTAAGAGGAGGGAATTCTTCCTCGCTCCAAAAACCAGACCTAGCACCCTGGGGTGGCCAATTGAACTCAAATGACCCTTCAGGAGGAGACTGGGTTGCGAGAGGTAAAATTTTCGGGAGGATAGGCTGTGAAAACTCGAGAGACCTAGTGGACTGAGGGGTTTCAAAAGAAACATCAGGAAAAGAACTACCACTAGGAGGCAGTGAAGAAGACGACGAAACTGGTGGTTCCACCACTATGATAATATTTCAACATAGGAATGAAAACTTGATAACTTATTCAAGACTTTAAGATAAAACTCTAAGGAACTACAAAAACAAGCCAAGTAGAAAACTTTTAACGAGCATGTGAGCATGGGTAATTAATTTTGTGACATTGAAATGGAACATTGTTATTTCATGTTTTAAGAGTCAAGAAACAGACAAAAGATGACTCTAGTCACTTTCAATATTAAATGAGCATGAAAGGACAAGTGCTCAATGGTCTCTTCACTTTTTGAGTCATGAAAATATTGAAATGACTACTCAGGTGTTGGTTCGAGGGGTCCTGACCTAGGTTCAAAGGTTAAGGTTTGCCAACAAACCCCTATACTACTGGCCCTTTCGGCAGTGACATGCTTGCGTAGGCCAAAGTCTCAACCAAAGTAATATGGGAGGGTGTTGGAACTAGTTTTCTGCACCCTGGGAGAGAGTAGGTAAGTCAAGCCGGTCTGCAATTATCAGATCTATACAGCTAGAGGTTTTTCACAGGAGTTTCAATAAATAACCAGAATACAGTTTATCAGATCTAGTTAACAGGCTCACATCTGCATGTGTACTATCAGCTATAATCACAAAACAATATATTCACAGCAGATTAACAAATCACATATACATTTACCATAAACATAGACAGTTCGCAGCTTACAAATAGACACATCATCATATAACTCAAGTCCACATCAACCATAACAGATTAGACCAGATAACATCAGATATCCGCAATAGTTCCACACATCCATATTATTACCCAAAAATCCTCTTACATTCCCCAAATTACCACCTGTGCACATAGCCAGTAGGGTCCGCACACAATAGGACAAAGGATCTCCACACACACAGCTAGCAGGAGTCCTAACCCAAACAACCCTACCACAGATCTAACAGTTTGTACTTCACATCGGTCTCTATTCATTCCTACTTATGACTCAAAAAAGTTTCATCTATTTATAGTGGTTTAGCCTACACATCCAATGGTCTTCAAAATGTGGTTTGAAGACTCTTAGTCTACCCTTAACCCATTTACAATGCGTTAGGGGCTTTGACCCACCCTAAAACCCTTGCGTTCGACTAAAAAATACAAAATTATACAAAAATGGACAAAATTCATAGCCTTTGGGAGACCTTGCTCCAACAATCCCCCAACACAATCTTGTGACTCATCCCGAGTCACTGTGTTGGTGGAGATTCAACCTGCGCTTGCAATACTCTGATCACCTCGGCTAACAGAGGCAGCACACTTTCACTTTGGACAACTACATTTTGTGCAATGTCGACCAATTGTTCTGATAGTGGTCCCTCATTTGTGGCGGTAACAGTCTCCATAGTTTGATTTAGTTGCTTAATATCAACATCAGCATCCTGTGACAGTTTGAGGGCTTCATCAGCCCATGGTTTGAGTTGGTCACCAAGGATATTCTTTTTTTTCTGCAGGTCCTTGATATCCGCCTAGAGTGCTTGGTTGGTGCGCAGTCATTGCAAGCGCTGAGGAGGCACCAAAGTGGGCAAGGTGGGTTCGATTGTCTCGAAATCCTCTTCTTTTTTTTGTAGGTCCTGGTTTATCCCTCGCAAGATCGGATCATGCTAGACCTTATTCCATAAATGCATGGAAGTCTCTAGTAGCTGGGCTTCCTGCATGATCTGCCATGTGATAACATTCATGGTCATGGTGACCAGTGCAGTTTGATGGGCCTGGACCTCTAGAGGTGTTTCGGGCTGTAACTTAGCCTGCAGATCTGTGATCTGTTGCTCCATGCGTGTCTTAACAACCTAAATTTCATCTTGGGAGGCCTTGAGTGCTGTGACCAGTCTTTCTAATTTTTCCTGAGGGGTGGCTGAGGTTGGGATCTCTATGAAAATGTCTGCAGAAAATCGGTAGATTGTGTTTTCAAGCTCTGTGTGCTTCACAGTGGCGAGACACACTTCAACATCCTCTGCAATGATGGTTTGCTCAGCTATGCCAAGCTATTGGTGCACTTGTTGGTCTCGATGGTGGATTTCCTGAAAGACAGCGGTGTGGAGACCCTGCAAGGCCTAATGGGGTAGCCGAGCTAAGTTTAGCTGAACTTTTGTATTAGCCTAGACTTGGGGTCCCAAGTCGGGTGGACTGAGCACCAGAGCTATGCCAGGGAGAGAACGGAGGTGGTTTTCATCTATAACTAGTGCTGCACTACTAGCACTGGAGGGTGGTCGTATTGGGGTCGCACTAATCTGCAATGTGTCTGTCATTAATTGTAGCGCTCGCAGCTTAGCCTAAATTGTGTCGACTAGGGCCCGATGTTATTCTTCTAAGGCAGCCCATTTGTCCTCTATGGCTAAAGTGACTGCATAAGTGATTTTTTCCAGGTCTCCGTCAGTTAGTGTGATTATTTTGTATTGTTCTGCTTGCTGAGATCGTTTTTTTTTTGCGAGGTGTTATGATCGGCTCACTAGTGTGCTTCGTGCCATAGGGGGAGGTAGGACCGCCAACATCTAGACCTTTTGTACCAAACTGGGTCTGTGAGTCCGTCTGGGGCACTGTCTCAATGTCCTTTTGCTACTGCACATCCTTTTGGGTGGCTGTACCGGTGTCTTGTTTGGTACTCTTGGGCATACCTCTAATATATGAGACGACAACAGGGGGGTTGACTTGAGACATTCCAGTGCTTCCAACGCCCTCTGCGCCTATTTTGAAGCCAATTTTCTAGTTAGGGGGCCAAAGCGCAGTGATGTTGTCGATTTCTTCGTCCATCACCATGTAAGGAAGTGAGGTCCAGGCTTTCTCCTTGTGCGCTCTAATCTGAACATTGTGCAAAGTGACCTGAAATGCAGGAATTCTCTTGTATCTATCGTATACGGCCGGGGAAAACCATGGCCAGGAGTTAATAGTTGCAGCCATGCTACTTTGAAAGAGGACACAGAACACCTGGCTATCCTTGAGCCATTGTGGATCCGTGGAATCCCATAAGTGCGCGTAGAGAGCCCCTTCGCACATGTCCGGGGAAATCTCAGAGAGGAATGACTCTGCAGGAGCTTCCTAGGAAACCAATGCTATAAGAAACAACAATCAAGAGTAACAAAAGGTGTGGCCTTGCTCCCGGGACTCACGAACGTTAGTTAGAAGCTCATCGCACAAATATTGTGCCCAGTTAAAACATACCCCTTTTGCACATTAGCCGACTAACCGAATGACATAGGCTAGAACAAAGGTGACCTGACACTTCCTCATCATTTTACATGCTAACAACATGGTGCCCAACTGTGTACCTTGGTCACTGATGGTCTTGATGATAAATCCCTGAGTATTACGGTCCACATGATACTTTTGGTGCACAAACTCAACAGTCTCCCCCTCATATTTCTTACCCACGCTCTCCAGGGGGTTCGGGCCACTCATGGGGAGACCAGTAATCCGATGCATGAGCACATCGTCAATGGGGATCCTATCCTGGATTCACACACATCCGTCATGAATTAGCACAAGAAATTTTCATGCGAGCTATTCCGTTACATTGTAGAGTCCAAGGTGGGGCATCCTAAGCAGATTTAGGAGCCTAGACCCCGTCAAACCATGTACCCGGCATTGGGGGACAACTTTGACCCCACCGGCGCCATGAAATATATCAAGGTATAACTCAGGTGCAAGCTCAGGGAAGGCCTCAAAGTTTTCCTAATCATTATCATTGAACTTAACTTCATGAAGGCATCCAAAAGGTTCGCCTATGATGGGCACCTCTGTCGGGGTCAGTGGCATCTGCAGGTAGGTGATCAAGCCATCGAGGTTCTTTGGCGTGCACATCGATGTCCTGCATGGTTGCATGAAGGGGGGTAGCCAATTGATCGACTTGGCGGGTTGGGCCTCCTCCTGAGCAACCCGCGGGGATTTCACGTTTCGTGGGGAGGTAGAGGGCTTTCCTGTGGCCCATTTCGTAGGCTTCAGGGGCTTGCTTGAGCCCTGAGATTTTTCTTTTCCTTTCCTGCTGGTAGGGCTAGGTGTGGAGAGGATTTCTTCGACTTTGGATTCGACCTCCACCACTTCCTCAGTGTCTTGTTCCACTGAGGTTACTAGCTCCAAGAGTTCGACAGGGTTCATGGCCGTCATTCTGGCACGAAATATGAACTCAGGGTTTCTACTGTCAGAAGGGACAGGCTGCTCAGACATGAACGAGATGCTAGAGGCATAGAATTTCTTATAGCACATCTTCATCCAGGACAACCAAGCTAAGTACAAGCTATTCAAGCAATATGGAACCTATGTATGATCACCTATTTTATAGCCTTGGGTACCATCCAACGGTAGGGTAGACTGTGCATGGGACTTACCATCAAGTGAATGGTAAAAAATCTTCCAAAATTTCCACATTAAATGCCGACCGCCCACTCCATCCAACAGTAATTTGTTGTTTTTACCCGATTTTACTGTTTCAACGGCTAGTTTTTGCACCCGGGATGTGCTCAGCGTACCCTTGCAATGCAAGTGCACCCATGTGCTCTGAGCAATCCTCCCGTGTCCCAGCACATCGGCTTCACTCGGCGGGGATTACGTCCAACTGAAAGTCCGTGTTGCCATAGCCCAGCCTCCAAGACCTCTTGCGCCATTGTCTTACCTACGTAGTGACCCTTTGTTATATCTTCGTACTTTACACACTTCTGGCCATCGCTGTGCATTAATTCATGAGGTGTGATACTGATAAAGCCTATTGTTCGATGAATCAAATCCTTCTTTTGTCGTACCGAATATTTGGTAGGTACTATGCCTGTGGTCAGGAACAAAGAGATTTGGGTAAAACACACATCCACAACCTTACTGGAAAAACAGCTGCATGTCAGGCAATCCTTCCTTGCCTGTCTCAATTTGGAGCAATTGATCCCACTCCATACTTAACTTTCCTGGCTTGTTGATGATTTCACCATCATGTTCTTGAAGCAATATCCATCTGCAGACTTCCCCCCCCCCCCAACATAATCATATTCCTCAGGTGCTCTAAAACAAAATGATTGGTAATCATCTTCTAGCGGCTTCCCAACAGATGGCGCTGATACATCTATAGCTCATAGGTCAGTGCCAAGCCTTCCCTCTCCATGGTGACATAATCAGGGTCTGCGCCCGAGATAGTCCGACTAGTACCTATTATTGTGTGATTACTATCCCTGGTGCCAAGCTACGTATGACCTACTTCATGGGCGATTCGTGAAGTATCCTTACGAAATATCATCGCCAGATTGGGGCAAGTGAGAATAGGG
This sequence comes from Pinus albicaulis, assembly GCA_034641835.2. NCBI lineage: Eukaryota > Viridiplantae > Streptophyta > Pinopsida > Pinales > Pinaceae > Pinus > Pinus albicaulis. The sequence goes on from JAXQQM020093065.1 coordinate 82,427, forward strand.
GTAGAAATCAACCTGTTCTTGAGTTTTTCAAAGATCTCTTGGCACATGTCATCCCAATTGAGTGGAATATCATACTTTAGCAGCGTTTTCAAGAGTTCAGTGATCAGCGCGTATCCCCAACTGGATTTTCTGTAGTGGCCCATATGTCCCAAGATCTCACGCAGTAGCTTCACAGGCGTGGGCTTTACCTATATGACTGGTGTGATGAGCATATTATCGATCTCCTCCTTCACCCTCTGTGTATGATAAGGCTGTTGTTCTTCTGGCCACACATCTGAGTTAAAGGTGATGGGCATACCGCCCAAGTTCCTCATGACCTCCTTAGGTCCTAAACACTTATCTAGATACTCCATGATTAGTTCCGTAGTCGTGCCTAAAGTCCTATCATCCCAATAGTTCTCAATCGTAACATGCTTGGGTGGTACTGTCATGCTGATGTTAACATTTCGTGGTTTTAGCGGTTTCATAGTAGCTGCCTTATGTATCGGAGGTCCCATAACTGTGCGTTCCCCTCCTGATGCTATGACCGAGACCTTGCGCACACGCATCTGCATCACAATATTCCATGGTGGCCTTGTGGAGCTCGACATTATCTTGAATCTATGCTTCCCATGTGGGTCCTCCTCTTACTGCGTAGGGGCTGGATTCACCAATCACAATGGTGTCGAGAGTCTGCAGAGCTTCCTCAAGCACCTCCAATCCTCCCGTTAACCCAAATGTCCCCAAGAATTCGTCTCTTAGGGTCACCCACTAGCGGGTGCACTGATGTAGCTTTGCATCGAGACACCAGGCAATGGGAATTGGTCCTAAGGCATGAATAAACAAGTGAATCCATTCTCCTGTAGTATGATTGCACCATCACTTCATCCAAGCAAAAAAATGTTCACGCAGATTTCTTGGGCCTTGGAATCTCTTGATGCACACATTAGTTGGAGGTTCAAACTAAAGTACCATCATATCCCAACATTCCTCCCATTCTTGGAACGCCTCATGTGTATCCCACCACTTCGCAGGAATTGCACGCAGAGCTAGGTTAAGGGCCCATAGCCTTCGTTCTCTGGGAACCTCAGCTTCGAAGGTGCAAAAAAATTCCTTTATACTACTAAAGCTATCAAAGTAGGGTAATTCTCTTACCTCAGAATATATATACCGGAAGTCCCTAGTAATTCTTTGGCAACGCAGTGTAGATATTTCCTTCAGTCATGTTTTCCACTCTTCTAATTCTTCATCGAAGTTAGAGAAGCATTTGTTGTCATTCTCCCAGCAAGGCATACCGTCGGCTATAGGGTTAATCCAGTATTCATCCTTCGTAGTTAACTTATAGATGTGATCCATCCCTGCTTCTTCATGTGCTGGCCCGGTGTACCTTTCTCCTTTTGTAGGGTCTAGTGGTATGATCACCCGAGTTCCTTCACTTTCAAACACCATGCTCTATTTATTCAAGTTGATAATTCCACCCATATCAATAGCACAAGCCAGTCCTAGGAGTGTTAGGTAAGGGTCCGCATCTTCTACAATAAAAATGACTTCAAAGTCAACGCGTACCTTAGCCCCAGAGATATCTATGACCATCTTTAACAATCTCCCCAATGGTATGATATTCTGTTGATTAGCCATGCACAACTAGATAGTAGACCATTCCAATTTAGCTTCTCCCATTCATTGCCAAGTCTGTTTAAGTAGTACATTTGCATCTGATCCTAGGTTTAGAATTACCTGTTCCATTTCATAATCACCAATCTGTGCAGTTAATTGCATCTCTTGGCCAATGTGTCTCTTTTGTTCATAAAGTTTGTGCACATCCTTAATCTTCACGACTGGGTCTGATTTCCCTACGCAACTATCAAGTAGGGCTTGGAGGTTCTCTATAGCCTGTTGATTGTGAAACAACTTCATGCACGCCTGTAAGAATGGTTTTACCTCATCCTTGATTCCACTGCTTGGAGCTAATGTTTCATTTTGAGCATAGTCCTGTCGGGCTACGATAGAGGTCTCCTTCTACTTCTGTAAGCCGACACCTTCTGGTTTAGTAGCTGCTTCAAGGATCAGAGACTCCATCTTAGCTTTTTCCACCGACCCTCTGGTGGTCATACCACTGTGCATTATTACATTAATGCTTAGTCCTTCTTCATAAGGTTCCACCTTCACCCACTGTACATTCTGCGTAGGATTTTTTTGCTTTTCCTGTAACTTAGCCATCAGAATCGGGTAGTCCTCAATCACATGGTCCAACTGTCTGCAATATCTACAAGATTTCTGAGTTGGTTTCGTGAAGTCCCTCACAAAGTGACCTATTTCCCCACAATTATAGCAGATTAATTGGCCTCTACCCCTGCATGTGCTTCCCCCTCGTCTCCCTCCCCTGCGCCTGGCCGAGGATCCTCCTATACCTGTGGGGGATCTAGGTGATGAGGAGTCTGACTGTACCCTGTATAGGTTTCCCTAGTCGATCATCAGATCATATGTTCGGCAGTTCTATTCGTCATGTCCTATAGACCTACAAAACCTACACCATTGTGTTATACTTCTAGGATATATGTGGCAAGGTGGGGGTAGTGGTTGGTATCGTGCAACCCAGCAACGCGGCAATCATTGCACCATAGCGTAGGCCCACTTGGTCTCGTAGCTTCCCTAGGACATAGCGGGCTGGGTCCCCAAGCTTGTATGTAATCTGAAAGCAACAGACAGTTATCTTTGGTGTGGCCATTCACCCTGCATCGCATGCACCATCTTTCGAGGCCAACCTCTGTCCCTCGCTCCTTACGCAAATTTTGGATCTTCATGTGCATTTCTTTTACTTGGTCATGTATCTGATATACTCCTAACTGGGTATCATCTCTTGGCGCAAATTCTAGTTTCATGGCAACCTCCAAGGCCTTATCCTGTGTTTCAGTGGCTTGATGACCCATAAGTATGTGCAGGTGGGGTAAAAACATAGAAATGAACCACTCCATGTGTTTCCTATCATCATACTGGAATCCTCCTTCTCTAATCACTTTCTTTAATCATTGGTCTGCTTCCCATACGGACTTAGATGGTCCTTGCTTGAAATCCTTCAAATCATTTACTATCTGAGTGTAGGACTTAGGTTTCTTGAACTATTGTCTTAACACATTCTTAATTTTCTTGATAGTGGCATTCGCATGTTGGTCAAGGTATCCCATGTACCAGTCCAGGGCTTTCCCCTCAAAAGTAAGGGATAATTGTGCCCATTTCACTGCATTTCTTACTACATTCTGCACAGTCCATACTAACCCTACAACAACCCAGAACCGATCCATGTCCTCATCACTCATGCCTTTGCAGGTAGGTAACTTCATGTGCGCAGCCATATTGTCTTCCGTGGGGGTGGAGGTGATTTTTTACCCCTATGAGGGTTCGACGGTGGCGTCGACGAAGGGTTATGTGTAGAAAAATATCTTACTGGACTGTAGGTAGATCGATCCCCTTCTTGGTTAGTTCTGTAGTACTTACCACTGCGCGTTGTGCCCTCACTCTGGTCGGAGCTTATTCACTCTCTATGGCTACACAAAATGCTTTTTTTGCACAACAAGATCTTAATCAGTAATGGAAAAGTTTTCAAAAACTTACCTCGGAAACCCTTGAAGAACCTCTGCTCTGCTTCTGAGTAGGATACAAATTTATCGACTGCAAATTCTGTCACAAATATTCCTATCACACTGTCCACCCAGTGATCTATTGTGCGAGTAATGGTGTTGTCGGTCTCTTCTAGCTACAGGATCTGTTCTGGGGTACACTGTGTGACCCGCTCGTCTTTCCAACACTTCTGAAACTCGACTAGCCTTGTGAGCCACTCCTGGATCTCAATCGCAATTGTCACAAAGAAGATCTCATAGATCTCTATGAAAATGTACTTATTCTTACACTCTTCAGTGATCAACTTCTTATTGCGGTTTTCCTTTACTACGAATTCCTGAACATGTTTTTCAAACCATTCATGGATTTCTTTTCTCTCAGGTTTCTAATACGGCCTTGGCACTACCCGATCTCTCTCAAAATGCTCCCGGTCCTGGCAACGGAACCATTTTTTGGCTCGAGGGGTCCTCACCTAGGTTCAGAGGTTAAGGTTTGCCAACAAACCCCTATACTACTGGCCCTTTCAGCAGTGACCTACTTGCGTAGGCCAAAGTCTCACCCGAAGCAGTATGGGAGGGTGCTGGAACCAGGTTTCCACACCCTGGGAGAGAGCAGGTAAGTCAAGCCGATCTGCAATTATCAGATCTATACAGCCAGAGGTCATTCGCAGGAGTTTCAGTAATTAACCAGAATACAATTTATCAAATCTAATTAATAGGCTCGCATCCGCATGCATACTATCAGCTATAATCACAAAACAATATATTCACAGCAAATTAATAGATCACAAATACATTTACCGTAAACATAGACAGTTCAAAGCTTACAAATAGACACATCATCATATAACTCAAGTCGACATAAACCATAATAGATCAGATAAGATAACATAAAATATCCGCAATACTTCTGCACATCTATACTATTACCCAAAAATCCTCTTACATTCCCCAAATTACCACCTACACACACATCCAGCAAGGTCCTCACACAACAGGACAGAGGATCTCCATGCATATAGCCAGTAGGAGTCCTAACCCAAAAAACCCTACCACAGATCGAACAATTCGTACTTTGCATCAATCTCTATTCATTCCTACCTATGACTCAAAAAAGGTTCATCTATTTATAACATTTTAGTTGACACATCCAATGGTCTGCAAACTGTGGTTTTCGGACTCTTGGTCTACCCTTGACCCATTTACAATGCATTAGGGGCTTTGACCCACCCCAAAACCCCTGCGTTAGACTAAAAAATACAAAATTATACAAAAATGGACAAAATTCATAGCCTTTGGGAGACCCTGCTCCAACATTAGGTAATCTAAGTAAGACGGTGTACTATGTTTTCCTGAACTACCATATACACCTTGGTGATCAAATGAAAGAGAAATGACCAAGGACTTAACGTACATGCAGACTCGACTTCCGATGGATAAAGGATTTGAACCTATGAGGGCCTCCCTTTATATACGCGACAGTACGGGGAGCACAAGTCCATAGTAGTGTTGTCTAAAGACAGGTGGAAAATGATAGCTACTAAGTTTAATGATGCCAGAACACGTCACTAGCCTAGACCTCTAAAAATGTTTGTGTTAGGTTCCAATGCTTCCTTAGATAAATTGAATTAATTATAAAGGTGGTTTGGAATTAATGTTTTAGTTTCAAGGCCCTACCGAATGGGATCTCAAATTCCTGAATGCATTCTATATGAAAAAAACACCATTTTCCGTTCAATGAATGCTAACTAAGAGAAGGATAGAGATCTTTAACAAAGTAGCAAACAATGAAAGATAAGAAGAAATCCGCTAATGCATCTAATGCAACCAAACAAGACATGAAAAAATCTTCCCTAGTTCACTAAGATCTAGTTATGCAAAAGAAATTTTCATTTTCGATGCAAATGAAAGAATGCAATTTTTTTTGTTTTTTGAATGAATGAAGCACACGATGCACTATTACATTAAAAATCAAAGCGAACACTAGTTTTGAGCACTGCGAATGTAGAGATCTAAAATGAATAATTCAAAATAAATATAGACATAAAAATGCACTCAAACTAGTGATGCACTCTTTTGAACAAACAAAAAGCTTTCAAAATGACCCAAACAAGCAATGTGATCTACGATAAAAGTGACGAGATGGAGAGTAAAACGGAAACCAAAGTGATCATTCAACAAACCGAAGACACAAAGGATCAAGAAAGACTAACACAATCGATCACAGAATAGAACTATAAAACATCAATAAGAATTGAACTTCAATCAGAAGGCTCAGTGAGTGAAAGACACCTAGAAACCCTAGGGCTACGAACTTCACTGATGAGAAAATATAAAAACAGCTGAGAAGAGAAAGCTTACAGGAGTCACAACAATTCCAAAATACCAATTGCAAATAAAAGAAACAACCCAGAGTCAAGAAAAACTGACCAAAAACTCAACAAGAAGGTCAAACCAAATCCTACAGGTTTCAACGCGACTGTGAGGCAGTAATCCACGCCAACCAGGGGTTGGTGCTACTGCAACAAAAGCAACAAGTGCCAATTAGTGCGACTGTTCAAAGAAAACTCGCACCAAGCCGGAAAACTATGGGAAAGGGGAAAAACGAGTGAGCAAAGGTCAATATTGAAACTCTAGAGCTAAACAGGAGGATTCCAAATAGTCAAGCAAGCCAAAAAAGGCAAACAAGAAATCAAACGATTGAAGTCGACTTGACAAGGAAAATTCCCAATAAGCAACGAGACAACAAACTCACAATGATCCCTAGTGGATTCTCCAACTTGTTGTGTAGGTAAATCCTCTCTGTGGACAGAGACGATACCTCTAGCTCTAAAGTGGGTCTAGCAACAAGGGAACAAGCTAATTTGTAGGTTCCTAGTTAACGAATGAAATAGGTTGGGATAGATTGTCTACCTATAGTCCAACGCAATTGTTGCAGCTGTAGCAGTGGCGACCTCTTCATCTCTGTCCCAACATGTCGTGGTCCTTCAACAATGGTACTCGAACGCTTGCACAAATATCAAAGGACAAACACATCATACAAGATAATGATTGCATTCATAACTAGCTAATCAGTGAAGGAAGATTAAACATATTGCGTAAAATAAACCATATTAACACAAGATGGGAACTAGACATTAGTCATGTATATATAAATAGAAAGAAACAGATTACAACCGGAGCCTTGATTTCACAACCTCCTTCAATGGGTTTAGTCAAAGCGCGTCTCAAAGTTTTGTCGGGGAATTTGGATGAGGTGAGGACACAAGCCTAAGCTCTCTCTTGACAAACGTCTCTTTCTCTACTCTATCTCACCAACAAAATGTTTAGCAATTCCTCTTTAGCTATTCAGCTATTTATCTAGTGTATCAATGGGAGATAGCTTTATTTATAGAGGTAGAGGAGGAGGTTGGGATCCCTACAATGGTGGAAGAGAGGCCTTATCCTTTTGGAAGTTTCCCCAAAAGGTGGAAACAAGAGGCCAAAGGAGGGTGTCCATGGTTATTTAGTCGAACCACCCAAGCTGACTCGCCCATGAAGTTGTTAGCATGGAAACTTCGCCTCTATATTTAAAAAACATTCCAAAAATAGCTTGGCGTGGGTAGCTCACTGGGACAGAGAACCAATGGGAACAGGGCCCAGTGTTAATCTTCCTCATTAGCGTGAGGGCATAACGGTCTAACAACGCCAACCCAAAAACATGTGTTTTTGATGGTCTGCTCAAGAAATTGTCAACAAAAGGAATGTTGTCCTCATGCCAAGGGATGCAATGATGGTCTTTGCAAAGCATGACACTTCTTATTAGTTATAGAAATGGTTCTCCAATGTATGGGATGGGGATTGCAGGGATGGTGAAAAAATGTTGTGTAACAGACATAATTACACTCTAATTGAATGTTGGCCCATGGGTACAAATTTAATTTACCATAGGCACCCATGATTCATGAAACACGGTTCCATCCTTTTCTCCATACAGTTTTCCCAACAACAACATGACTATTCTGAAATGATGCTTCAATCTAGCAGTTGGATACACCTTTGATATCCTAGTCTTAAAGATTTTATCATAAAAACACCATTTTTTAGTAGCATGCTAGGAGCTACCTCATCCATAGCCCTTTTCACCCATTCCTCAAATAGACTTACTTTAGGCTCTAGGAGGAACTTTCTTGACAATATGTTGAAGGTATGGAAGCCTCCAACTGGGCTCTGGTGTTGGTTTAGGATCCATCTATTGGACAAGTCCACCTACCCTATGATCTAAGAGATTACCTCCACACAAGGAGGAACAAGAGATATGGAAACAATCCTATGGAGGCATGATTTGGTCACATTATTGTAAATGTTGATACTGAGGTCATGTTCAAGATCATTGTGGATGAGTTATGAGAAATCCCCTGAGCTAAACATTTGATAAACCCTTCCCTACTAGAAAGAATTCTCATTGCTTTTCTTGTATTCTGTGTCCAGCATGATTAAAGGATGATGTTCAAGAATCACCACCTTTGAAGATTTATTTGTTCAAAGTTTATTTGAATTTGTCTTCATCCTTTTGACTTTCTTATCAATTCTTACACTAACTCAATACAAGAAGCTTAATGTTGTACATGTTGTTATACTCTCTTCATAGTACATATACAATAAATTCATAATTGTACACAATATACTTTTTCTTGATTACAGAACACACTTATCTGATAAAAAAACCAATATTTGACATGGAATTCGATCTACAGGTTGTTTTACATTACTCTATGTAACAAGCAGTTGAATTGATTATGAAATAAATGTCATGTTTGATTTCACCATGTATTGGTTTCACTTACCACCTAATGATAAACTGTTGTATAAATGATGCTTTTTATAACTCCATTGCTTACGCTATTCACATAATAGAAGTAATCAACTTAGATTTATCTTGTTTCCATTGTTATAGTAGACTCAACATAAGTAGAATCGTAAAAAAAATAGAGTTACGCTGTTATGAATACTAATGGTAACCACGCTCAAACAAATGGACTTGTATTACATGGATCACAAAGATTGATCAATGCTACTACCTTGTTCTAGTTATATTGATGGGTATTATTCTATAAACCAGGTATTAGGGAAATGCTTATTATGTGGCCTTAGTGTAATTAGGTTACATGTACTTGTTACACAGGATACTGAATATTTAGGCATATAATGTAACAACAATATGAAAACTCTACATGTGTATTCAATGGAAATATGACTATGCGTCTAGTTGGCTTTATAAAATACCCTCAAAACTCAAGCTACCCCCTTGGCCTATGCCTTTCATAGTACTGCTATTGGATAAACCCAACTTTTATGTGCCTTTGCAGGGAGGGAATGACAGAGTAACTAGAAAATATGAACTAGATCTACGACCTTTTGGTCATTGATATTTATCTCCTTCATCACCTGCTTAACCCACTACATCAAACAGTGGATCTAAGGTTGATCCTGTTAGAGACACAATCAACATTCACTATGCATTGAGGCCAGTTCTACCATATGAAGCAAGTGTTGATTGAACCAAGTGTAGTAAGGTCAGTAGGTGCAATTTAGTGTGAGTAGCAAGAGTGATAGTGGTAGTGGGTGACATATCTTGTTTGAAGAATATTTTTTATGATATTTTTTGAAGGAAGTTCTTATTCCCTTCTCAGGCTCAGGACATTGGTTTCCATCGGGACAAGAAAACTTGTTGAAGCTATGTTATCTAGGACCACCATACCCACTAGCTCTGAGAAGTTCCTTAAATAAAGGTGTATGTGTTATAGGTCAATTTGGGCACCATTCCCAATGACCTAGTTAACTGGACATCATCTCCGGGACCAATTATTAGGGGTCTATAATTCCCTATCATTTTAGTTGCTACATGCCCTAAGACAAGAAACAAGACAAATCAAGCAAGACTTTCATCAAGAAAATGTTTCCATGGTTTGAGGCTTATTATATAACATATGAGAGCTCACCAACGCAGGCTTTAAGGGGCCTAAGTGCATTGCATATGTAGGTAGCCCCATGCAAGGCTTCTCTGCAAAGCACTTCCCGACATTCACAGGTGCATTGATCACATCGGGAGTGAAATTCTCATTGTTCCGAAATCTCCACTTGGCCAGAGCCTTCTAGAAGAATTCACATGTGTCAAGATTCAGATCCAAGTGTCCATTTGACATCTACATGACTGGAAACATGTCTTGCCTATTATTGGAAAGTCATTTATTTCAAAACAACCTATAGTTCATCTATAAATTGAGCGCAAATCTAAGTTCTTGAACAGGAAGAATTTGAGTAGAGAAATGCTGGAGAATTTTCAATTGAGAGCTAGATTTGTGTAGTTGTTGCTAGAGAGATTTATACTGTGATGAGGCTTGGGAATGTTGCTGGAAGGTCACTTCAAATTAGTCACTAGGTTGTAACCTCTTCTTCTATCATCAATAAATAGTACTGCTCATTTTTCCCTATATGCATCTATATTGGCTTTGATTTTCCATATTGCAAGATCGTAGTTGATGTATATGGTTTATGCTTTACTGATTTAGCTAACTAGCTTGAATAGATATCTATATTATTGCATCTTCTATTGTTTCAGTGTTCTTTCTTGTAGGAAGCATTTAACTCATAAACCTCTTGAATTTGAAGCTGCAACATAAGCGACAAAAGGAGCCATTTGGAAGCGATTGAAAAAGTAAGCCTCCAATCCTTTCTGTGTATCTATTCTGAGTTAGGAAAAATAGTCATATATTCTTTCACATTTTTTTCTAGATTAGCACCTATCTAGGGAAGCGTGATTTATCCGTAATTCACAATTCTAGCCCAACAAATTGGTGACTCCACTAGGGAGAATTTCTCTTAGTTCAAGGTGTATAAGCCTCTGATTTTCTTTGTTTATCGACCCAGTAGTTGTTACACAAAAAAATTAAACTTTTTCAGAGCTTAATTTTCAAAGACAGTGAGTTAAACAGTAGTATTTTTCTTTGTATACTGCGCCTAACGCACCCTTAGACTGGACACAGTGCTTTGCAGAGCACTGTCTCCCTTCCTAGCCTGCATTGCAGAGCACTGTCTCCCCTTGGAGACTACGTTGAATCCTGAAAGTGCCCAAATTTCCTTGAATTTGACTTTGCAACTTGCTTCAGTTTTGTTTGCTGTTGTGTTTTGAAAATTTTGATGCTCGGTTGACCAGTGACTCTATATACTTCTTCTCCTTTGACTGAAAATTTGTTCAATGTTGTTTTAAAAAAGTTTTTCTTTATCATTGAAAAATTGATTTCAAAGTATTTTTTATGGTCACATTAAGAATCATTTTCTTTCGAAATAGGAAATTGTTGTAAAATCTTCATTTCCTTGATAGGAGAAATTGTTGTTGAAATCCTCATTTTTCCTTCAAAAGAGAAATTGTCATTTGTATTATTCATTTCTCAAAAGTAAAAATCATTTGAATTATTGATTTAGTGCACCTGGTTTCTTTTCTACATTCATAACATTGAGGAAACTGAAAAGAAAAAATCGCATTTGCATGTAGAATAATGTGTGTTTTGCAAAAGGAACATTAGGAAATCTGCATTTAGTTTGTGATTCAATGATTTGTTTTTGTTCATTGATTTGTTTGCTCACAAATTATTTTCTCTCTTCCCTTAGTAGCTAGGTTCTTCATTGAAAATGCTGAAAGTGAAATATTGTTTATCATTCTTAGCTTGCATTTTATGAAATTCCGTACACATCATCGTGGTAGAACCTTTGAAAGGAAGAAGTGTTAAGCAAGATCAACATAAAAATTAATCTCAATTTGCTAACAACACATTGGAATTGTTGTTACCTTAAGATACAATCACTTAGGTTATGATAAGGAATCAATGATTAAGACATTTATATGATTATGTCACTAAAATATTCGTCTATGTTTTAATGACCTTCAGTATTTACAATTAAACCCTTAGATATCGAAACCAATGTATGTCTCCCAATGCTATCATCTAAGTGTTGAATGGAATGACAGGAAGAAATTGAAAGAAGAAAGTCCAAAGACGATATCTTTCGCCATACCGATATATCATCTCTCAAACTTAAAGAATTTATGAAAGAAGTAGTTAAAATAAAGGAGTGCCAATTGAGGTTTAACTCTTGATTACATAGGTAAAAAAGAACTGTCTGCTCATTACTTTGTCTTACTCAAAGAAACAAAACATAGAATGTGAACTAAGATACATATCAACATAAACGGATACCGAGAAACTTGCTTACTCATTCATTAATCATTGAAATCTGCGAGAACAAAAAAGTAATCGAAGGTCCAAAACTGGAACCTTCCTTCCTCTTAAAAATTACAATAAATACAATAAAAAAACGGTTCTTAACTATTGTAACCAATTCCAACTACCACGCTTCTTGAGAATTAGGAGGGTTATCTATTACATGCCTTGAAAATGTCTTATTACAATTATATTGTCTTTGGAAAAAGTAATAAAATGTAAAAATCTACATCCTAATCTGTAAAAATTGTTGATGATGTTGTTGCATGCCCTTGGTCTTGATTTGTCTTTCTTTGATGATGAAAACCATGGCAAGTCCATTGTCCAAGCTCTACACTTTGTTCATATCTCTATCTTTGTGTTGGGCGAATGTGTTAGATTATGATACCTCAGCATGTGAATACGGTAATTCAATTATAAGATGGTCTTCGCCAAAAGAAAAGAGTTTTTAACAACCACGGTAGGCTGAAATGTTTTTACATAAAGTTGACTATTGTTTCCCCTTTAAGCACACGAGTTTCTTCATGCCTATTATCAACTTTGATTTTTTTCATAACTTCAAATTCTCCTTAAGAATCACTTGGCAAAAGATTTCCTTCTTCTCACCAACATGATGGCGGACCTATTCTTGTTAATTTGTCAAACAACTTATCAAATTGACTTCTTTGCCTCTTTAGTTTCTCATCGGTTTCTTTTAAGCAGCTTTCACCTTGATCATTTACGACAATCATCTTATTGATCTCCCTTGTATATAAGATCCTGTCTTTAATATCATTTCTTCTAATTCACGATCTATTTTAAAATTAATAAATTCAATGAACCTTCTAGCGAGATAGCTTTGTTAATTTCCATACCTTATCTATCATGATTGGTTCTTCATTCACGATAAAATTTTTTCCTGCTGCAACTACCTTCAAACAACTCCAAATTGATTTCATTTGAAAATAGAGATCATTCCAAATGATATATTTGGCTTGTATCGATCGAAATGTTTCCTTTCGGTATTTCTTTGAGATTTTAATCTCGACGTGTCTGAATATACGTTTTATACTTATCGGCTTCATTCTCTATGATATGAATAAGCTTTTGTTGCGATCTCCAGTTGCTTAAGCCTTTCTATCTCTTTCGACCATACGCAACTCGGTATTCAATTGAAAAACTGTGCTTGAGGATCTTCATTGCACAATAGGAAAAACAAAGTACAACTATGGTTATCAATATGATTTTGCAATGATGTCGCGGGTTGCTTTATTTGGAAATTTCTTCATATTTTTCATTAGTTTTTGTAAAAGCTTATCCTTCTCATTCTCCACCTGCGAAAACACGTAGCGATAGAATTTTCTCACAGTAGGCAATTTTAGCTTCTTCCTTAATGTGGATATTTCTATTTCGGCCACTGCATAAATTTCTGTGTACAATAGTCTTGTCACTAGGGTCCACTCCAATCTTTACAATGATTTTATTTAACTCATCATTATGAACTATTAAAGCTATTGCATTGAATTTCTCTAAATTTAATTGCTTTAGTACCTTTCCCAACATATTTTTAAGTTGCCTTCATTGCCATTGCATTGGTCTTGGTCAAGTCATTCACAATTAGCGACGGTTGCATATGTAAATTCATTTTATCCCATGGGGAATCTTCTTCACATCCACGATCACATTTACAATATTGAAATTCTTAAAGACCTATTAACATGTCTATGGGATGTGACGGAAATTTTGAATTGATCTTTTCAAGATCCATGACATTAAAAGTCTTGTTTGATCAGGAGCAACACGATACTCGGCTTAGGATTCCATGCTAGCCTTCATATTTTGATTCCTTTCTTCAAGGCTGTGGCATTGTTTGATCAAAGGTACATTCTCATGAGATATTTCATGACTCCCTAGGTGAAGAGGAAAATTTCATTCTTCTCCTAGATGTAAAAGAAAACTAAGGTGGGTCAAATGTAAATTCTTTCGGTAAAATTTGTTCTCTTTTTTAGCTCCTGATCCCCATCATCTAAGTCAATCACTATCTCTTTTCTTCTTTTGTTTGATTTTCGATATGATAGGGGTACGAATGTTTGAACCTGCTAAACTTATCACACCTCTACTTGCTATCTCTTCCAAATTTGCTTTGTTTTCATGAATGAAAGTTGAATACCCATTCTTAATTCTTCTATTTGGAGTTACATTGTGAGAGTCATAAGCCCTACTTTCCCTTAACAACATATGCATCTCATCAACATTTTAGTAACCTCCTCAAATGCCTGTCTCATATTGACTATAAAGGGCCTACGGTCATGGGTAATTTTTCCATATGCCCCTTTTTCATGGGCACAAAGTGAACACGATCGACATTTAGACTACCATCCAAATAAATTCCAAGGAAAATAACCTCATAGGTACAAACGTTGCTGCCAGGAAGTCTATAAGGCTCAATACTTGCTCCATATGGCTTAATTTTGAGGAGTAATCCTAAAAAGAAACAAACCAATCTCCAAATTTTCAAAGTTGCTCCTAGATGTAAATACTCCGAGCTTTACGTAAAAAACAATATCGAGGAACTCCATTCAAGATTTTATATGCAACTGACACAAAACAAACTGACAAAATCAAAAACCCTACTTCATTTTGCTCTCTTCTTACTACATATATCCCGAACACTACGGTTAATTTTCTTGTTTACATCCATAATATTCGAGACCTAAATGCATGAACTCTTTCAACATTTTGATATAAGAACAAGTAGACAATTAATGAAGGGAAATTTAAAGACTTTGTTAATGAAAGGTTCATTAGCGTAGTTAAAGCTGTCTCTGCCAATATGATGGAATGTATATCCGGCCAATGTTCTGATTTCATCATGGAAAACATCCCCAAGGGCCGGTTATCCCTTGCATTGTCATCTTCTTTGCCTAAGAATTTTCACAATCTTGTATCTTTGGTCGAATTTCTTCATAAAAAAATATCCATAGCAAATTCTTTATTGTCTGGTTGAAATTGATTCATGTTTGGCTTCAAGAAGTATAGGCCAGTTAAATTCTTCACTTGAAGATTATTATAATAGGTTACCATGGAATCATCGAGAGAACGAACGAGATGAATCTAACTCGGGATAGCAAAGGGCTTATTTGATTAGTTGGGTAGACACTTGCAAAACATTCTCTCCCTAACAATTCATAACAAAGCATCTCCCAAGGTACATAGCGAGCACCAACCAATAGATAAATTCGGGAAAAGGTGGGTTTTGGAATACATGCGAGAAAGTATTCAGAATTGACCATGATAGTAAAAACAAGAGAGGCTTTGTCATTCGGGATGACTTGTGATAAAATGGAAGATGAATTATAGAAAAAAGTGCCAGATATCCCCCTCAATGTCCATGGGAAGGGATATGACCGAGTCGAACCTAACAAAGAACGCTTAGCCATGAATGAAAATTCACATAAAGAATAACTCACAAGGTGGTCAATTCTACTAGGTTGACGAAACATAAAACGAGGATGTAGTGCAAACAAATCGGAAAAGATTTTAACTTGATGTTAATTTTGTTTAAATAGTTGGCGCGGCTTTGAAATTTAATGCGCGACATGACCTAGCCAACAAGTTGTTGATTTGACGTGGAAGATAGGCGCGAAAAACTCGGCACCCTATATCCTTGCGGGGGCTCTCGAGGTACGGGAGAAAAATTTGCTTGGTGCTCCCACAATGAGTCTCCACCATTCATACATGTTGTCCTCGCAATCAACTGATCATTGCGGAGGCACTCTTTTAATTAACTTATAACGTGATTGTGCTCGCGGGTTGGGCCTTTTGTTGAAAATTGAAACTATTGATGCTTTCCACCCAACTAAATAATCGATATTTAAACATAATTCTTGGAACCCACTTTCACTTAAAGTTTAAAGTGTTTAAACTTTAACTTTAATACATCAAAAAATGTTTTGTATTTAGTATAATAACTTTAATAATTTAACATGCACACAACAATACTTTTGTTTTCAAGAATTGAAAATAAAAAGGATATGTGAATGATCCACAACATACGGCTACACCGGGGGATAGTGTTTTTACCGGGGAAACATAAGAACACACGGATACGGTGCCTTCACCTCGGGCATGGAGTCAAAATTTCTTGGTCGAAATATACAATGAGGGAAAATCGAATATATACAATGATGAACTTGCTACTTCGGTGTTGGAAATAGTGTTTCAAATACGCATTCATGACTCTCTTTGCTTCTCCATAAATATTTTCTAACATAAAAGTGTTATTTGATCTAACCCCGGTGATTTTGTAGGTCCATACCATAAGGAACAAAATTGCCATGTTTCCTTTCTCTCTTCTCTTATGGTATCCCAGCATCTTAATACCGGATCTCAGTTTGAAACATAGTCTCCTTTGCCTTCTGTCGAAAATAGACTTCATTTTTCCTAATATCTCACCAAATTGTCTCTGACTTTACTTCTACTTTCACTCAATTATATTACCTTATGCAATCTTCTTATCAATGCATTAGGTTCCTCCACAGACCTCTTGAAAGAAATAGCTTGGTCTTGCTAGGTAAGGTAGGAAGCAAAGCTTGAGTGCTGTACTGATTATATGGTGACTTACCGGTTAATCTTAGTAGTCATTCTCAACACTAGAGAGCAAAAATCATTTTGAGTCCCAATTTTTACGGGTTTTCATTTATTGTTTTCTTCAAGATCTTCACCAATGTCTTGTTAGATGATTCACCGCTAATCCATTTCCTTGTGGGTGATATGATGTGGAATGAGACAATATCATTATAAGTTTGACAAATTTTATGAATGCGACGGAGTTGAATACCTAAATTGTGGTACAATCTTCCTTTGGACATCCAAACTTACGAAATATGCTCTTCTAAAAACTTCATTACTACCAAATCATTTGCCTTTACGGTAGGAATCGCCTCACCCATTTTTGTAAAAATATGTCTGTGGCGGAGTTAGAATCACTTAAGCCCCGCCCACTTGATGGGTAGTTAATTTCCCCAATGAAATCTAATCCCTGTGACCTTTCACAAATGGTTCTTCAATGAAAACATGAATACGAGGTAAAGGAGCTAACCTTTTTCTTTTACTTGCCAAACAATTGGAATTTCGACAACTTCTAACAACTTTGTATACATCAAAAAATAAAGAAGACTAATAAAACATGATTTAAGAATCTTATGACGGAGTTACTCTCTAGCTATAATGACCTCCACACAAGCATTCATGGTATTCTGTGATAACTTCCATTATTTCTTCTTCTTTCAAACATAACAACGGGGACACCGGCATGATCTTTCAAATATAGTTTTACCAATTATAATATGAGTCGAGCTTTAAGTTTTAGAGCTCTTGTACTTAGCTCTATTGATTGAGGGAGGACAAGAAAGGAAACACAAATAGTGGATAATGTCTTTATACCATTTTGAAAAGCGAAAAGAAATTTGTATTTGATTGCTAACTTTGACTTAATCTGATCATTTCCTCGTTACTTCATTTCGGTGCAAACAAGCTAATTTGAGCTTTGAAATTAGATTTTGTCGGCAATTTAGCTAGTCCACTGTCCTTTGACTAACTGAGTGGTTTAATGTCCAAATCCTTCTTGGATTTTGGAAATCCATTTGCCTCTTTTCCCCTCCACATCACTCTGTACTAGTACATCTTTCACGGTGGACTTAGGTACATATGCTACTATTTGAGAATGAAGTACATAAGTCTGGCTTTAATGATTTAACTTCTAAAGAATATAGCTGCTTCTCTAGAATATTATATTTAAGCTGCGCATCTCACGAGGACTTTCTTGAAAAAGGCTATAGGTTGCTCACTTCCTTCTTCATTTTTCTATAACAACACAATAACAATAGTAGATGATGATGCAAATGAGAATATTTGGAAAGGCTTCTAGTAATACGAATCGATCAAAGCGGGTTCTTGGAGAGCTTATTTAATTCGCCAAGGATTCTCTTGCATCCTTGTCCCATTTCACTTGACATTCTTTTTCAACATGTCATTATTTTTTTCGACAATCTTTGCATAGTTTGAAAAAATATTCTCGAGAAAATTAAATTTTCCTAGAAACCTTTGGATATCCTTTTTTTTACTTCTAGGCGGTGGAATTGTTTGTATAGCTTCAACCCTTTAAGATCAATTTTCACGCATTGATTTGAAACTATGACAGAAGCTTTCCTTCCTCTAGAGCAAACAAGGATTTCTTAGGATTCAATGATAACTCAAATTTTCTACACTTCAAGAAAGCTTTTACGCGAGGGTGTTCTAAGTGTTCATCATCAGAACACAGAAAAACTGATAACATCCTCCAGAATGTGACCTACAAATTTATTAGCCACTTAAGCAATTTGATTTCCCTTTGGAAAGTAGCTCCTACATTCATGAGCCCGAATGGCATCTTGGCATTCATGAAAATTCCCCAAGGTGTGGTGAAAGTGGTTTTCTTCTGATCCTCCTTCTTCACGACTACCTAATTATATCGAGAAAAACCATCAACCATGGATAACATGCTATGACTCCGATCACTTTTTACAACAAAAATCCATCTTCGATGAGATAATTATCTTTCATAGAGCTGTTCAAATTTAAAATCCACACATAATCGTATCTCTCCATTTTCTTCCTGGTATGCTAGATTGGAAACCCAATTTGAATATCTTAGTGGGACTATGGTTTTTGCTTACCAGAATTTTTTTTACTTCTTTTCCAGTTGGAGCAAGTAATAGTGGGTTAATTTTTTTGAGCTTTTGTTTGTGTGGCTTAACTTCCTCTTTCGGTGGTATTTAGTGCTGAATAGTATCTAGATCATAAGTCTTTACATCTTCATATGACCATGCAAACTTCCTGACCATGAATTGTTTGAAAATATCTACATATCTTTCTTTATATTCCTTAGGAACTCCTTTAAACAACTTGACTATTCTAGGCTCATGTTGGGTTCCTAAAACACATTCCTCCATTTCTCCATCTTGAGATACCTTTTTTTCTGATTCTCTGCCACATCATTAGCATCAAACGATCTCTCAAAGTACTAAACCTACGGGCAAGGTATTATATTTCAATTGAATTAGCTTTTTGATCCCCAATTGTTTGCTTTAGGTTTCTAGACATATCCCTTTGATCATTTTCATCAACCTAAATCAATTTGACTATCTTCAAAATTTCCAATCATTGTTAAAAATTGATTAATTTGGTCATCATCCTCAAAAAACTGCCAGTAACATTCATATCGGGGATTGAGAGGCTGTGCTTCCGCTCAATTTCATATCTCAACCTTGTATTAATTGGTGGCAAATGTACTGGTACTGCATTCCAATGAATCTTCCATTCTATTCTCTTCTCTTGGAATAAATTGAAGGTCAAGGCTTCAAAATAATTTTTAAAATAGATCCCACACCTCATTTCTATAGGACATTAATTTGGGATGCTTAGTTTGACGCGATTGTTAATCTGTCGATTATTAATTAGGAATCACAAAAACATAAATATAATTTGAATTCCCATTTGTTTCGTTGTTTCAAGGCTTAAAATCAATGCTCCGTGCTCAGCCACATTATTAGTAGATTCAGATTTCAATTTAAAGGAAAAAGGTGAAAGGTTACCTTCGGGAGATATAAATATGAATCCGGCTCCGGTGCCCTCTTTAGAAAAGGCACCATCGAAATAACATACTTCCAAATTTTATTTGAATGTATATCCTTATGTATATTGTCTAAGAAAGCTTCTCTTTTGAATCTTCAGCAAATTCTGCATCTTCATGCAACATAGAGCTAAGAAATATCTTCTTTCTCTTGGGCGCTAAGTAAATTACCTGCATCTTTCTTGGTTGTGGTTTTAATCTGGTTTCTCTGTATAACCTCTTTCATCCCCATTAAGAAAATAGGAATGATGGCACATGTAAAATCCAATTTCAAGACACCCCAAGCTTTGCTCCCTAGGATCTAGACAACAACATACCAAATCTGGCCGGAATATACGCTACTACAACGTCCATCATAATACTCTTGGTTAGAATTTGGCTTCAAGGAAACTGACCATGTCTTTGATAAGACCTACACACTTCACCCTTTTTGAATCAAATGAATAAAGGTCTCTATGTAACTTAGTGATTTGTAACTTTAGCTCATTCATCACGGACAGTGGCATATGATTATGTGATGCACGAGAATCTAGCATACAATTATGTAAAACGAAATCATGCAACAAAAGTGATGTATGAAAGGTGGAATAGAGGAATCTACCTCTTCAACATGAGGCCCAAAAGTAACCAATGGCTTCTCTTGCTTTCCAAATTCACAATATCACCCACCTCATCAAGCCGAGATAGATTAATAAATTACGCAATTTCTTTTTTATAACTAGGTGTTTTATGCTTGAAGAAGAGGTACTTGTATTTTAACATTTTTCGGCTCTTTCAACAAATTGAAAGTTTGATTTTATTTAGTCAACTTTTAAGTTCTTCTTGATTTTTGTTTCGATTGCATGTTGCTCGGGAATAGTAACAATCTTCTCCAAAATATTAGAGTCATTATATTTGACTTGGGAAGCCTCTTCATTTTCTTTGCTTCTCCTTTTTCTTCTCTTTTGGATTCATGGGCTACTTTCCCTTGTCTGGTTGTTTTATTGATTTTTTCTATTATGGAGTCGCCATTGGAGAAGGGTGCTTACGATTCTGCTTCATCATCTGAGTTGTCGACCTCTTTTTAGATCTCAATTCATACTTTTTATGTAATTGAGCTTGCATAAAATTATTAAATTGTTTGTAATAGTCATCCATATCTTCACGATCAAATGAAATATCGGCTTCTTTTGCATTCTTCTTCACATTCTTATTCTACACTATCTTACATGTATATGGCAGAAATTTTCTCTTCATCTCCCTTTAAAGTCATCATCAACAAGGCGGGAAGAGTTGCTTCTATATACAAGGGTGCTTTAGCTTGATCCTTATCTCTTATTTCCCTCTGCTGAGAATGTTGTAAGGGATTGCTTTTTAAATTAGGGATTAAAAAACTCCTTTTCTTTGTTGTGTAGGTTTCTTGTTGTCAATTCCAACTTCTTTTAATTGTTTGATAGATTTTTAATGAACTTGGTCGTATAATCAATCCTTTGATCTTGTATTGACTCTTCTTTAGCTTTTCCTTTATCTTGAACTAACTATTTTCTTGGGCCTTCCTAGTAACCAGATCATATTTGTTTCCAATTTCTAAGGCATCGAGTTTTCAATGCGATTTCGAGTAGGGGACCTTCTTTTTCCTCAAAGTAAAACTAAAATCTAATACAAATGCCCCGACAAAAGCTGCAACTCTTGCTCCAATAGGAGGAGGTTTCATTTCTCAGGGCAAACTGTTATTGCAACTTGAATCTTTTAATGAAATCACTCATATTTTCATCCGTTTTCTTAATGGCATTAAACTACCTTCGAAGAATAACCATGGTCTCTCTTTTCACCCCATCCTTGGATGAATTTTATTTCTAACTCATCCCAATCACTAATTGAGCAATTTGGTAATCTATTTAAACCATTTTCTAGCCTCTCATTTAGAGGCCCCGCACAAAAATCTCATTACCAATAAAGGTGCTATACATTGAGAATTTTTGGCAAAGGTGCGAACAAAGGCAAGTGTTGTTGTGAAATTATTTCATCTTCACCAGTAAATCTAGGATGCAATTTAAGATATTCTTAAGGCATTGCATTCATTTGTTGACAAAGATTTAGTGGTGCATATTCAGTCATGAAAGTAGAAGTACGCCATGTTTATGCCTTGATTCTTGCTCCTTGAGTAGTGTAAATCCGTATACCGATTGTAGGTGTGGATGAATGGGGTGAAACAATGATAAAGGAAGGGTTTGATAAACTAAAGCGGAAAAGAGAATTGAAGTGTATTAGGTTGAGTTTCTGTAAATGAAAAAGATACGATTCTAAAGAATTGCTCTTCCAACCTTGGTTCTTGGGGTAATGGACGAAGACGAGGATTCTTGTTCTCCAAGAAAGTGAGGTTCTAGGGAAATATCCTTGGATGAAAGAATATGTGAGCTGGTTTTGCCCAGTGTGGCGGTGTGGCGTCAAGTGTAGAAAGGGGTTTTTGGTTTCTTGCTCTTTTTGAAACCAACACACGGATTTGAAAGGGTAGGAAACTTCTATTGAGAGGTATCGGACCTGTTTATGTGGCTTCTTATAATCCCGAGAATTAGAAGTAAAACACAACTCTTAATATTTCCTCTCTCGAACAACCAGAAATACAAATAACGAGCCAAAGGAAAAGACTTCGTTTCTTTCATAAGTAGAGCAATGACGCCAATTAATGTTGTACCTTAAGAAACAATCCCTTAGCTTTGATAAGGAATCAATGCTTAAGACATTTATATGATTATGCCACTAAAATGTCATCTCTGTTTTAATCACCTTCGAGTATTTACAATTAAACCCTTAGATATATTTAATGTATGTATACAATGGTATTATCTCTTTGATGTTTGAATGAAATGACCGAGAAGAAAATGAAAGAAGAAAGTCCAAAGGCGATATCTTTGTCATACATAATATATCATCTCAAACTTCGAGGAATTTATGAAAAAAGTATTTAAAAAAAAGGAGCCCAAATTAAGGATTTTAGCTGTTGATTACATAGGTAAAAGAGACCTCCTGCTCATTACTTTGTCTTACTCAAAAGAGAAAGAAAACACATAATGTGAACCTGAGATAAATATCAACATAAACATATGTTATAAACTTGCTTACTCATTCATTAATCATTGAAATCTACGAGTACAAAAGCAATTTTGAAGGTCCAAAACTTGGAACCTTCCTTCCTCTTGAAAATTACATTAAATACAATAAAACAAATAGTTTCGGAAGCATTGTAACCAATTCCAACTACCACAACTACTTGGGACTTCGAAGTGTCTATTACATGCCTTGAAAATGTCATACAATTACATTGTCTTTGGAAAAGTAATAAAATGTAAAAAATATACATCCTAATCTATAGGAATTTATGATGATGTTCTTGCATGCCCTTGGTCTTGATTGTCTTTCTTTGATGATGAAAACCCTTTTGGCAAGTCTATTGTCCAAACTCTTCACTTTCCATATCTTTTTTATCTTTGTCCTAGGCGAATTTGCTAGATTATGATACTCCAATCTAAATGCGGTAATTCGATTATAAGATGGTCCTTACGACGAAAAAAGTTTTTGCAACCATAGTGAGTGGAAATGTTTCTACGAAAGTTGACTATTGTTTCCCCTTTAGCTTTGATATTTTCATGCTATTATCAACTTTGCTTTTTGCCATAACTAGAGAATTCTCATAAGAATCCCATGGCAAAAGATTTCCTTCATCTCCCCAACATGATGGCGGACCTATTCTTGTTAATTTGTCAAACAACTTATCAAATTGACTTCTGCCTCTTTAATTTCCATCAGTTTCTTTTAAGCAACTCGTGACATTTAAAACCCAATCATCTTATTGATCTCCACTTGCATATAAGGTCCTATCTTTAATATCATTTTCTTCTAATTAAGTCACATTTTTTAGAATTAATAAATTCAGTAGACCTTCTAGCCTGAATGGCTACCCATTAATTACCTTCTACTAATGTTTGTCATGATTGGTTCTTCACATTCCCTAAAAAAGACTTTTCCTCTACAACTATCTTCGAACAACTCCAAATTGACTTCATTTTTAGAAATAATGTCATTCCAAATGATATCTTTGACATATCGACAAAATGTTTCCTTTTAGTCTTTCTTTGAGATTTTTAATCTACATTAGCATTTGAATATCCATTTTTATACTTATCGGCTTCATTCTCTATGATATGAATAAACTTCATCATTGCGATCTCCGAGATCTTCTTGAGCTTTTTTCGATCTCTTTCGGCCATACGCAACTCGGTATTCAATTGAACAACCATATGCTTGAGGATCTTCATTACACAGAAGGAAAAACAAAAGTACAACTATGGTTATCAATATGATTTTGCAATGATAATGAGTTTGCTTTATTTTTGGAAATTTCTTCATATTTTTTCATTAGTTAACTTTGGCAAATATTTTTCCTTCTCATTTTCCACCTCTGTGACTTCTGTCATGAATGTTCTCCTATAGGAAATTTTAGCTTCTTCCTCAATGTGGATATTTCTATTTCGCACTACGCATAGAATTTTTGTACAACGGTCTTGTCCTTTGGCAAGATTCCACTCAATATTTACAATGATTTTCTTTAACTCAATGTTACGAGCGTAAAGCTCTTGCATTAGCTTTCTCTAACTTCAATTGCTTTAGTACCTTTCGACATATTTTAACGCAACAACTGTTACGGAAGTGAAATAGGTAACTTTGAAGCCTCAAAACGGGAACTCTCGCCCAAAAGACTCAAAAAACATGAAAAAACACCCCAAAAAACAAAAAAAGTGTATTCCGGAACGCACTTGGTTTTTTTTTGAAAGTCAAATTTCAACATTTTATAAATTATACTAAAAAAAAAATTGTTTGTTGAAAAAGGATTGAAAAAACACCCACAAAACAAAGCAGGTTAATCTTTGGGAATAACAAAAAAAAAATTGTGTCATATTTTTGCCATTTTTAAAAATAGAAATAACATTTTTTAATTTTTAAAATTCAAACATTAAAAAAACCTAAAATTTAGAAAAAAATAAATTTCACAAAAAATAAAAACATTTTAAAGCTTAAAATTTAAAAATATATAGGAATAAAAAACTAAAAATAAAAACAAAATAAAATTTTTTAATTCAAACATTAAAAAAAATCTAAAATTCAAGAAAAAATAAAAATAAGAATAAGAAATAAAATTAAAGATTAAATTTCAAAATATATAGAAATAAAAAATAAAAATAAAAACAAAATAAAAATATTAAATTAAAAAAAAAAAAAACAAGTTAAAAAGGAAAAGAAATTATAATAAATAAAATATAGAAATTAAATTTAAAAAAAGAAAAAGAAAATGTTTATTAAATTAAAAAAAATAAAAAATTAATTTTAACACAAAAATTAAATTTAAAAATATATTAAATTTTAATAAATTTAGAACTTTAAAATAAAAATTAAAAGAAATACATTATTTAAATTAAAAGTCAAAAAATGAAAAATTAATTAGAAATAAAAAATAAAATGAAATACAATCTATATATATATATATATATATATATATATATATATATATATATATATATATATATTAAAAAACAAAATAAATTTTGAAAAATAAATTAAAAATTAAATTATAAAAATAAAATATATATATATATATATATATATATATATATATATATATATATATATATATATATATATATATATATATATATATATATATATATGAGCTTAAAGGTTAAATAAACAAAGGAAAAAAGGTTAATATTAAAATAACAAATTAAATTTAAAAAGGAAAAATATTAAATTTTAATAAATAAATGAATAAACAAATAAATTTTGAAATAAAAAAAATAAATTTGAAATATAAAAGAAAAAAAAAACATTGTTAAAATAAAAAGTTAAAAAAACTTTAAAAATCAATTAAAAATGAAAAATTGAAAAAATAAATTATAAAAAATATATTAAACTAAAAAATAAAATAAGAAACAAATTAATTTGAAAATATTAAGTTTAATTAAAAAAAAAATCTGATTTTAAATACACAATTTTAATTGAAATAAAAAAAATATATAAAAATTTTAGGTAATTAAAAAAATAATAATAAAAAATAAAAATTAAAAAAATATTAAATTCAAATAGAACAAAAAAAATACAAAAATTTATTAAATTTTAAAAAACTAAATATAGAGGACTAAACATAAAATTTAATAATTAAAAAAAAAATCGATTAAATAAAAGAAAAATACAAAATTTAATAAAAATTATTAACTAAAATTTAGAAAAAAAATAATTTTAAAAACAAAAAAAAAAGAATAAAATTAAAAACAAAAAAAATGAAAAAAAAAAACAATTAAAACAAAATTAAATCTCAAATATAAAAAAAATTAAATTAAAAAAATAATTTTAATTTTTTTGAATTAAAAAAAAAAAAATCAAATTAAAAAAATATATATATATTAAAACAAATCAAATTTCAAATATAAAAATTAAATTAAAAAAAATTAATTTTAAATTTTTTTGAAATTTAAAAAAAGAAAACAAATTAAAAAAATATATATATATATTAAAAAAAAAAAAAAGAATTTTTTGATCGTGGTGGCTCGCGATCGGCTCTCTAGCCCGAGGGTGGCGGCGAGGGCGGAGTCTAGGGAATCGCCCTCGCGCCGCGGGAGGGCAATGTTGATTCCGTCGCGGCGATTCCTCGAATCGGCCTCTCGCCCGAGGTGGCGGCGGAGGCGGTCGGCTAGGTGGATCAGGGGATTGTCGTACTCCCGACCACCAAGCGATCGGCCTCGCCACACAGGCGGGAGGCCAATTGGCGCGCCACCACGATCGAAAATTCTTTTTTTGTTTTAATATTTATTTTTTATTTTTTTTTAAATTCAAAAAATTTAAAATTATTTTTTTAATTGAAATTTTTATTTTAAAATTTGAATTTCTTTAATTTTTTTTTTAAATTTTGTTTTTAAATTTAATATTTTGAATTAATTATTTTTTAAAATACAAAATTGTTTATTAAATTTATTAAATTTTAATTTATTAATTTTTTTTAATCTTTTAGTTTATTTAATTTTCCATTTTTAAATTTTATAAATTTATTTACATTTAAAAAAAAACGGTAAATTTATGAATATTTGTTTTTTAATTGTTTGCACGTGGTTTTTTTTTTTTTTTTAATGATAGTTTTTATTTTAATTTTCTTTTTCAATTTTAAATTTTGTTTTTTTTTAAATTTGTATTTGTTGTTAATTTTAAAATTTGTATTTTTTTCTTGTTATTATTAATTTTTTAATTTAAATTTTTAATTTAATTTTCTTTTGTATTTATTTTTTTATCTAAATTTAAATTTTGTAATTTAGATTATTTTAATTTCTATTTTAATTTTTTTTTTTTAATTATATGGTTTTTACTAACTTAGAAAAAAATGTTTTTGATGTTTTTATTTTTATTTTTTGAATGGTACATTTTTTTATTTAAATTATGTGTTTTTTTTTCAAATTTTGTCATTTCTTTTGATATAATTTTCGAATATTTTTGTTTTTTTTTATTTTATTTTATTTATTTTTTTTTAAATTTTATTTTTACAAGTTAATTTTGTTTTTTTTACATTTTATTGGTTTTTTTTATTGTATATATATATATATATATATATATATATATATATATATATATATATATATATATATATATATAAATTTTGTGTTTTAATACCAACATGAAAATCACCACTCTAAAAAAAAAGTTGATGTTGCATCAATACATTTCAAAATTAGCATGAAAATCACTAACATTTTTAAAACAAATATTCATACTTCATAAATAAAAATATTAGAGTGTCGAAAATGTGCACAAAAGAAAAAGTATGATTCTACATCACCACTTTTAAAAATCGGATGTTTTTTATGCTACCAAAAAGAAATGGAAATATGATCATAATTTACTATTTCATACGATAACGGTGTTTGCCTTCATAGCCATTGCACATTGGTCTTGAGTCGAGTCATTCACAATTAGCGGCCGGTTTGCATATGCAAATTCATTTTATCCATGAGGGGAATCTTCTTCATCACAGTACATTTATAGTATTTGAAATTTTAGAAGAACCTATTGACATGTACGTAGGATAAAGACGAGGAAATTAGAATTGATATTTTTCAAGGTCCATGGCCGGTCAAAAGTCTTGTTTGATCAGAAGCAACCTAATACTCGGCTTAGGCTTCCATCTTTGGTCTTCATCTTTTGATTCCTTTCTTGAATCTTTGTAAACATTTGTTTGATCAAAGGTACTTTCTCATGAGAGATTTCATGACTCTGGAGTGAAAGCTGAGAACATTTTGTTCTTCTCCTAGATGTAAAGAAAAACCGAATTGGGTTAAATGTAAATTCTTGAGTAGAATTTTTTCTGTTTTTGGCTCACATTTCCTCATCATCTAAGTCAATCAGCATCTCTTTTGCTTCTTTTGTTTGGTTTCGATATGATAGGGGTATGAATGTTTGGAAAGTGCTAAACTTATCACACACTCACTTATTGCTCTTCCAAATACGGCCTACTTTCATGAATGAAAACTAAATACCCATTCTCAATTCTTCTATTTGAAATTACCACAGCAAGGGTCATAAGCCCAACTTTCCCCTAACGGCATATGCATCTCATCTAACATTTTAGTAACCTCCTCAAATGCCTATCTCATATTGACTATAAAAGGGCCTACGGTCATGGGTAATTTGTACATATGCCACGTTTTCATGGGCACAAAGTGAACTGATCAACATTTCATTCTGTGAATAAATTCCAAGGCAAATAGCCTCATAGGTACAAACATTGGAAGTACGTAAGGCTCAATACTTGCTCCATATAGCCTAATTTCGAGTAATCTAAAAACAAACCAATATCAAAATTTACAAGTTGCTCCTAGATGTAAATACTCCTGAGCTTTAGGTAAAAAATAATGTGGAGGAACTCCATTCAATATTTTATATGCACGTGACATATGAAATAATAGGCGAAATCAAACAACTGCGCTTCATTTTTATCTCTTCTTACTACATCTTTCCGAGAACACTATTGATTGCCTTTTCTTGTTTACATCCATAATATTGGACTAAATGCATGAACTCTTCCACATTTTGATATAAGAACAAGTAGACAATTAATGAAGGAAATTTAAAAAGCGGCCAATGAAAGTCTCATTATACGTGAATTAGCGCCTCTAACGATATGATGGAATATAAAACAGCATTTCCTCATTTCATCATCATGGCAAACATCTGAGATTGATTTATCCTTTGCATTGTCATCTTCTTTTCCCGAATTTTCGTAATGCGACAATACTTGGTCGAATTTCCACATCTGAAATCTCCATAGCAAATTCTTTGTTGTACGGTTGAAATTGCTTCATGTTTGGCTTCAAAGTATATGAACTAATTAAATTATTCACTGAAGATTATCATAATAGGTTACTAGGGAATTCTCGAGGAGAAATTGAATAGATGACTGCGACTCGGGATAACAAAGGTCTTGACGGATTCGTTTGGGTAGACACTTGCAAAACATTCTCTCACGACAATTCATAACAAAGATTTTACGGGGTACATAGTAAACACCAACCAATAGATAAATTCGGGGAAAAAGGTGGGTTGGAATACATGGAAAGTATTCCAAAAATTGACCATGGTAGTAAAAACGAGCTTTGTCATTTAGGATATTTGCTGATAAAATGGAAGATGAATTATAGAACAAAGTATCTTGAATATCCCCCTCGGTGTCCATGAGATGGATATGACTATTTGAACAAACAAAGATGAACACTTAGCCATATTTGAAAATTCATGTGAAGAATAACTCTAGAGTCTGATGATTCCTACTAGGTTGACGGGGAAACTTAAAAACGGGATGCGGTCTACAAAATAATCAGAAAATATTTTGAAAAACAATGTTAATTTTGTTTAAATAGGTGGATCAACTTCAAAATTTAATGTTAACGACATGACGCGCCAACAAGCCGTTGATCTAGCGTGGAAGATAGGCACATGAAAAACTCGGCGCCCTGCTTCACCTACGGGGGCTCTCGAGGTACGGGGGGAAAAATTTGTGATGCTCCCCGTAATGAATCTCCACCATTCATCTATGTTGTCCTCACGATCAACCGAGTCAGCTGAGGCTTTCTTTTAATTAACTTGTGCCTTGATTGTGCTGTAACGGAGTTGAGCCTTTTATTTGAAAATTGAAACTATCGACGCTTTCCACCAAACAAAATAATCAATATTTAAACATAATTGCGGAACAACTTTCATAAAGTTTAAAGTGTTTAAACTTTAACTCTAACATCGACAAATTATTTTTTTATGTTAAGATATAATAACTTTAATACTTTAACATTTTTTTACCTTAATACTTTTTTTTTTATATTTTCAGGTGAAAAATAAAAAGGATATGCGAATGATCCACTGTGAGGAACCATAACGATAATATTTAGAAGCCTAGGCTGGGAGACATGTTTCAATGTCGTAAAACATAACGATTGTCGTTAACTTGGATGCGATACATTATGAGTGTGATACCTCACTCCACGTACGCAAGTATGTCGGCCAGCTCTTCCCCGTACTTTCGAGTATATCGAGCGGTGTTATAGTACGATAAGTATAAGAGTGCTCTCACTATAGGTTTGGCATGGTCAACATTAATACGGACTTGGGCCTCCATGTACATTCGGGTATATTTGGGAGGACAATTTTGGTGCTATCCATCCATAGTGAATCGAGTCGGCCACCTTGAAATTGTGATACCCAGACACAACATTAGGGAGATTACACCCATACTTCTTGGTTCACCTGGAGGTATTTTGTAGTTCCACGATTTCTTGGTAACCCTTTGCCTAGCATTACCCTCTTTTTTTATTTTATTTTTTGGATAAAAATAAATCGGTAATCATGGAAGAAAAAAATCCTATCCCTTATCGTTCGCGTAGATTAGCTTTAAATCACCTTTACCACAGAAGTTACTTTTGGTAGGCAAAGGCGATCACGAAGCTGCGGATCAAGTACAATTCATACCTGCGGCGAAACATCTGGCTCTTTTAACCCCGAGAGTTAGCTCAAATTGTTTCGACACATCCCGGTTCGTCTACTTTTGTTGAAACGGAGACTTCCAAGCTACCCATGCTCACGATCCATTCAGTCACTAAGACTGTACCTCCTGGACCTGATGGCCCATTCAATCACAAATTGATCCGGATCCCGTCTCTTCTTTGCTAGAATATTTGAATCCTGAAGTTCGAACAAGCACGGAAGTTGTTCCTACCTTGGTCATCCCACAAACTTCGTAGCTATTGAAACTCCACATTTCACACGATCGTCGTCTAAAATATATTTTGGGCTTGGCTTGATGAAGTTCTTCCTCCTGGTTTAATTGCGATTGAAGAAATCCCACAAGACGATACCTTTAACTCCAACCCATTTTGGGGAGGACCTTCGACTATACGGTCTTTTCTTTTCCTCGATCGTTTCCATGCATTTTTATCATATTTCCATTCAATCTCCCATTGATTTTTAAGGGTATACATTTGGTCGAGCAACCATGTACGAATTCAAAATGTTCGGTTGGGTCTCTTTGTTCCAATTACGCTAGCTCTAGCCTCGCTGCTCCATTGATGTTCACAACCTCACCAGAGTCATATTTGCATGGTGGCCCTTGAGATTAATAGGTTACAATCATACTAGAACACTTTCTACACCGTTGCTTCCTCAAGATCATGGTCTTTTCCAATGTCATCATACGGTATTTTCAGCGGTAGTCCTATCGTTAGTACTTATCGAATTGATTCATTACATACATCATCGAGCAATATCAATTCGGTCCTTTTGGGTCGATTCATTTTAAGAAATACCATATCATACGGACTCCCTAGCATTTGGAGAAAATTATTTTTCGTCTTATTTATTATCCTAATCTTGGGGAAACCTGGTCATGGCATAATGATGCTTAGTCACTTTTTTTTTCAACACGCTTTGATCGGCAACAAAACTGTAGGCACTATCTTTTGAAGTTAAGTACTCATATGTGGAAAATCTTTCCTTGGAAGTTGTTCGAGCGTAGAAAGATTTATGTATATCCTCGCTCAAAAAACAACAATAGTTTCGGATTGCAACCCCATGACTTACATCTTATCACGTCGATTAGCACAGAAGTATTCAAAATGGATTGTCATTTTGCGGGGAATTTGATTTGGAATTCATCAAATCCAAGTCAAAAGAAGTCTTTAGTTTTGTGAGCATCTCTATGACCTTCCCTGCGAATGGTATTCCTACTACGTGAGAGCCATCTATTTCGGATGAGTCTACATTTCCAATCGGATCATCTTGATCCTTGGTATAGAATTTCATCATTTATCTCAAAACCCAAAATTTTCAACCTAATACCTCTCGGCTCTCACAACAATGACGTATTTGATACCGAGCCAAAGGTTATCGATTATCGACGATACACTTTATCATCATGGTGTTGATACCATTTTAAGGAGATGCCTCAATCATGGGGAGAGGCGAAAAACTATTAAATGATTGGCATGATGGGGCTTGTGGTGGACACTTATCCGGATGTACCACTGCAAAGAAGATATCGCGCTAGTTACTTTGGCCTACTATTTTTCAAAAATTGCATCCTCGCGGTGAGAAGTTGTCATGCATACTAGATTTTTTACCGTAAAATCCACAAGCGCAACACCAATGCATCCTGTTGTCCTACCTTTGGATGCATTTACGAAATGATGCTTCATGAACGCCAACCCTCCTTCATTCGGGGGGCATGGTTATATTATTGTTGCCGATCTCGACTATTTTACCAAATGGGCCGAAGCGATGCCTACATTTAATAACATGGGACAATCCCCATTTTTGTCTTTCACCACGTTATTGCACGGTTTGGGGTCCAGGCCTATAGTTACTTGATCATGGAGAAATTTTCGCAACATGAAGTGTCTAAATTGACTTCTGAGACAGGATTTATACATAGTAACTCTCTCCCCTTATTATCCACAATCAAATGGACAAGTTGAAGCTATTAAAAAAAAATTCTTAGCAGAATGCTTCTATGAATGATAGGATTAATAAAAAGAAGCGGAACTTGATCATGTACTCCACTTTGTGGGCGTATCAGCTCTACGAACGAAAGCATAGCTTGAGTTTCTCCTTTCAATTGGTGTATGGTACGGAAGCTATCTTACCAATCAATACGAAATATCATCGTTAAAACTCACGATAGACTTGTTACTAGACACCTCAGAGAAGAAGTGTCTCTCCTTAACCTCATCCATCTAGATGAAATGTATTTTGACCCAATTGGGAAACGAAATACATAAGAGGGAACGTATGAGCGCAATACGACAAAATTTCCAACTCGCATCTCTTACTCGAGGAGGCGACTTGGTCCTGCTGGGTAAATGTCGATGTAATAGGTACGGGGAAATTGGGCCATTGTGGCATGACCCTTGTATTGTCGAGTTCTTTACTAAAGAGGTTGCCTACAAGTTAGTTGATTACGATGGGATTCCATTGGCACAACCTACAAATGGGTTGTATCTTAAACGTTACTATGCTTAATCATGAGTGTAGTAATTTTTTGTTATTATATTGTTTATATCTTTGTTGATTTGTATTCACTATCTTAATTTGTTTTGAGTTTTCTTTGATTTGTGTCCCTTTACATTCTATAATGAGATGTTTGAATTTTTGAACAATTTTTTGGATATGTTGATGGTGCTGGTACGTAGTGTCTGGCAGAATCTATGCTGCGAGCGTGGGCCATTTTTGCTTTGAATGATGAGTTAGTATGTTTTCAAGGGATTTGTATTGGTAGATTGACGAAAAAATATCGTTGACCTTCAATATCGTTGATCGAAATTCTCTCTGATGCCATTTCATTTGGCTGTCAACACAATATATAGATTGAGCTCCTTGTGGCATTACAACTTACTAATTTGTTTTATCATTAGAAATCCAACACTTCTTAGATTGTTCCTAAAGAGTTTGAATTTTGGAAAGACATTTTGATTTTGTTCAATATCGGCGTATTTCCATAAATTTGGTCACTTTAATCGATCATTAACTAATCAAGTTTTAGACGGACATTTGTGAAATGAGTGAAAACATTCACATCATTGAATAGGATTGTGCAATAAACATAGGAAAAAATCTAAAATCATATAGATAGATAGTATAGGTTTTAAAAATTTGTGCCCATGACACATTGGTCATACGACATATTCTGCAAAATATGTCGTAAACTAGTGGTGTTCATGGTAACATGCTATAGATCTAGCAATCCTATAGGAGCAACGCATCCAACGAGTTAGGAACC
The DNA here is from genome assembly GCA_034641835.2 of Pinus albicaulis. NCBI lineage: Eukaryota > Viridiplantae > Streptophyta > Pinopsida > Pinales > Pinaceae > Pinus > Pinus albicaulis. Next base: position 116,267 of record JAXQQM020093065.1, read on the forward strand.
CCAATAGTGTGTATTTTGCATTCACATGGGAAGCTCTTCGATCGGCAATCTAGAATCCAAGGTCAACCCCTCCGCATGGCCGAGCTTGGCTAGAGTCTCGGCCATATCAAGGTCTGAAGAATTGCTCTCCCAACAACCCTCTCTCTCGCCGGCGCATCTCCTTCGCACTCTAGTTCCTCTCTTGGACCGAACATGACCAATATCTCTGCATTACATAAAACATTTAGTTTAGTCTTGGAAAGAAATCAAAACACAAAAACATTGTAACGAAAAAAAAAAAACATGGTCAAATCATTCTTACCTATTGCATCCTAGTGCCTTTTGGTAATACTAGATTTGAATTCATGAGATTTGACACCTGCATATGCACCTCACCGATGGTGACAATGCTCGCCAAAACCGAGGCAAAAGAGTACGATGCCGAAAACCCATTGGTCGATTGGCACATGCCGAACCATGAGTTCTACCTGCATTCGAGGATCTGAATAGATATATCCAATGTTATGCTATGAGCGCATCGGTGGAATCCGTTCTAAAGTGGAGGAGATAAGGATTGAATGTAATATTCCTGGTAGCAATACATTAATTGGAATATTGATTTCCTATTTTATATGAGTAGATGAATAAATGGGGAGGAGACCCATATGGCATAGTATGCTAAAAACCCTCTTGGTATGAAGGGGATCATTATAGTAGCTAGATTTCACACCCTCATGTGTCAAAGAAAAGGGACTTTTCTTGCAAGACTCCAAATCAACATGCAAGCACAAAGAAGAGAGGAGATCATCAATGCTTAACTAGTTCGGTGTGAACAAGGATCAGAATAAGCAGAAAATTAGAGTTAAGTTGAAGACACTTGAGTGTGAAAAAAGGGTGAAGCTGATTGAAGAGGTCAGCAGCAATGATCAAACAACTTGGGTATGGAGGAGTGGCCTTGATGAAGGTACAACGCCATTTTGGAGGAGATTGCTGTGTGGAGTTGGGGAAACCTAATGAAGGTGGGACTAAGGTGAGGAGGCTCAAAAAAACTTTTATAAGGAAAGAGGATGGCATCCATTTGAGGACAGCTTGGATATTATTCATTTGGGTATGCTTAGACTATTTGGCATCATCTTCTACTACATTTATCATAGGCTGACAGTGCTATTTTAGCACAAGGGATCTCTTTGTTTAGGAATCCTTCTCCTCTTGAGAAGCCTCTTGAAGGAGTATTGTACTTTAGTTTTACATTTGGAAGCGAGGCCAAGCATACTCCTTCATCCATAGCATTATATGTTTGCAGAGAATAGTGTTTTCCTGAGGTGTGGTGAAGAGTCCTAACTTCCCTTTCTGAACTTATCTTTCTGGGAAGGCTTCCCTTTCTTTCTTGTAAAGATCTATAAAGAAGATTTCTAAGCATATTGTACATATTGTATGTGGAAAAAGAATTATCCACCTTCTACATCTGTATTGACAGAAAATGCGTCATTTTACTCGGTGTTGTAGTAGTAGGGGTTAAGCCCTTGTTCTTAGCTTGTTCCTTGGAGGAAGGGCCTTTTCTCTTGGAAGGCTTCTGTGTTCTTCTTCTCTTTCTTGCTCATTTCAGCTACATATATTATAGAGATGTAGTAAAAATACATTTTCAGATCTAGATGCAGATATGCTATTATGTACTTGTGCTTTCATGAAACCCTTGCGGGTTATCTCTTTGATGTATAAAAGGAGCTAGATCTCCATTTTCCTCCATGTTTTTGATATAATAAACTCCAGGATATGTTATTGCATCATATTAAACTTAAAGGCTTCCTTTAGAAAGATACGTCTGTGCTTATATTATGCTTCATTAGATTTCTATTGAGTTAAGTCATGGGGTTTGGGCCTTTTGGTCATATCGGGACGGAGATTTGTTTTAACACCAACTAGAGTGATTTGTTTTTGCTAAAATTTGGTATGAGAGTCCCATATGACATATTCTAAGGATCCCACCATTATTTTCCTCTGTTATTATGCAAATATTTGGGAATAACATTTTTGGGGCTTATTTATTTGCTTTTTCCCCAACTTTTTGGACTATAAAGTGAAGAATAAGACAACTCACGTAACACCAAATAATGCTAATGTGTTTTCTTGACACATTAAATGAATTAATAGCTTGTTTCTACTCCAAAATTGTGTTTACATATTGTTGCGGTCCCATTGTGGGCATTTTACGGCCATCCTGGGTGTGAGAGGCTTGTTTATCTCCCTGGTTTGCTTGGTTTCGATTTAATATTGGATTTGGATCTTATATTATCATATGTAGAATACGAGGGCTAATATTGTTTTACGTAGCATACATTCTTTGAAAAATATGGCACTAGGGCATGCATACTAGCAAATCCCAATTTGGGGATATTATAGTGGTATCAAAGCTAATATTTGGCTCAACTTTGTGATTTCCATTACTAGAAGGGGAAAGATCAGAATGATGGAAGGACGATTTTACTATCATCACTTTTTATATCTAGAAAGAACCTCTCCCAAGAGGTTAAGGTGATGAAGGAGAAGAGATTCCAAGAAACTCCACAGAGGGTTTCAAGAAGACAAATGACCATGCACTTCCTAGTCTCCGCAGAAGAAGACCAATGGCATGAAAGAACACACGGAACATCATATTCTAAGTGAATACCTTGTTGAGTACAAGACTCAACCTGAGCCCTTCTGAGGAGACTCTATCCTTCCCACGAGTTCATTCGGCTTGGAGGAGGGGAAGGAGGCCTTGCGGCACAAGAAGAATGAGGGGCAATGGGTTTCTGTGTCTACTTTTTTATGGATCATCTTCGGCCGAAATTAGACAAGAAGACTTATAGCATTCTTCCTACTACATCCGGTAGTAGAGAGAGAAGAAGTAAATTTCAGCGCACATGAAGTCTGTGACAAACGCAGTAGTTCGGTCACACAAGTCTTCCAAGAGCATCTACTCTTGTATATTTCACTTAGAGTGTGATGAAGAGATGTGATGGAGAACAATCGGAGAGGGAGGAGCTTATAATACACCTCTTGAGGAGACTTATATCGGCCTTTGTCCTGACCTTGGAGGAGCGACCTTCAGCATCGGCGATTGGGGGAGCCAACACAATTGAAGAAAGAACTCTTGCAACCATGTAAGGTGTTCCCAAAGCCTAGCAAGGTATGATTTCATTTCCACTTTCTATTATTTCAAAAAATCTTTTAGAAGATTGTGGAAATATCTTTGTTGTATGACCCGGGATCATCACTTACTACTAATTTAGAGCGAATTGCCTTGCGCTATCCGAGTAGCGGTGAATAAATGAGAGTCCATTCTCATGGGAACATTCGGATATGACTTCATTCGGGAAGCCTTGAAGGAAGAGATGTCAAAGGGTGAACATATTGAGACGAGAAAATTTTTCTCCTCTCTAGATGACACCTTCTCAATGAGCATGCCATGACTCAGAGGCTACTTGCCGTGAGATCCAAGGCCTCATTGGTTTTGGAAGGCCATGAATGAGGAGGAGGTCTCATCGGGGAATCCCATTGGAGGTGCACTTCAACATTTCATGAGGTGCAAAGTTCTTCAAAGATGTGAGGATATTGGTGTTCCACCATGGGAGGATACCAGTATTTGTAGAATGAGATCCATCACCCACCTTTGGGATGAGTGGATGACGGTATGGAGCAAGAGATTTCCAAACCACTTGCGGGTCCATGATACGAGGCCAACGAGGAGCATGGTTACCTTGGTTGTTTGGGTGACTTTGGTCACTACCCAAATATTTCTATTTCTTCATCTCATGCCTTAAATCTCAATGATAGGATGCATAAGGGGAAGGCATGGTTTTTTGTGGTTATTAAGAAGAGAGTTTTGACATCATATGTCAAATCTTATGTCCATGTATTTTTGTTTGTTTGAGATATGTCTCATGTGCTCACATGTATTTATGTTTTTGAGATGTATTTCATGTATGTGAACATTGTTCACTTTGGGAGGGAGGATAACTTCCCCACGATGTATAAGGAGTTGGTTTGTACTATGTTGATGAGGCATCTCACATGTCCATCATTGTATTATTGCTGCGTGATTTTGCATCTTGAGAATGCAAGGAGGCAACAAGAGTCCTTGTTGCGTGGTTACTATTGGGAGAGTATGGGCTAAGATTTCTCCATACTCATCATGGTATGTCAAGAGGAATGTGTGGCACATTCAAAGTGCAAAGAGGCTACCCTTCGGCATTGGAGGACAAGAGAGAGCTTCCACATAGGAGGAGGAGCTTCTCACATAGCGACATATTGGTGGGTCCTGACTTTGGCATGTGTGATGTCAAAGAGAAGTCATGGAGTGACAAGAGTCTGCCACTAAAGGCCAATAACCTTTGTCACTTGGGAGTAAGTATATTTTGATGAGGTGTTCCAAGCGGAGTGTGCATCCTGCTGCAGGATCTTTATGAGGGAACTCTCATGGGAGGACTCATCCATGGACCTTACTTTCGGCTTACTCTTTATGCATGGTAAGAAATATATTTCTACACTTATTGATTATTTCATTGAGTATGTACCTCTCTCACCATGTATGTACAGTGCATTTATACACCAAAGAGGGAAAGATTATTTATGGGCTTCATGGTCATGATAGAACCAACCTTTATGATGAAGGTAACCCTTCTCTACATGACTTTGAACAAGTGTGTTGTGTCATTTCTCATTATACTCGGCTAATATATAATTCCATTTACCACCTCATGGTAGATATGAAAACATGCACAACTAGTAAATTGAGAAACAACTTGTCACATGAAGTTCTCAAGCGACGGTGGGGAAGACTATCTTGTGCCCACTTGATAAACCATTGGTATCATCCAAACTTACATATAACCTTTGGTATTTTCATATTGGATACCAAATGATGATGTAGCTATTTTGAATGGGATGATTTGAGCCAGCATGATTCATGACATGAGAGAAAGGATCCTTGGAGATCTAATCTTCTTCTTGCCACTTGATGGAAACCTTTTTGCAGCCCCAGTCAACATGCTCTCTACACTTATCATGGGTGGAGAAGAGGACGATTATGAGGTAGGCCATTTTTCCTACCATGTTAGAAGCTCTTTTCCCACCTACATTTTAGGAAATAAAGGTGGAAGAGACTATTCATAAGTTACCTTTTACGGAGGTGAAAACAATTTGTGGGTTGTTGCTTGGGGGATGGAGTATCCACATGGGGAAGATGTTCCCCAACACATTTCGAACTGTATGCCTTGGGAGGAGACTTTCGGTTCTATGTTAGAGTTTCTTGAGGACAAAGAGAGAAACATTTGGGAGGGAGGAGCTGTGTATTTCTAAATTATCATGCGGCTAATTGGAATATTGATTTTTTTTGACTTTCACACGGTAGATGAATAAATGGGGGAGAGGCTGTATACTCAACTAAAATCATCATAAAAACCCTCTTGGTATGTGTTGTGACTAGCAACAACCCCCTTTTATTTAATATGAGTAATAATACTAAATAAATGGGGACCCTTAGTTAAAAAATCCAAAAATCAATTAAGATTTGTTTCCCTTTCCAAATAAAAAATTTTCTACCATAAACTTATAATCCCTTAGAAAGAACATTATGAAAAACCTAAGTCTATGGTAGATTGAAATAAAATTGTTCTTTAAGCAAAATACCGCACCCATCGCAAAATGATACATATCTTTTTAAAACGAAAACATTTTGTGCTTTTGTGATTTTGCGATAATGCGACCCAAAAGCCTATATAATAAACGTATTGATCGCGGATCGCATAGCGCAAGAAAATAGAATTGATTAAATAAGATACCATTTATGCCATTTTAATTTGCGCTTTTGCGAGATTTGCGATATGCGCTTGCGCTATTGCGCAATTTCCGCTTTTGCGCTATACGCATAGCTACAATGGCTTCATTTTTTGATATTGTGATATTGTGATATTGCAACGGCAAATCGCGGTCCCGCGATGTCGCAGATTCATGTAGGCACGTTGTCCAAAGGAAATCTTGCGTTATATCAAATACGTATGCGCTTTAATGATTTGATTAAATGATTGGATTGAAAATTAATGGTAAAAAGTTGTCATTTGGATTGAAAGTCGTTTCATGATTAAAAATATTATGTTCATCACGCTTTCATTAAAAGCAGGTCTCATCACCTTTCTTATATACGTACTCTCATTCATTCGTAAAACGCGAACGACGGAGCGAACGTCTATACAAAGCCTTTTGTTAAACACTATGGGTAAGAAGGAGAAGAGCTTGAGTTGAAAACAAAGAAATGAAAGCATTGTATACGGAGACAATTTGCTTGTAATAAGGATACCGGTATATCCACACAGGAAGGAATGTATAATACGGTAAAGGAAGAAAATCACAGCAGGTAAGTTGTAGCTACGGCGATTCAAGTAATACGTGGAGACCCCTTAGAGAACGGGCTTGCTCATTTCTCCATAGAATAGCAACAAAGCCAAAAGATTCTCCCATATACGGACATGGTAAAAAAGTCTTGGACAACACTAATATTTCAAACAAACAATTTAAAACTTCATCCGAAGAGCGAATCAGGCCATTCTCCACGAAAGAAGTGGGCTGATGTATAAGTTTCCGGAACCTCATGCGCCTTATAATAAGCAAGTTATAAAAGAATTTTCAGAGAACATGCGAATTTGTCAAAATGCACACAGAATGGACCAAAGAGATGAACCATTGAAGAAAAAATAAACAGGACGGGTGGACGGTACCAAAAAAGGATGTTTGAACCTTGCTCACAAGTTCAAACATCCAAGTAGGAAAATTGGCCAACAGTTTCTTCCACAAGATAAGGTATGTAAGTTTTCCAAAATAGCCTCTATAGAACTTTAAAAGAATCAATGAAGAAGCTGTTGGAGGTCAGGAGTCCTCGAGGAGAAACATAAAGCTTTTCTTCGAGAAAAGACGGGAGTCGAAGAGACTTGAAATAACTATAAGACAAAATAAGGAAACATTGATCAAATTCAAGGCACTTAATGCGAGCGAAGAAAAAGATGAGGAACGTGTTGAGTCTGAGAGGAAAACTACGGCAAAGGACAAATTGATAAAAATAAACCCTTTGGCTAGAAGCATTATGAGAAGAATGAATGGAAGCAAAAATCAAGATGAAGTTGCAAAATTGATAACGGAGGAAAAAACTCCAATAGCGGGATGCACACAAAATCAAAAGGGTAGAAAACGGCGGAGGGAGGCGGCTACGGCGGTGAACACTCTTATAGATTGTGTAAATGACAATTTACACAAAGCTAATTCGATTCTTGAAGCTGACTCGGGATATACCACGGGCAAATCAGCTGCCAAACGAGAATGGAGGAAAAAGGCGAGGAAGAAAGAGCAAAATCTATCCAAGTGCTGACAGATTGAATTGGGACTCATCTTGGATGTACTTGGTGAAACCACACGATTGACACAACGCACTTAATTGTATCATCAATACCACGGAAAATTGCTCCTATGCTTGCGGACTCTTGTCCTTTTAGAGACCCAGGTTGAATTACGAAATCGGTCGACCGCATGTTCTCGAAACTATGCTAGATGCTTGCAAGTTTAAAGAACAAGTTCATAGATAGTTAGATTTAGTTTTAATTTTTCTTGTATTTTAGCCTAGGAAAAGGACGGTCATTGAGCGGGTGTAGAAGATTTGTAAGTAAAGACTATTTTTAGATTTAGCTAAGTAGTATTTAAACCCTTCTCATGCATTTAGAGAAGGGTCTTAGGATCTTAATATTTTTGACTTGGAGATTGCATTTTAAGCCTGCTCCATTGTCTTATATATTTTTAAAAAGGATCACATACGGTGATTTTCATGTGAATTATCTTTGAAGTGTTGCATTTACGCTTGAATTTGATTTTTGCATCGAGTTACTAGATTAGAGTGTCACATTACATTGAAAGTCTTCAAGATGAATGAAAATTGTTCTATCCTTTCCTTGTTGATTTCTTCTATTTTATGATATTCGCTTTAAATTGCTATCATTTATATGTATTTGTTTCACAACGCACTTTTATATATCATTTCGGTATAATTGAAACGTTATCTTTCATAAGTAAATATATATATAGATGGTATATAATGATGAATACTTATTAAGCTAATATAACTGTTTAATTTCTTAAACGAGTTGTCTTTATTTGTTTACACACATTTCAATTTAAATAATAATACATTTTCATGGTTGTTAAATTGGAACAATCTTAAGTTGTATTCACATATAATTACCTGGGTTAGTGTTAGAATTTCTTTACAGGTATTTAGTTTAAATTAGATAGTTTTTATTTGAGTTAATTTAGTCCCATTCCACCCATCCAAACCAATCCATTTAGTTATAAGGAAATTGGTCCTTTAAATCCGATCGGAGCCACCATACCAAACGAAAAAGGGCTGTCTTAAAGGTCCCGGCCCAAGGGTGGTTTTTCCCCGATGTTTGAAGCAGAGATTTTCTAGGCTTCAACATTTTTGAGCGCTAGAAGGAGGGCATGTTTATGAATGGAAAGTCAATCTTTATCCACAAGCCATTCGAGCAAAACACCCTCATTAACTATTGATTTCTTAAGAAATTCAAAATCCTAGAGAAGAAATTACGAGAAAATATTCGAAGGTCCTACGAAAACCTCAAAAAATTCGGACAATCAACATCACAAGGTCACCGAAGTTCAAGATTTAATTCATAAATTGAAAGGTTCTAATTCATCTCTAAGAAGATACCGAAACCTTGAAGATAGTGTAAACTTCAAAAATTTGTTTCTTCGAAACCTCTTACTAGGCTTCAAAGTGAAAAACTTGTTATTTCTCCAAAAGAATTCCCTTTACCTAGTAGAGTCAAGACAAGAAAAACTCAATCGGAATTAGTAAGTGATATAAGTTCAACATCTAATATTCAAATACCTGTTTCCGAAATCCCTTCTCAACAAAGTACAATTGTTTCCACATCATTAATCTCAACATCATCTATTCCAACAACTTCTATTCAAACACCACCAGTTTCTACTACTCCTCCAATAGTCGTTCCAATAATGGCACAGAGACCATGAGGTACACTCCGGGGGTAGTGAACATGGTTGCACCTTTACATGATTTACGGACAATCCTGGAAAATGGCTTCCAAAGTTTAGCCCGGATCTTAACATCCAAGTGAAGAAAATATCAATAACTTTATGCTCGCTATTAATTTGAATGGAGTTATACATGAAGATGTTGTAGTTAGATTATTCCCATATACTCTCCGGGGGTAGCATGATCATGGTACTGTTACCATCGGGATCCATAACAAGTTGGGACATTTTTGCGGATCATTTTCTAACCAAATTTGGAGATGACCATTCAATAGCAACTTTACTCAATGACCTCTCAAATTTGAAGATAGAACCCGAGGAACCCATTAAAGAATTCAATGCTAGATTCAACAAACTCTTGAACAAATTCATACGGATTCACGGCCCGGTGAACAAGTCGGTGAATGGTACATAAGCACTTACCCTCAAACATAGCAATTTTTCGTGGACGGTACATAGAAAGCCTACATTGGTGAGAATATATGAAAGAAATATTTAGGTGGAAAAACGAATTACTTCTCCGGAGAAAAGAAAAATGATGAAGGGAAAGGAAATCAAAGAAAGTCGGCTTCAAAGATGATTCAAAGAAAAAGGCCAAATATCCATACGACATGGAAGGTTTACAAAAAGTTCTTAAAACCTTGTCAAATGAAATGGATTGAAATCAAAAAACAAGTAAGTAGAAACTTCTACACGAAAACCATTAGGAAATTTCGGAAAGAAACCGAGTTGAATCTAAACCTCCTAATGTAATCTCTAATGCAAAATCGAGGAAGAAGAAGAAGAAGATACATCTCTATTTGAAGTATCCAGGATATGAAGAAAATGAAAATGAAGAAATAGCTGAATTGAATGGAATGTGGGATTTTTATTCTCCCTAATTACATTAGTGAAGAAGAAGGCCCATGCTGTAAGTACTAGGAGTAATCAACGATTAGAACCGGTGAAAATAGTTCCAAAAAAGTACAACTCCAAGTACCAAAGACAATTCCCACCGTAAGAAAACTTCTTCATTACCTACTCAAAATCAACCATCCTCTTCTAGTAATCGCCTACATCCATGACAACGACTTTAGTAGTGTCGGATCCTATGGAGTACAACATTGTCGAAGACATAGCAAGAAAAAGATCAAAGCTAACATTTCCTTACATGAACTCGAAACTAAAACACCGGCAAAAAGCTGTTATTGAAAGAATTAAACGCTACACCAATTGCTCCTTTACCAAGCGGTGTAGTTTGCAAAACGACGAGAGGAAGCTGGCCGTCACCGGATGGGTAGATGCTACGTATTTGCGCCATTGGGGAAAAGTAAAATTCCTCGACTCCTCTTTTTCTTTTGACTTATAGATGCACAATAAAAATACGCACAATTGTTTGATTGATTACCGGAGCCTCCTCCAATATAATGCCTACTTGTGTGCCAAATTGAATATCGAACCACGAAATCAGCAATTCATATCGTTCAATTGGATCGCTCTAAAGGAGTTCGAGTTGTAGGAGAAATCAATTCGATTTACTATCGGTTAGCTTCGGTCCTAGGATTGTACAAAGAATTGATATTTCGTTCACGTATTCTGAGTCTATGGATTAATCTTGAGCGAGGGAGGCCCAATTAAAACAATAGTTGTATCTCGGTGATTATTCACATATGTGGCTTCCCTACAAAGGGAAACCAAATCAAATCAAATCGAAAGAGAAAAACATATGACGCATCATCCTTCGAATTCAAACAACCTAATGGGCATGGCATTCAACAACAATATTCTTAGAGTTGTTCTTGAATCATTTTCTTGCAGAAACTTCGAAGCTCCTCAATCACCTTTTCGTAAATACTTTTGTTTCTCGGATAGAAAATTTTTCACGATCGATTCTTCCGGAATTGTAAATATTTACATTGTAATTGTAGATAAGCCAATAGATAAGTCTTTATTTTGGTTGCTATATTTTGATGCATCAAAGTCTAGTGATGGAAATTTGGAAGTGGATGCATCTTAATTGATCCCCGATGGTGAGAAAATTATGCTATCATAACAGACGGTGAGTGTACTGTAATATTGCTGAATATGAAGCCTTGTTTCAAGGACTTTATAAAGCTATAGGGTTAAATGTTAAATATGAGGTCTTTGGTGATTAAGAAATTGTTATAAAACAAGTTAGAATGCTATTCATTACCTTCAGGGACATCTTAAACACTATCAAACCCTCAGTGCAAGATCTTACCACTCATTTCTTAGCATTCAATATTTCTCCTATCTAAGATGAGAATACATCGGCTGACTTGTTAGCTAATGTTGCATCTAAAAATCCTACTGAAGATTGTAGTCTGATAGGTTTTAAACGAATTGATTTTTCGTCCATAAATACGAACAATGTCACAAATTGGAGAGTATTCTATCATGATCAAGATATTCTAAATTTCATGACTTGAGAGAAATCATATGATGAGAAAATTATTGAGAAAGATAATCATGATTTACAAATTGCTTCAAAAGGTAATGAAAACCCCATTTAAAAATCTGTTGTAAATTAGAGGATTTATGACATAAAAAACGATTCAAGAAAGTCACTAATACTAAACTTCAAAGCTCTGCCTTGAAGTTTGGAATTAAATGAATCTTGAATACGATTCAAACCTCAAAACGTTAATTTGGGACTCAGAACAACGCTAGGAGGAAAGGAAAGCTTTCATTAAGCTGATGAACAAATATAAAAATGTTTTTGCTTGGAATTATGATGATTTAACGTGTGATACTTCAATTGTTCAACATACAATTCCAATGCTTTACGATATTAAACACATTCAACGAAGTTGAGAAAATTCATCCAAATATCAAAAGTCAAATCAAATCGAACTTAATAAACTTTTACAAGCCAAAATCATTTTCCGGTCGGGCACTCCAATTGGGTTTCCAATATGGTACACCGTAAGGAAGAAGAATGGTGATATAAGAATACTGTATTGATTTCAGAAATTTAAACAAGGCATGTTTAAAAGACAATTTCCCATTACCAACCATGGAACGAGATACTTTAAAGGTAGGCCGGTTACCGAACTTATGTCTTTTCTCGATGGATTTTTGGGCTATAATCGAGTTTTAGTTCATCCGGATGACGGATTAAAAAACAACTTTCGAACAAAATGGAAAACTTATGCTTATCGAAGAAAATTCCTTTTGGTCTAATAAATGCGAGAGCAACTTTTTCAAAGAGCCATGGACATAGCATTTAAAGGTACAGTCAATAAATCGGTGGTTGTTTATCTGATGACATAACAATATTTTTCGAAAAAAAGAGACGATCATCTACATGATTTAAAACAAATATTTGAAAGATGTGAAGGTTTGCTTGGTATTTCCTTAAATCCAAAAATATTTCTTTGCTTTAGATGAAGGAAATCACTTTAGGATTTGTTGTGTCAAAAGATGGTATATATATTGATCCAGATAAATTGAAAATTTACGATATTTCTTTACCTCATAACAAAAAAATCCATGCAATCATTTCTTGAACGGATCAATTTTGTTAAAATATTTATTCTGATTTTTCTTTTATTGTTTTACCTACGCAAAAATATGATCAAGAAGAATTCAATATTCAAATGGATGCATAAAGAAACACATAAACTTTTAGGCAATCAAATAAGCTATCATTAATGCACCATCATTGAATACTCCGGAAATTTTCTAAACATTTTACTTGTTACTCTAGCCTTTGAAACATCCTATGCGGCCGTTTTAACACAACTCAATGATCAAGAAATCGAAGCACCAATTTCTTTCTTTAGCTCAAATACGCAAGGAGGCGAGCTTAATTATTCCGATGTTGAAAAACAAGCCTTTCTTGTGTTTAAATCAATTAGACATTTCGGACCTTTTCTCTTGAAAACACATACAAAAATTATTGACCCATTCTACGGTAGAGCGATTATTAATTGAAAGAAGTAGGAGAAAAGAGAGCTCAGCATGTAACAACCTTGCAAGAATATGATATTGATATTAAACTTGACTAAAATTGTTAGAGGACGGATTTTGCGATTGGCGGCGAGGAGCTCATAACATACCCGGAGAAGATCGAAGATTCAAATCAAGATATTCAAGTAAGTGGGATAAATGTTACGAATCTTGGATCTCGATGTACGATCTTATACATTACTTAAAAAATGTAGTATGCTCCTTCTAATCTCAAGTATAAGAGTAAACGCATTTTTAAGGTTAAAAGGCTATTAAATATGAGATCATTGATAATGTGTTATTTAGAAAAAATTATGATTCAATTTTATTAAGATGTCTTGAAAAAGTAGGCGAAAAGGTTTTGTAGGAATTGCATGATGGAGTAGCGAGTCATTTTGGAGGGCGATACCATAGCTCACAAAATAATTCGTGATGGGTATTATTGGCCTACCCTTTTTAAAGATACGCATGATTACGTAAGGAAGTACCAAATTTGTCAGCGCAAGTGGAAGACAAAGGAAACCAACTTTTCCTTTGCAACCGGTAACTATTGAGCGACCATTCGAGCTTGATAGGGGCTTGACATTATTGGTGAGATAGTACCTCATTCTTCCAAATAGCACAAGTACATCCTTCTTTATATTGATTACTTTACAAAATGGGTTGGTAATCCAGGTTGGTAATGATACGATGCAATGTTGAGTTTCCATAGATCAATTCATCATAACGAGGTTTGTGTACCTAATGCGCCAGTTTTGATAACGCATCTTACTTCTGCGAAATAGTCTAATAGAATTTGCAGTTAAAAGAGGTTTTTAAATTAAAATATTGGTAAATTATTATCCACAAGGTAATGGTTTGGGCTGAATCCACTAACAAAAACCTTATCAAAATCATTAAAAGGACCGTTGATCAAAATCAAAAGAATTGGCACAAATCTTTAATCTTTGCGTTATGGGGTGATCGTATCATTGAAAAAGCTTCAATAGGAACTTCACCTTTCAATCGCAAAAGAAGTTGTGATACCATCCGATTTAACTCTTCCATCATTAGCCCTAAGTGCAATTTATTGAAGAAAGATCTTCTTCATCCATTGAATTTAGATATGATCAAATCCTTAAACTAGAAGAAGATGGGAATAAAGAAAAAATTGCTCATGAAAAACCTCCAACATCTTATAAAAATCTTCTTTTGACGCAAAGTTCTACCGGCTCAAAATTTTTGTCAATTAGCGATCTTGTTCGAAATGAGACTAAACACCACGAAGAAAAGGTAAACATACCAAATTTCCTGGCGTGTGGCTTGAACCATTTCGGATCATTGAGAAGATACGCTCAAATACATTCATACTCAAGATGTAATAGGTAAGAGAGAATCTCTTCCTGTAAATGGGATTATCTTGAAGAAATTCTTTTCATAAGGAGGTAACTTCTTCTTAAGTTGTACATATTCCTTTTTGTAGAATTTTGATTGTTTTGTTTTTTTGAAAATAAAGGTTGTTAATGAGTCTCTGATTGTTGTTTACTATTTAAGAAAATTTCTTCGGAAAAATATTATAGATATTTTTTGTGCAAAATAAATTTTTTAAAGTAATGATCACGATTTTTGAATAGTTTAAAATACGATGTTAAACTTTGAAAGATTATTCCAATCATTTGCATGATCTTTTGAAAACTTGAGAAGAATGTAAATCATTATAAGTTTATTAGCCGGAAGAAAGGTTATCTATCAAAGTAAAGATTTTTCAAAGTTTTGGAACTCAAAAAATCTCTTAAAATTGTCATCCATTGATTCTTAAGGATAAAACTATTTCACCCCATCCATTTAAGTTGTGATTTTTTAGAATGTAATTCTAAGAAATTTGAAAATTTAAGAGATAAGAGGTCTCATTATGAGCAGCTTACTATGTTCACAAGGAGTAATAAAATGACATTACCAATGTTTTGCATACCAAAACGGGGTAATGGCTTATAAATATAAGACAAGGGTCTCATCACAAGCCAACTTGTTCGGTTTAATTATAACTAGTGAATGGCATTGTTATCAGGCGGTTACCAAAGCTGAAACAGTAAAACTTAAAACCAAAAAATAAGTAAAATACAAAAAAAAACATGAGATAATAGGTCTTATGAATTTATCTTTTAAAAAAGTCATAATTTTAGTTGGATGGGACAATGAATGGTTAATGGTTTAAAAAGGTAACCACTGTCGAGACTATAAACGTTTTTACGTAATGGAGGCAATACATATGGCAATAGAGTATATTATAAAACCAAAACTTGGAACAATCTACTTGCTACATTATTAACACTAATCAAAACGGAATAACCCAAAAATGTTTTTATTCTTAAGGAATTAGAAAGAAATTGTGATTGATTTTTATTTCTTTTTCATAGTTACATTTATTTTAATTATCCTTAGATATGATTTCATTATCTTTAAAAATCTTTACTTACTAAATATAGAATGTTCATTTTATTTTTTCGGAATAGCGTTTCTTCAGGTAGATAGCGATTGTTGTGACTAGCAACAACCCCCACTTTTATTTAATATTAGTAATAATACTAAATAAATGGGGACCCTTAATTAAAAAATCCAAAAAATCAATTAAGATTTGTTTCCCTTTCCAAATAAAATTTTCTACCATAAACTTATAGAAATCCCTTGAAAGAACATTATGAAAAACCTAAGTCTATGGTAGATTGAAATAAAATTGTTCTTTAAACAAAATACCACACCCATCGGAAAATGATACATATCTTTTTAAAACTGAAAACGCAATTTTGCGCTTTTGTGCTTTTTTGGGCAGATGGGCCCAAAAGCCTATATAATAAACGTATTGATCGCGATCGCATAGCGTAGAAAACGCGGAAGTGATTAAATGAATACCTTTTATGCCATTTTTTATTTTTGCGCTTTTGCAAGATTTGCGATATGCGCTTTTACTTTATTGCGCAATTTCCACTTTTGCACTATGCACTTAACTACGATGGCTTCATTTTGTGATATTGTGATATTGCGACATTGCGATATTGCGATATTGCACGAAAATCGCAGATCGCGATATGTGATTCATGTGGCGCATTGTCAAAGAGAGTAATCTTCCCTTATATCAAATACGATACCGACGCTTTAAACAGTTTGATTAAATGATTGGATTGAAAATTAATGGTAAAGGGTGTGTTTGGATTGAAAGTCGTTTCATGATTAAAATATTATATTTCATCCGCTTTCACATTTAAAATAGTCTCATCACCTTTCTTATGTCATTACTCTCATTCATTCGTAAACGAGGCACGAGGGGAGTGAACGTCTATACAAAGCTTTCGTTAAACACTATGGGTAAGAAGGAGAAGAGCTCGAGTTCGAAAACAAAATGGCTTCACTATGTACGGTGCTTGCTTGTAATAAGGATGCCGGTATATCCACCTGGGAAGGAATGTATAATGCGGTAAAGGAAGAAAATCTTTTGTGGTGATGAAAGTTGCTAAACTCTTATTGAGTTCTGATGTTGTCCCCGAAGCAACCCTTAGAGAAACGGACTTGCTCATTTCTCCATGCAGAATAGCTGACCAAAGGCAAAGATTCTCCCATATACGGACATGGTGAAATGGGTATTGGACAACATTGATATTTCAGACAAACAATTTAAAACTTCATCGAAGAGCGAATCGGGCCATTCTCCACGGAAGAAGTGAAATTTGATGTATAAATTCACAGGAACCTCATCGCCTTATAATAAGCAAGTTATAAAATAATTTTCCGAGAGAACATGCGAATTTGTCAAAATGCACAAGAAATGGACCAAAAAGAGATGAACCATTGAAGAAAAATAAACACGGGTGGACGGTACCAAAAAAGGATGTTTTGAACTCCTTTAACTCACAAGTTCAAACATCCAAGTAGGCAAATTGACGCGGTTTCTTCCATAAGATAAGGTATGTAAGTTTTCCGACTGTCTATAGAACTTTTAAAAATCAATGACGAAGTTGTTGGAGGTCGAGTCCTCGAGAGAAACATAAAAAGCTTTTCTTGAGAAAAGACGGAGTCGAAGAGACTTGAAATAATTGTAAGACAAAATAAGGAAACATTGATCAAATTCAAGGCACTTAATGAAGCGAAGAAAAATATGAGGAGCGTGTTTGGTACGAGAGGAAAACTCTTTGCGAAAGGACAAATCGATAAAAGGAAACTACTTTGGCTAGAAGCATGATATGAGAAAATGGTGGAAGAAAATCAAGATGAAGTTGCAAAATTGATAGCAGAGGAAAAAACTCCAATAATGAGATGCACAAATCAAAGGCGAGAAAAGGTATGAGAGGAGGCGGCTACGGTAGGCACTCTTCCTGATTGTTTAAATGACAATTTACACAAAGCTAATTTGATTCACGAAAGAAGCATTCCCGGGGATATCTCCACGAGCAAATCAGCTGCCAAACGAATGGAGGCAAAAGGCGGAGAAGAGCAAGAAATCTGTCAAGGGCTGACAAAGATTGAGGTGGGACTCATGTTTGGATGTGTACTTGGTGAAGCCACACGGTCGGCACGGCGTGTAATTGTATCATCGATACCCAGAAGATTGTCCCTATGCTTTCCGACTCTGTCTTTTCGAGAACAGTTGAATTACGAAGTGGAGTCCAATGCATGTTCTCAAAACTTCGCCTTAGATACTGCCAAGTTTAAAGAACAAATGTAGATAGTTAGATTTAGTTTAATTTCTTTGACATGTATTTTAGCCTAGGAAAAGGACGGTCATTGAACGGAATCCTTAAGTTTTTGTAGTAAGACTATTTTTAGATTTAGCTAAGTACTATTTAAACCCTTCTCATGCATTTAGAGAAAGGGTCCTAGATCTTAATATTTTTGACTTGGAGATTGCATTTACGTACTCCATTGTCTTGTATATTTTTAAAAAGGATCACATGCGAGAGTGATTTTCATGCGGAATTATCTTTGAAGTGTTGCATTTATGTACCTTGGAATTTGATTTTTGCATCGAGTTACTAGATTAGAGTGTCACATTACATTTGAAAGTCTTCAAGATGGAATAGGTATTTCTATCCTTTCCTTACCATTGATTTCTTTTTGTTTTATGATATTCGCTTTAAATTGCTATCATTTATATGTATTTGTTTTCTAGCGACTTCCTTTAATATATCATTTACGAGTATAATTGAAACGTTATCTTTCATAAGTATATATATATAGATGGTATATAATGATGAATGCAATAAACTAATATAACTACGTTTAATTTCTTAAACGAGTTATCTTTATTTGTTTACGCACATTCAATTTAAATAATAATACATTTTCATGGTTATTGTTAAATTGGAACAATCTTAAGTTGTATTCACATATAATTACCGGGTTAGTGTTAGAATTTCTTTACCGAGTGTTGTTTAATTAGATGGTTTTATTTAGTTAATTTAGTCCATTTCCACCCATCCAAGCCAATCCATTTAGTTATAAGGGCGGTCCCTTTAAATCCCGGTCGGAGCCACCATACGAACGGAAAAGAGTTGTCTTAAGGTCTGACCGTTGGTTTTCCCAAATGTTTGAGGCAGAGATTTTCTAGGCTTCAATAGTATGAAAGGGGATCATTATAGTGACTGGATTTCACACCCTCATGTGTCGAAAAGGGACTTTTTCTTGTGGACTAAGTCAAGTTTGGCTAAGTCGACATACGAGCACAAAGAAGAGAGATCATCAGTAACTTGTTCGGTGTGAACAAGGATCAACATAAGTAGAAAATTGAGAGTTGGATTGCGGACACTTGAGTGTGAAAAAGGGGTGGAAAGCCAGTTGAAGGGGTCAACCTTGACCAAATCAAACATCGTAGTATGGAGGAGTTGCCTTGATGAAGGTACAACCTAATTTGGAGGAGATTTCTCATGTGGAGTTGGAAGCCTGATAGGTGGGACCCGAGGTGAGGAGGCTCACAAATTTTGGGAAAGGAAGGGGATGGCGACCATTTGGGGTTATCTTGGATATTATTCATTTTGTTTTCTTAGACTATTTGGCATCCTCTTATTGTTTAGCGAGCTATAGTGCTATTTGGCACAGGATCTCCTATTTGGGAATCTTTCTGTCCTTTCTTGAGAAGCCTCTTGAACGAGTATTGTACTTTGGTTTTCCACATTCGGGCTTGATTTCAAGCATCCTCTGTCACAACATTATTTCTATAGAGAATAGTCTTTGTGTTGCGGGGTGTTATGAGTAAGTCACAACCACTAAGAGCTTATCTTTTAGAGGAGAGACTTCCCTTTCTTTGCAAGATGTAAAGAAGGTTTTGAGCATCTTGTACATCTTGGCATGTGGCCAAAGCATTCTCCACATTCTACAGTGCATTCATTGACATAATTTGTGTCATTTTATTTAGTGTTGCGATGGCAGGGGTTAAGCCCTTGTTTGTGAGCTTGTTCCTTGGAGGAAGGGCCAACCCTTCTCCTTGAAGGCTTTATAAAAATTATTCTTCTATTTCTTGTATATTTTTAGCTACATATATATATGTAACATTTATGTTTCATTTTACAGATCTAGATCTACGGATACGCATATTCAATATAGTGCTTTCATGAAACACTTATTCGGGTTATCTCTTTGATGTATAAAAGGAGATAGATCTCCATTTTCCTCCATGTTTTGATATAATAAACTCTAGATCTGTTATTCCATCATATTACATCAGAGACTCATAAGAATGTGCTGTATATGCTGGTAGCTTTCTGTGGGTTAAGTCATGGGGTTTGGGCCTTTTTGAGCCATATCGAGACGGGGAGATACATTTAACATAGCTAGACTAATTTGTTTTTGCTCAAATTTGGTATTTGAGTCCAATATGGCATATTCTAAGGGATCCCACCATTATTTTCCTATGTTATTATGTAAATAGGCGGGAATAAATTTTTTGGGGCTTATTTTCTTTCCCCAAATTTTGGACTATAAAGTGAAGAATAATATTCTTTAACATGTGCCTGGCGATGCTAATGTGTTTCTTGACACATTACATGAATGAATAGCTTGCTATTTCTCAAGTATTGTGTTTACATATTGTTGTAGTCCCATTATTGGGCATTTTACGGCCATCTAGGTGTGAGAGGCTTGTTTATCTCACCTAGTTTTCTTTGTTCTGATTTCCTCTTAGTTTGTATCTTATATTATTAGATATAAGATATCTAAGGGCTAATATTGTTTTCTATAGCATACATTCTAAAAAATGTGTTTTTCAAGCATGCCTTTTCATGAATCCCAATTTGGCGATATTACATTCAACCATAATTGAAATTTTCCTCCTAACTCCCTTTGCTTTATTTAGTTGTTCCTTTATACGAGATAGAATAACTTCAAACCAGTTGAATACTATTGGCTCTAAGAACTCTAGTGCATACTACATATACGATACGGTCGCTACATGTAGTGTAACGAGTGCCCGACGGATTTAGCGATCGTGAAAAGGATGGTTCTCAAAGGCAAATCCATGACATCTGAGATGTTTATTTTTCCATCTTTGCTAGGTTCTTCCCTGGTTGAAATACTTCATAACATAATCATACTGTCTCCTCAATGGTAGACCATTGTGAGATAAATGGGCAAACCTCTCCTCGACAAAGCTGTACAAGGAAAATACCATCCTCAGGCGGCCCATGGGCAACACTTGATTTTTAATGTGAAGTCCTCTATCTTTGGATCCCATGCTTGAAGTAAGAACTCCAAGGGTTCTATTTGTTGCCTCATTCCCGATAATTTTAAGTAACGAAGTATTCCACAATATCTTAGGGGATCTTGGTGCACCGGATCATTGAGCAATCATATATTGTTCTTCATGTTCTCCTTCCCTCCATGTAATCGTCATCGTAATGCGATGGAAAATTGAAATACAACCATAAGATCCATTAGATTCCATTCATTGCAAAAAACTAGGCAAATTTTGGGCACAACATGAAAACCAAAAACTTGAGCTGTGCCCAACGCCTCCTAAGTTTGAGGCAGGTGCATTGCATGTCTGCCCTTCCTTGTACTGTTATGCAATGCAAGTTTCGACATTCGGGGGGTGCGTTGCCCTCATTTTGGGAATAATTTACCCTAGGGGCCTTAAAACTCTAAAAATATGCAAGGAATGGAAATGCAAATGAATACCAAAAGGAAGAGGAGGTTCATGGTACCTAACTGATCAAACGGTGAAAAAATCCATCCACAAAAATGGCTGCAATCAACGGCGAAGTTAGGGGGGAAAATCGAGGTTTAGAGCTCTAAAATGCAAATGGTTACTATGGAATGGTAAAAATGAATAGTGAAACTACTCTATATAGTCATTTAATTGTTTTCAAGTTAAATTTTATTGCTATGACTATGGTTTTATTATGTTTTTATCATGAAACGAGGTATTTTTAATCCATTTGATCTTGTTCGAGCAGGAAATACAACTGTGATGAAAATATTAGTCGTGGGGATTTATTAAAAGAATGATTTGACCACAAAGCACACTTTTATCTCTTTTCGACTTCGATAACGGTGAAAAAGAACCATTAGAGTCTTCTTTCAACTCTTTTCGGACGATAAATGTGAAACGATTACTTGACACTTGTCTTTTCGAGCTTGTTATAGTAAATAGTTGATATCTACTCAATATAAGTTTAACCCTTTTTCCAGTTGAGATGGATTATTTACGAAAAAGGAATACCTTGGTTAAACATGACCAAGAGGTTCTTTCAAATATTATTTTACACTTTTCGGATGCGAGAGACAAATTTAGGAAAAAATACTTTTGGAGTTCTCTTTCATCCTCTTGAGACTCTCTAAATATGAAAAAGGACCGGGCTATCCTTTGTCGTTAAGCATTCAAAACATAAATTAGCAATGGGCTTGTCAATCATGGCAAGGATCAAGTTTCATTCATCACTAGACTCGTTAAGTTATTAAATAGCAATACATTATTCGCAGAAGGGTTGGATTTGTACATCGAAAATGTTACCCTCCTCGAAGATTGTTAAAAAATAAAGAGGTATTGGTAAGCAAATGGGTAGGAAAATTTTGGAAAAGTAAGCAAAAGTTTCTTTTTGGTAGCAAGTCACTCTTGAACATGACACTTCTTTCAGTCCATGTCGGTATTTGTTTGGGTTGGGTAATCATATTGACGGTTCATTCACACCTATACCGGATTTCATCATACCTTCACTTCGGTTTTGGGTCGATAGCAACTCATCACGGTGTCACGATATGTTCAAGAGAAGTCATCCGGTTAAAAACTCATCCTGCAATACTCATAAACCTTCATTTTCATGACGGAAGTCATCCTGAAAATTGCTATATGAGGTCATACCCTTGTCACTGAAATCAGTAACCTGACTGCATTAAGGTGACTTCTCGGTAACGACAAATCAATATCCGGAAGTTCACTTAGAAACATTAGATTCAGGCACCATGAGGCTTGTTACGGCATCGACCACGATCTCACTTCCCGGACCTTTAGTAGTATTTTTGTTTGGAATTTGACATCAAATCATCTATTCACGCCTTACGAAATGTCTTGTGGTACCTTGAGGAAATTAACATTAATGGTGATTCTCTCACGTTTGTTTCTGACTCACATCGTTGTTGCTAATCAAATGATGTCTTTCCATGTTCGACTACAAGTCCTTATATTCGCATGGCTAGACTTGTACTGAATGATCAAGTGAATGAGATAAAGACCCCGAGATCTAGTTTCGGCCATCGGGCTATGATTCCGGGATTTTTGTACACATCATCGTACGGTGACCCAACACATACGAGATTGTCATCAAAGGCGGAATATATCTGTAATATGTCGCATATGAGCAACATTCCAATGAAGACAACTTTCTGAATTATGTACATGTTATTATATTGTTTATGTGCTAAACATAGGAATGCCTACCCTCAACAATTATAATTAGAGGATATATCATGATGTAATGTATTGTAAAGATTGATCTGAGCCAGCCACTCCACTTTGTTTCCCGAGACTCATCACAATGTAAAGCATCTCAATCAAATGTTCTTATTATTTGGATCTCATGCTTTAGGGGGCAATTGTTATAGGTCAGGTTGGAGCACCATTCCCAATGACCTAGTTAGCTAAGACATCACCTCGAGACCAATGATCAAGGTTATATAATTCCCTATCATTTTCGATTTGCTACATGCCCTAAGAAAAGAAAACAGACAAAACAAGCAAGACTTTCATCAAGAAAATGTTTCCATGGTTTTGAGCTTATTATATAACATATGAGAGCTCACCAACATAGGCTATAAGGGGCCTAAGTGCATTGCATATGTAGGTATCCCCATGCAAGGTTTTCTCTGCAAATCATTTCACGACACTCACGGGTGCGTTGGTCACATTGGGAGTGAAATTCTCATTGTTTGATCCTAATAGCTGTGCTTCAAGGACCACATGTGTCAAGCTTCAAGATCAAGTGTCAGCTACATCTGAATGGGCTGAAGCATGTGACTAGCATTTATTATTGGAAAGTCATTGATTTAATAAAAAACCTACGATTCATCTATAAGTGAGCACGAATCTAAGTGCTTGAAGAGGAAGAATTTGAGTAGAGAAATGTTGGAGAATTTTCAATTGAGAGCTAGATTTGTGTAGCTGCTGCTGAAGGAGATTTATCTTATTGATGAGGCTTGGGAACGTTGCTCAAAGGTCACTTCCAAATCAGTCACTAGGTTGTAACCTCTTGCTATCATTGGTGAAAGTCTTTGCTTATTTTCCTATATGGTCTGTATTGGCTTTGATTTTCCATATTGCAAGATATTAGTTGATGTATATGGTTTATGCTTTATTGATTTAGCTAAATAGCTTGAATAGATATCTATATTATTGCATATTCTATTGTTTTAGTGTTCTTTCTTGTAGGAAGCATTTAGCTCTGAAACCGCTTGAATTTGAAGGCGCAATAGAAGCGTGAAGGAGCCATTTGGGAAGACGGAACAAGACAAGTAAGCCTCAATCCTCTCTATGTATCTATTCGAGTTAGGAAAAAAAGTTGTATAGTCTTTCACCTATTTTTCTAGGCGGCACCTATCTAGGAAGTGACGTTTGCTCAGTAATTCACAATTAAGGCCCAACGGTATGTTTGGGTGGAACATTTCTCATATACTAGTAAGTGACACAATCACGGGGTAATATCCATATAAAAGGATATATCTCATGATATGTAATTACACCTTTATTTTTAGCATCAAATCAAATGGGTTTCGGTAGGTTCCTGACCCTAATCCCCCCCCCCCTCCCCTCCAACGACATATTCATTACTTTAGAACAAGTTGCTCGATTGACCATAGGGTTGTAATTCAAAATTCATTCATATGGATGAGGTTTCCTAGAATAAGTTTGGGGGGTGAAGCTCTTTCGATCAATTATTTTTCAATTATTCGAGAGCGTAATTACATATATATTAATAATTTTAAAATTACAAATATGATAGTAGCATTTTTGGCTAAAATGTAATTACGTGTATGATAAATCATAATTTAATACATATTCGGGCATATTCATAATTACGGTTATAATATATGCAAGGACCAACGGAAAAAGGAATAAGGATAATTACTTCTATAATAAAGCATCGATCGAACTAAGAACTTTGACATGATGTTCACAGAATCATCCTCTTCGACGTGAAATTTGCCCGTGGGGGAAAAGGGCAAGAGAATGGCCCCCTCTGAAGGTAATTACTGTAAGAACTTAATTGTTCCAAAGTCAAACTCTTTGGGTAGAGGAGCAAAATAGTTTTCCCTCCCGGCTAGATCATTGGGGTGACTCCATGAGAGGGAACCATTAGAGAAATTGATTGGTTGGTTTGCTAATCGGTCGGAGCTATCTGCGATTTGAAATATCCCCCTACCTCTCCCCAAAAGTGTGCAAGAGTATGAGAGGCTTGAGGCTCTACAAGGAATGGGATCAACCGGGCCAATCACCTTCTCGGAAACAGCATCCATCTTACCAATCAATGCATGCATATCACCCTCTAACATAGCGGTAATATCAACATGGCATGAGAGACAAAAGGAAATTTGTCAAATCACCTATATAACACCGGTCATCATAAAGATGTGAAGCATTGTACCTTCATATAAGCCGAGATAGCATGGCCAAGGCAAATGATATTGGTGAAGCGAGGCATAACGGTAATAAACCTTGCTAATACCACCCATTCTTGCTGACTATAAGACAAATTTAAATTCCACCAAAGAGTGAGCACAAAATAAACTTGTATCACGGCTAGGAACCCCTTGATGACCCCCCAAAATGAGGAGCATAAGGACCAAGGATAATACCTAATAAGAAACAAATTTTATTGATGTCATTAATATCTTGCAGGTAAATTTTGATTCTTTTCTTTCTACATGTGTCTATGTTCATTGTATGTTTTGTAATATTTGAAATATGAATAATTTGACTTGGAGCTAAGTGGCACACAACAAAAATTATGCTAATTAGGTGCCCACATTCCTACTCTTTTAGTTTGATTTACTTCTATTTGGACATAGCTGATTTGTTTTGTGTTCCTCTCTTCTTCCTCCATTATTTTCTTAATGTTAGGTTTGCCTCCTTGGGATATAAACTTCACTTGTATGCCTAGGTTTTGATATATTTGTTGTTTAATTTGTGGTGATTAGTTTTACTAGTTGTATCTAAGTCTTCCAGTAGTTTATTTATTTCTCATCTTGACGGGCACTCTTGCTTTACACACACCCTTTTTACATATGGGGATTCTCATGATGGGTATCAATCTCTAGTGACTGTTTTTCTTCGGGGAATATCAATGAAATTTCAATTTCAATTTTCCATGGTTTGATGGCCTCTCCACATTGGCCATGTGTGTAACGGGGGAACAATCTTGGTGATTTGGGCATGGCATTCCCAGAAATTGCCATGCTATCAACACATAACAAATTGCTGAAGTCAATAAGATTTGTTTATTGGGTACTTTATTACGTGATCCATAAAATATATAAAAAATCTTCGGTGATAATCACATCCAAGAATATTTTAGAATGACAAAATATTCTTGAATGTAATTATCATGAATATTACATAAGACCTATTTATATGATGCTTGGAAATCAACATTGTGTTTACGTTTTTAATTTTTATATTACCTGGTGATTACCACTAATTATTTAAAATAATTTTGTTTTATTTACATAAAATAGAGATTTACACTATAAAATAAAATAAAATCCATACCAAACCCAAAACAAAGAAAAATATTTTTCGGTGGGAACATAACAAAGATTTAAAGTCTTGCTAGAAGGGTTTATAAAAAACATTTTTTTTTAGGTTGTATCCCTAATAATGCCTCATGAGCGTGGGCAATGGTAAATGGGGAACAAGGCATTGTATTGTTTAAATATGCGCGAGGCCCCTCTGGCCCGAAGTGTGTTCATGTCAATATTTGCAAGGAGAAGAAGTTGGATGCTCTGTGCAGGCGATGTGTCAACGGTCACGGAGGTTAGGTGGAAAGACCAAAAGAACTGCCACACCAAACCACCATCAAGGTCCACTTACTAGTTTGATTTCAATTCCATCAACAAGGTACTCTTGCCATTCATTTCTCTACTACTTTAGGCTATGGTTAGAATATCTTTTGAAGAAATAGAATAACAGCGAGATTAATCTTGGGGCTCCTTGTTTGAAGAAATGAAATAGAATCCTTTGGATACATCATTGCGGGTCTATTTCAACCCGGCCACTTGTACAAACCCTCTATCTCCACCCGATCAGATTCCATTGTAACGAAGATGGCCCTCTTCCATGATTTCACAATTGAGTCGGTCCCGATCGATGCAAGCGACTCCACTGACAGCATGCTAGTCTAGAATTTAACTTTGATGAATGAGGGGAGCGAGGAGGCCATAGCAAGAAGAGAGGAGATCCACAACCATGGGCCCACATGGCCCAGCAGAGGATCCACCACATTCTCTCATGTGCCACTTCACAAGCTGATATTTCGACATTAGAGTTCACCTTGCACAACTGCGGGCGCCTCATGACCCTAACGATCAACAACGTTTCCCTACCTCCCGTGAGAGAAAAAATATTTCACTTCAGCGAGGACATGATCTTGAGGGCTAAAGGACGAGCCAGCGGGTAAATCGGAGGACTCAGTGCTCTCATGTTTCTAGGCAACATGTGGCCACATGTGGCGGTATCACACGGGCTCGCGACTGCTTCCCCACGGCGATGAACTTGAAGCTCTCGATGAACTACGGGAATGATTGATTCCTTCGACGCCTAACTCTTATTTTGGAAATGTCATCCAAATCATTAGCACCATGGTCACGGTCGGGGGAGGCTCCTGGCGGCGAATATCTCATCCATGACATCGTTGATGCACCACATGATATCACCACTAAGCCATGGGAGCATCGGGGCGGAGGTGCCAAGATTTAATGAGCAACCAAGCGTATCGAGCAGTGCTTTTGTAGCATCAGGGATAGACTAGAATTTTATTTATAGAGAATTTGATGATATAATTTAATTAGTATCATGTCACATGCCGGGGATCTCCACCTCTGGTAATTGAACATAGGAAACCATTTGGGTTACGGTAAAGTTAAAGTGATGGACACTATGCCACAATTTTCCTTATTTTTTTCTTTAATGCGGTTATTCATTTTATTGGCATGTGGGGAAGGAGGTTTGAGGAAGGAATTAAACGCTCCTTCCCTTCTATTAGTGAAAAATCAGTTTGGGCTTTGGGAATAACGCATACCTTGTTTACACGCAAATGGGATATTTTGTGCCGGCTTCTATAATGTTTCTCCAAATAATTATGCTTTTGCGATATGGTATTCCCACGATCCTCAACAGAGACTCCTGGAATGGATGGCTAATAGAGATGATCTCATAGGCCACAATTCTTCCTTGAATCTTGAGAATGGAAATCTTAGCTTATCGGGGCTACGATGCCCAATGGAGAATATGGAGTGCGAGGATCATCGCTTCCAAAGGAAAGGTGTTGGAATGGGTTGGTTTGTTAGGCACTGAGAATTTGATGCTCAAGACAAGCAAGAATGTCCATGTATGGAAGAGTTTCAGCTCTCCTACTTTTGCTCTTCTCTCAATGAAGAATTTCTCCAAGGAAATTATATTAGTGTCATCCAGTAATGACACCTGTCACCCTCGAGTGTCTATATCTTTTCTACCTCTCAAATCAACACTCCAACACCCTCTTATATATAAAATAATAATTATGAATTAGTCCCCGGACCTTGTGCAACTAACAATGAAAACTGGTCGTGTGGGTGTTGATGGGTATCTAAGTTTAAGCAAAGATAGAATCGTATGAGTTCAAGAAATGATATTTTTATGGCATGGGGCAATTGGGATCTTCTTAGCAATCCCTTAAGAAGATCAAGTTTAGACCATGATGAGAAATCTAAAATTACAACTAGAAGGAAACTCATCTTCTTCTTGGGAAGTTGTGTGGGAAGAAGTACAACATTGTTGTAGAATTCATGAGTTGTCGAATCTGGATAAAACAGTAGTGTGTTCATTGGGAGTTCTCTAGATTTCAATGCCCAAATAATAATTCGAATGGGAAAAGGCCGGTGGGCGGGCGATTTGTGTAACAAGTTGGATGGGAAAGTATCTACATGTCTGCCCGGGGGAAGGTGGAGAAGCGTCGATCTCGGGGATCAGCTTTTCTCCTTTCATAGCCTGTAGTCGACGCAATTTATTTTTCCCTTAATATATATTATTAAGAAGAAAATTGTAAAACAACGATCATGCGAGAGCGACTTTAACCATGCTACGAAAATCGACAAGATGGTCGTGCACTATTTAAACGTTATATATATATATATATATATATATATATATATATATATATATATATATATATATATATCTTTGTCGTGTTATTTATAAGCTTTATATATATTTATATGCGCTTTGAATTGTTGCATTATTTTAAATATGTTTAATGGAAATACATTGCACGATCTTGTTTGGCTTGTATTTATGATATTATTCAAATAGGGGCTATACAAGAGGTTTCATGTCAGGAATTCAAGCACAAGAGATTATGAAATATCGGCCAGAGCAATGAGTAGATGCCGCTAATTGTTGGCGGCGTTTCTCTACTTCCACAGGATGGGTCCACGATGGATCGTGGATGAAAAAGAATGTGGCGGTTGTGTGCGTGCATGGGCGGGTCACATGGAACCTATGCTATCGGAGGGCCTCGGCACCCAACCTCTGTAATGTAGCACCAACACCATCGACTCCCTCGACTATTTGCCTGCACCTCACATTGGCCATTTTGAGTCAGCGATCTCCCTTTCCTAATCTCTCATGGTGCCTAGACATTCACCTCTCTTAATAAGTTCCATAGTAGCCAAAGTAGCCACGTGCCTTGAAGCTCCTAGGGATCTATCATATTGATACAACATGTGGTCAGATATCCGAGTCTTTGATGTCATGGTCATACTAGATAGCCATTAAGAAAGCTGCGGTGGTGCTACTCTCTCCAACGAAAAAATGGCAGTTGAAAAATAAACCCTTTGTACCTTCAAAAATTAAGATTGAGTCTTTACATAGAAAAAATATTTTCACCATTGAGCCTAAGTGATTTGGCTCTTAATATTTCTTTGAAGACTATATTATTGGAATTTTTTTCTCTTACATATGTTATAAGGTCATTTGATGAACTTGAGAAGGTTGAACTAGAATATTTTCTAGATCCTATAGATATTATTTTGAATAGCTTACTTCCATAACAGTCATTTTCCATTTAGGTAGCCATTGGCATCTCTACTAAGTGACTCTACAACAATTATTTTTTCATGGATTTTCTCTTCTTGATACTTTATCATCACTCTCATTGAGATTTCATCATAGTCTTTAAAGTTGACATGTAATACTCATTTTTGTTTCATTTGAATTATCTGTTTAAATGTTCACATATTCATCCTCTTTTGTGTAGCTATGGTCTAGCTTCTATTATGCAGATAATTTTATGACATCATTTTATTGTAATTGATGATAAGATGGTTTTTTTCTAGAAGGTTCTGATGCATGAATAATTAATCATTAATGCTCTATGGATGTAATTTCTATCTTTATTGATGTTGTACAAATATTTGGGTTTTAATATATTCGACAACAGTTGACATTCTGAATGTTCTTTTATAGATATAAATACAACAAATTTCTCTCTCTCTCTCTGCACACACACATAGGTCTGTGGAGATTTGGAAAATGACGCTCTTGACAATATCACTCTCAAACACTCTCTCACTCCTTCCAACCTTGTGCCCATGGCTATGTGGTTCTGATATTTCTTAACAAATGTTAATTATTCAATATCATTATAATAGTTATAATATTGTATGTGGAGTTTTATAACAAATATCTATTTTCTGCATTTCTTCACCCTCAAAATAAGATTAGAGCCTTACTTGAGTAAGAAATATGTGTATCATATGATCCAAAATATATCTTTGATTAAAAAAATGATTTTCTATTGTGTGCTTAACATGAAATTCTTATATTGAAAGGTGGTTAGGAGGATAGACTCTTGAAATTTGTCGTAGTTGATGTGATAAATTTATACATTTAACTAAATATTTTTGTTATATATACAAATGCTTCTTGATTCATAGTGCATGAGTGTCTAAGAGACATGATTATGTAGCAAAATCACCATTGACTTGCATTAGTGCTTTTAAATATGATTAATATTCATTATGTGCATCAAATGGAGAGGAGACAAGAGGAAGGGATAGAGGATACCTAAGTGGGAAGTGCCTAGGGTATTGTAGAGGAAGGAGGTGTGCTTGGCAACCAAGTGTAGGGTTCAATTTCGATTTGATAGTAATTTATTTTGAGGGAGGGTGTATGTGCCAAAAGGTTTTGGGAGGTCTGTGAAGGAGGGAAGGAGCTCTACTCCTCTCGACAATTCAGAAACTGTGTTTCTTTTATGTAAGGTCAATTATACTCCTTATGGGTGGTTTTGGCTATCTTGGTATGAAGGTCTAGATCATATTTGAGACTTCTATATATAGCTTTGAAATCATCATCATAATACCATTTGTTAATAGTTTTGGTGCTCGGGGGCCATGTGAGTCACGAAGTGATGAAGGTTATGAAGGAAGAAATCTTTGATAGCTTCCCAAAATATGTGTCATGATGATGGGTGATGAGACCACTCGAAATGTAAGACATTAGTAAATTTGCACACAACATTTATCTATAATCTTACATAAACTAGATTAGAGAAGTTGTGGGTGGAGTGAAGAAATGAAGAAGTTGTCGATGAAGTAGATTTTCATGGGTGGGGGAAAACAATAGTCAAAATTGAATGGAAAGTCTTGAAAATTGAGAGTGATTGTGTTGACGGTGCCATGACATTGTATTCATCATACGAAATTCCTTGACATCTTGGAAGGTTGACCATTTCCATTTCCATTCGATCAGAGGGAGCCTTCCTCTTTCCTTTGAACCTATCGTTCCCTTTGATTTCCATTCCCTACGGAATTTTTTATTGTTGTTGTAGTAATCATATCGGGGAGAATCCCTTTTGTTAGGGCATTCTCTTGCATAGTGACAAACTTGTTACAATTGTAACATCTACCCTTTCTTCCTTTGGGACCCACTCTTCAATGAATTTTATTTCTTGGTCCAACATTTTTCTTCTTCTTTGCATGAGAAGTAGGTGAAGGTAGTAGGGTCACTTCCATTCCCATTTGAGGGATGGTCTCTCTCCATCATCCTTGTCTCCTCTTAAGTGCATCCGTCTAAAAATTCATCAAAATCAGGAATTATATTATTATTGAGAATAATGGTATCAAATACATACCATGGTCGGGGAAGTCAAGCCAGAGAGAAATGAGAATGAGATCTTAATCGGTTATGACATCTCCAATAATAGTGATCATTCTTGATTTTATTGAGCCTCATGAAATATGATTGGATGGACTCTCCCTTATCCATCTTAATGTTCTTCAAATTTTCTTCAAAAGAGAATTTGATTAGCATTTTTAGCCCTAAACATGCCAACCAACTTATCATATATCTCCTTGGATGTGCCCAACTGAGGAGATATAAGCAACAAAGTTCTTATGAGTAGAATCCCTTTGATGAGTGCAAATTTACGCAAATGGCCACCATAAATACTTCTATTTGACCATGAATATCTCTCCAAAATTGAAATGCTTCCCTTGCAACTATGCGGTAGCATACGGTACTAGTTCTCTTGCCTCAAATTTAATTCTAGTGTTGTAGGATAAGGTTCGGCCTTTTTTCATAAGAAGAAAATCATCCTCATAACTTTTGGTACATGAAAACATAGTACTGCGATCCTCAATTCAAGGACATCCTCGATTCCACCGTGCACAAACGGGTCCAAATATCTTGTCACACCCCACATTGATGGGTGTACCTTCTTCTAAATTCCATCATACTTCAAAAATGAGATAACCGAGTGCATTTTTGCAAATAGCCATCATAAGGACTTCCAATCCATGAATATCTCTCCAAAAATGAAATGCTTCCCTTGAAACTATACGGGAGCATGCAATACTATGAATTATCTTGCCTCAAATTTAATTCGTGTTGTATGATAAGGTCGAGTCTTTGTCATAGGAAGATAATCTTCCTCATAACTTTTGTCTTTGCATTAAAACATGGTGTTTGAATCCTCAATTCAAAGATTCCTCTAAATTCACAATGCACAAACAAGGTCCGGAGAAATCTTTTTCACACCCCACATTGATGGGTGTGCAACCAGCCTTAAATTCCATCATACATCAAAACTAAGACTTCTTTGAGTGAAATTTTTCTTTGGAATCCTCAATTCAAAGGAGATCCTAAATTCCCTGTCGCAAGGCAGGGGCCCGGATATCTTTGTCACACCCCACAATGATGGGTGTGCAACCCAACAAAAATTCCATCATACTTCAAATACGAGATAAATTATGAGTACACATTTTTTCTGAAATGGCCATCATGGGCCCATGAATATCTCTCCAAAAATGAAATGCTTCCCTTGCAACTATATGGGAGCATACAATATTGGTTATATCTTGCCTCAAATTTAATTCAAGTGTTTTAGGATAAGGTTGAGTCTTTTTCATAGGAAGATACTCATAATCATAACTTTTGTCTTTGTGTGAAAACATGGTGCCGAAATCCTCAATTCAGGGACATGCTCAATTCCCTATGCATGAACAAGTCTAGAGATCTTTGTCACAACCCACATTGATGGGTGTGCAACCCATTCAATTCCATCATACTTCAAAATTCGAATAACCACAGTGCATGTACAATCTTTGGAATCCTCAATTCAAGGAAATTCTCAATTCCTTGTGCACGAATAGGGTCCGAGAGATCTTTGTCACCTACATTGATAGTTGTGCAACCAAACACAAATTCCATCATACTTCAAAAAATCATATAACTTATAAGTGCACATTTTTGAAAATTTCCATCATAAAGACTTCCAACCCATGAATATCTCTCTAAAACTGAAATGCTTTCCTTGCAACTATTCGGGAGCATACATTACTGATTCTGCTTTGCCTCAAATTTAATTCAAGTGTTGTAGGATAAGGTCGAGCCTTTGTCATAGGAATAAAATCATTCTCATAAATTGTGTCTCTGCATGATAACATAGTGCTACAATCCTCAATTCCCTGTGTGAACAGGGTCTAGATATCTTTGTCACATCCCGAATTGATGGGTGTTCAACTTGACACAAATTCCATCATCCTTCAGCGAGATAACTTTTGAGTGCACATATTTGAAAATGGCCATCATAAATACTTCCAGCCCATGGATATCTCTCCAAAAATGAAATTCTTCCCTTGCAACTATCTGGGAGCATACAATAATTTTTCTGCTTCCTCAAATTTAATTCAAGTGTTTTAGGATAAGCTCGAGCCTTTTTCATAGGAAGAAAATCATCCTCATAAATTTTTCTCTGCGTGAAAACAATGTTGTAATGAATATCATCAGCCTCACCATCACCTAGTAGTCCCTCACTAACGATGTCATTGTTTAGCTCCCCAATCTTATTGAAATTCAAAATGAATTTCTTGCCTACTACTCCCTCAAATATATTGAGATGGTTAACGAAGTTTTCTTCGGTCTTGCGAAAAAATTCAACTATATTGTTTCTCTCGACCATTCTCCCCCCTTTTCTAACATTTACTTGTTCACAATTTAACTTTAGAAGAGTAACCTCAATCTGAGTGGTGTGGACATGGACCTGGACATAGGGGCCAAACTCTTTTAAATGATCAAACTGAATTTCTACCAAAAGTTGTCCACGACGGAGGCCATTAACCATAATTCCCTGAAGCCCTCATTTTTTATCCACCGCCTTTATTTTTCCATGAAATTCTTTATCATAATATGATTGTAGGTGTTATAAATGGGACAACCACTTAAACACACCACATATTATTTGAGGTTGTTTTCCTTGAGAAAAACGTCTAGATCTCATTTACATCGGGGTTGCCATGGTATCTTCCCTGCGGATGCATGGTACCCTCTCAAAATGTACCAGAGTGTTGTCTCTTTCCAATTATATGATACCTTCTCCATCTAAGATAGCACTTCAACTTCTTCAAATTATGGCCTCAAAGCTTCCTCGTAAGCTTGTAAAAAAATTTCTGTTTTCTTTCTTTCATCAAATGCACCATGTAGTGTTGACTCCTCTTACCCTTTTCCAACCCTTTCAACCATCATGCTTTAAAAATATGCTAAACCATGAAGTAAAATTTAAAGATACACCACAAAACGTTGCCATAATGTTCTCTCTTCTTATGACAACGGGTCGATTGCTTTATATTTGGAAGTTCGGTTGCTTTATATTTTGGAAGAAGTTTTCATATTATTTTTATTTTGAGCTTGTGACATCTTACGTAATTTATGTAACTCATGATTTTAGATGCCCATAATTGTGTATGAAAACTAATTATGGGTACTCAAGAGAAATCATGAGTTATAAATTAAAATTATTGAGTGCCATTTTTGGCTCCCACTCTTGTTAAGTGGAATGGATTTCTTATACTTTCTCCCTCAAAGATGTTGAGAAAGATTTAACCACAAAGTGTTTTCTTTAGTCACATAGGAAAATTCAACTATATTGTTTCTATCTTACCATTCTTCCTTTTTTTCCCAACATTCATTTGTTCCACGGTGATTTCACTATTTAACTTTATAAGAGTAACCTCAGGTGGGGAGTGGTGTATGAATGTGAACACAGGCATAAGTAAATCAATCCAATTTTCAACGATCAAACTGAATTTCTACCAAAAAATATGTCTCCATGATAGGGCCATTCACCATAATTCTCGACCCTCATTTTTAACTTTGCTTTATTTTTCCATAAATGTCTTTATCATAGTAGTTGTAGGTGTTATAAATGGGATAACCGAAACACATCACATATTATTTGAGACTTTTTTCTTGAGAACAACGTCTATATCTCATTCTACATCAGGGATGTATTGGTATCTTCCCTACGCATACGCACCCTCTCCGACTGTACAGTAGTGATGTCTCTTTCCAATTATATGTTGAATTCTCCATCTAAGATAGCAAAAATATTCTTCAAATTATGGCCTCAAAGCTTCCTCTGTGAGCTTGTAAAAAAATTGATTTTTTTCTTTCTTTCATCAAATGTACCATGGAGTGTTGAATCCTCTCCCCAATTACCCTTTTAAGCCTTTCATGCAGCATGATTTAAGAAATATGCTAGACCATGAAGGCAAATTTAAAGCTACACCTAAATAATTTCCATAATGTTCTCTCTTATTATGCCAACGCCGAATTCGGTTGCTTCATATTTTGGAAGCATTTTTCATATTTTTTTTTATTTTGGCCTTGTGACATCTTACATGACTTATGTAACTCATGATTTTTCTAGAGTACCCATAAATGTGTCTGAAAACTAATTATGGTACTCCATAAAAATCCTGAGACTCCATAAAAATTATTTAAACAAACCGAGTGCCATTTTTAGCTCCCCACTCTTATTGAAATTGAAAATGATTTTTTGTCTACTACTCCCTTAGAGATGCGGAATGATTTAACCACAGAGTTTGCTTCGATTCTTCCGGAAAATTCAACTATATGTTTCTATAAAGCCATTCTCCCTTTTACGTAAAAATTCCTTGGTACTATCTGATTTCACTATTTAAATTTACAAGAGTAACCTCGAGTTGGAGTGGTGTACGAATGTGGACCTGGACACAAGGCGATGACTCATTTTCAATGATCAAGCTGAACTGCAAAAATATGTCTAAGACAAGGCCGTTCACTATAATTCTCATTCATTTGAGCACATTTTATTTTTCCATGAAATTGTTGCTCCTTAATAGTTGTAGGTGTTATAAATGGGAGAACCAGAAACACACCACATATGATTTGAGACATTTTTTCTTGAGAAAAGTGTCTGAATCTCATTCTACATCGGGGATGTCATGGTATCTTCCTTTGGATCTGAAGTACTCTTCCAAATGCACCAAAAGTGATGTATATTTATAATTACATGTTGTCTTATCCATCTAAGATAACGACAACTTCTTGAGTGTGGCCTCCGGCTTCCTTTGTGTTGTAATTTATTTATTTTTTTCATCAAATTTACCGGCGGTGTTGACTCCTCCACTTATCCTTTATGACCCTTTTTCAACCACCACTTTTGATATGCTAAACCATGAATTAAAATTTAAATCTACACTAAAGCATTGCCACAATGTTCTCTTCTTATGCTGCGAATTTGGCTCCTTTATTATTTGGAAGCCGGTTTTTATATTATTTTTTTATTTTGACCTTGTAATATCTTACATTATTTATGTAAATCATGATTTTTCTGGAGTACCCATACTTGTGTATGACGGTTAATGGATATTCTATACTAATATATTGGACCTATGTTCTTCCCAAATTAAATGTAAGGAAAGCTTTGGAATTATTATTGAATGTTTCGAAGTAATCCTCCATAAATGTTTTGTCTCTACATTTGCCACCTTCAAAATTAGAGTTCCATGATCAACATTAACAAGATTAGTTCGAGAAAGGAAATTCTGCAGTACTTTATGATACAAATTATAAATATGGGTAGATGTTTGCTAATTAATTTATATCCCTATCATACCTATGACATAGGACCCCTAGTCCAAACTAATGCACATTTTGATGCAAATGTATAGGTTGGAATAAAGTGGAAATGTTGTTAGAGATATTTTTTAATTATAACTTTGTTAGATAGGAAAGAAAATTTCCACATTTGGATCCTTTATTCGATATTGAGTTCTTGAATCAAGGAGACAAATTGTAGGCTTGAAGGAATGTTGCATAAAAGAGATAGTTGAAATTGAGGGATATTATAGATGTATATAAGGGATGTTTAATATACTTTAGGTCGTCTAACATGATATGTGATAGAATAATCTTTACTGCCAATGAATGTTCATATTTGTTTATAGGAATTTCTTAGTTGAAATAATTTCTTTAGATTAATTCATTCTTTTAATGCAATTTGTGAAATTCAAACGGGGTTTGTTTCAAGGAGCCATCATTAGTAAAGGGCAAGTTGGAGAGAGACTTGTTGTTGATATTTCAAAGCTAAACAATATAAAATGATTTTCTTCTTTTGAATCGTATATGTTGGGATCGTCATCTTCGCCATTATTCATAAGCGCATAATATATGCTCATTGTTTTTACTTTGGCATGCAAATCAACCTTTTAAGGTAGATTTTTATGTTGTCACAACAAATTTACATGATTCACAAGGTGAGAAATCAATCTTTAAATTATAATTATGATTTTAGGTTTTATAATTATAGGTTATTTATAGGTTGTAATTGTCTTCAAAGTTTCACTTTTAATTGAGTATTCAACCTAAATAGTGAGTATCTTATTCCCAAATATTTGTGATTTAGTATAAACTATTTTTTTCTTCATTAGAATTAAGTCCATTTTATGCTGGCCAGATAATTGAACACATTGTTTTCCCAATGTTTTGTAGTCTTAAAGTGAACTAATTACTATGTTATTGTTTGGTGTCCCACTTTGCTAAAAAGAGATTCTCATATTGTGATAAGTTTCAATTTTTTATTTGTTGGTTGTTGTCATGTTTTTGGTAGACTTGTAGGGAATTGCAAATCGCATGTCGCTTTATGTGAAGAGGTTATATATATATATATATATATATATATATATATATATATATATATATATATATATATATATATATATCCTTTTGTGGTTCCTTCAATATCCGTGTTACATTTGCACAAAAAATTAGATATAATTTAGAGTATCTAAATTTTATAATTTTAATTTGAATATTTACTTGATAAAGGAAAGACAAATGTCCCAATTATAAAAAATCACCGAACAAAAACATTGAGATTTTT
Source organism: Pinus albicaulis (assembly GCA_034641835.2). Classification (NCBI taxonomy): domain Eukaryota; kingdom Viridiplantae; phylum Streptophyta; class Pinopsida; order Pinales; family Pinaceae; genus Pinus; species Pinus albicaulis. The sequence continues at coordinate 154,702 of JAXQQM020093065.1, forward strand.
CTTTCATTCAACTGTAACATATTGCATCTTTCTTCATCAATGCTCTTCTTCCATATGCTATCCACTTATGAAATTTCCTTTGCAATATTTGGTGCATTTTGAGTTATGAGTCATTTGTAGGCTATAAATGTCTTGAGTTTAATTCTAATTGAGGATTCAACTCAACATATTGAGTCTCTTATACGTAACTATATTTCCCTCCACCCACTTTTCATAACTTTCATAACAATTAGGTAGGGACTCTGACTTTGATGATGTTTTTCTTTTTAGTAAAATATTGTCAAGACTTTAATTTATCGAAAGTTGTAGAATTTACAATCTATAAGGTTTCAAAGATATAATTTTAAAATTCTAATTCTTTAGAGGGTGCTAGCTTAATGGAAGAGCACTTGCTTTACAAAGGAGTTGGTGGTTCGATTCCATCATGCCCTGGTATTCATAGGGAATGGCCACGATCAATTTTTGGTGATGGATGCTCTTTTGACCATCACTAATGAGCTTATGGTGACATTTTTTGACCCTCACCAAAATGTAAATGGTGACGGTCAACGAATGCCCACATATATATGCATCAATAATATGAAGGTCCTCAAGGTACATCACCATAAATAATTGTTGATATGAAATGGTGAGGGTCATTGTTTTTTTCATTGTAGTAATTATTTGCAATGAACCTTGATGTCACCAGTAGGCTTATCATGACATTTTTTGACCCTCACAAAATATGAAATGGTGATGGTCAATGAACGTCGCCATATATATGCACCAATAGTGGCCGTGTTGGGAAAAATGTTTTTGAGAGGGGGGGTGAATCGGTATTTAACATAATCAAAACTTTTTACTTTTTCATTTCCTTAAATCCCATACGCTACTTTCCTTCAGTAAACCTGCGTATATACGCGGATATCCTTTGTGAAACTAGCGTATACAGAGATCTAGATATGTAATTAACTCTTCACTTAGATCATTCCATCATTCATTTATCAGATGTTCAATAAACTGTAAACATGTGCAGTAATAACATAATAAGCCATCACACAAAGCATCACACATGAACACCAGGATTTTTAGGTGGAAACCCAAATCGGGAGAAAACCACCGCTGCAGTTGCTCAGCCTTCAATATTTTTATTATAGAGAAAACATGTTACAAAATATGTGCTGGTGCAGACTTGACCAGCACGCAGGCACCCACCTGCGCTCGTTTACCAGCCTCTCCTGGAAGGGAGCTCCAACCCCCTGACTCGTTTACCAGCCTCTCCTGGAAGGGAGCTACGAACCCCCGATCTCGTTTACCAGCCTCACCTGGAAGGGAGCTACAACCCCCTGACTGAAGGCTACAACCCTCAGCACCACCTTGGACCACGTTTCATCAATTTTCACACTGGATCCAACCACTTCAATAGAACACAACTTGTAGGCCAAAATTCATCATATTTCCATACCGAACCCTTTCCATACTTTTAAGCTCAACCATACATCATCAGCAGATACATATCAACACAGATCAGATATCAGAAAAAAAGCAGAACAGATCAGATATTTCATACCCCTTGCTTCAGCAAACCCTAGTTTGCATACGCTCTTTCCCTTCACTGATGTTGCGTATATACGCGCTTCCGTCCACACAAACCAGCGTATACCTCAGTGTATATTTTATTGCGCATACGCGCTTTCTCTTCGCTGAAGCTGCGTATATACGCGCTTCCTCCGCGGCGAAGTAGCGTATAGATCTTCAATCATTACAGAGCAGCATACTTCATCAGATCAGATATTCAGTTCATATCTACCCTTTTGCTTCAGACAGATGTTCGCCTAGATGCTCGCCTCATCACAGATCTAAGCCTTCCATAATCAGATCTAGCAAATACAAGAGCAATTCAGATCTAGATCCCCTTCTTCATCATTGGTGCATCATACATTCAGATTTATCATTCAAGTGTAACCCTTTCCATTTAGATATACTTCTGAGAGAAGTATTCATTCAAGCTCAGACATCTTGCACCCACACTCATGATTTGCACAATGAATTTCTTCTCCTTATATAGGTTTACCCTTTTCAATACCATGAGCCCCCTTTTCCAATACCATGGACCAAAACAATACCATAAGCCCAAAACTACCTGGACGGGGTCAAATAGGCGGATCATTACCCAATACAATGGGTTAATACCATGGTGGTTACCCTTGGGTTTGCACTTTTTGAGCGCTTTTGCCCATACGCGACTTGGCACGTTATTTTCCGCGTGCATACGCGACTTCCCCTAGGCCAATCCGCGTATACAAAGAGACATACTCTTTTTCATCATACTTTGAGTACATTCTGAAATCCTTTCTTCATAGCCTTCTGTACACACTATAGAAACATCATATTTTCTTCATTAGGAACACATTCTCTTAAGCACAACTTCATCAAGTAAGTTGTCATCATCTTCATCAAGTGGGTTGCCTTTCAAGGACAACACTTAGCATCATATTGTCAACAAACATCATATCACATCAGATTTACATCATTTACTAAGTCCATCAAGTCAAGTATAACTTCATCAGGTGGATTGCCATCAAGGACAACACATGTCAACAGTCGTATGTCTTCATCTTCATTCAGTGGGTTGCCATCAAGGACAACACTCTGCATCATATTTCCAACAATCTCCCCCTTTGGACTTGATGGCAACCACGATGGTGTTTGGTTACCATAGCAGATAGATACCATGTCACTCTCCCAAATATGTCACATCATTATCTTCTCTTTATTCAAACACCATGTCACTCTCCCCCTTTGACATCAAGGGCAAAGGGCGGATCAAAAACCAACACTCTTCTCCTTTTCTCCTCATGTGGAAGAAATATTCTGCAGATCTGATATGTGCTGAAGTGGCCAAGCTCCCCCCGAGTTCATGCTGAATCTTCAAACATATTTGTCAATGAAGTACATGACTCTATGAAGTTCCTATCACCAATGACTCATACTTACATCAAATATCCAACCAAGTGGATTTCCATATGAGACTCAAGTACCCAACCAAGTGGGTTTACACATTTGACTCAGCTACCCAACCAAGTGGGTTTACAAACATGACAAGTCCTTACATGACTGAATATTACAATTTTACATCATGGGTCTCAACCAGACCTTTTAATCAAAATACAAATATGACTTTTCATAATCAATACCAAAAAGACCTCAAGAGAGATCAAATATCAAAACCACTGCATTATACTCAGCAAAGCTAATGCTCCCCCTGAATCTGTGCAACCAAGCAATCTTTCCAAAATGACTAAGGCTCCCCCTTAGTTTGTGCATCCTGAAAACTTCCACCAACAAATCATCAAGGCATCTTCATCAAAACATTAGAAACAGAATTATGAGAACTGGAACACTATCAGAGCTACCAAACAGTATCAGAGATACCAAACAGCACTGCAGCTGTGCTGAAGAGAGCTGATCCAACCAAAAATTGTCAGCAACCAAACATACGCGGTTTTATGTGCAGGAACTCGCGTACATACGCGACTGTGTTTCAGGAAACCCGCGTATCCCAAGACATCTTCTAAATTTCAACCAGATCTGATTCTTTGTAAGGCAAAGACAATGTTCAGCTTCTTTCTGAGACATTTGAATGCTTCCCTGGACTACAGATAGATAGAACGGTGTAGTTGTGTCTTCAAGCGTCATCCAATGGTTGTGGCATCAGTACAATAGTAACCAAGCCTTCATATTCTTTGCAGCATCAATACAACCTGCTGCTCCCCCTAAACCAGTGCTCTTCCTTAACTTGTGCAATCTAAAACACCTTCAACAGCAAGTCATCAGCAACAATCTCTGCATGATCAGTCCTCATCTCTGAGCTATAAGACTTTCATCTCAACTACGAATGCTCTTCATCATAAAGCAACCAGGCTTCATCCATAATCTTCAACACAAGGCATCAAGTATCATATCATCAGAATGAATATAACCAGAATAATGCTAACAGTACAATCATCAACAGTCAGACTGATGCTCCCCCTGGACCTCTGCTCCAGATCTTCAGCTATCAGATAAATTCTCTTATCATTAATGCATACGTGACTGTGTCTGCTGTAACTCGCGTGTATACGCGACTTTGTTTCACAGAACCCGCGTATGAAAAGTGAAATATAGAAAATTTCACACCTTCATCTCCTCCTGCAAATTTACCTTCTGTTCCTGTCTTTTCTTCACACCAGATGCAATGTCAGAAATACATATCCAGAATAATTAAATCAACCATGAGAGTCATCATACATTGCTCCCCTTGTGACGATACATTACTAAATCTCATAATGTATCCCACATCATTCCTGCAGTCAATCAGAGAAGTAAGCTTCCAGAAGCGGATGACTGCAGTAGGGTCATAATTCCCTACATTTCTGATCGGTCCTTCATCTTGAATTGAGTGTTTTCTTCAAGAAAATCATTGTCTTCTAGAGCATCCACAAAAACATCCTTTTCTTCTCTAGATTGTTTCTTATTCCATCCCTCCATCTTCTTCCAGATTTGTTTTCTATTTGTGTGCTGAAATTTCTCATATCTGTTCGACCCGCATTCCTTTCTTATATGTCCATACTTGTTACAAGAATAACATCTCATGTGTCCAGAAAAATAAGCATAAGAATCATAATGAGTATTTCTATTCTTCCTCCTTTTACAATCAGCTGCTTTGTGTCCATACTTGTTACATGGAAAACAATATCCCTTGAAGAAACCAGAGTACCTTTCTGTGTAGGAACTGTTTGTTTGAGGCTGAAATGATCTGCTCCTGCAATTTGCTGCAACATGTCCATAATTATGACATTTAAAACATTCAACGTTCTTGAATGAATTCATTTGAGAATTCATGATTGTTGGTTGAGCTTTTGTCTCTTTCAATACTTCAGGTTTTGCATTGACATCCTCTGAATTTTTGGCACTTCCTTGTGAGCTAGATTCTCCTTTAACAGTTTCATGGAAACCAAGACCATGTTTGATAGCAGGAGACCTTTGATTACTCATAATATTGTCCAAAATGTTAGTACTATCATGAAACCTCAGAAGTTTAACCTTTTCTTCTAATTTACCTTTGAGAATGTTTACCTCAACCTCCAAGGCTTGACATTGCTTTGTCATGCTTTCTTCTTTCTTTCTTCCATCTTCTACTTGATCCTTCAGATTTAGAATCTCTTCTTTCAACCAATTTTCATTTTCTTCACATGTTTGTTCCAGCTCTTCATTCTTCTTATTTGATTTTTCCAGATCTTCTTTGAGAGAGATGATTTCTGCTTCAAGGCCTTCCTTTTCAAATGATTGTAGAGGTTCCTTATTTTCCTTACTTGATGCTTCTAAATCTTCCTGAAGACAAATGATTGCAGCTTCAAGTCCTTCATTCTTCTTGCTTGATTTTTCAAGATCTTCTTCTAGATATTTAATTCGATTGGATGCATAAGTATGAAACCTTTGATACTTGTCCACCTGTCCATTCAGCATTTCTATTTGATCTTTCATTTGTGAGATCATCTCTTTATAGATAGTTTCTTGCTTATTGTATGAACTTTGTAGTTCTTCTTCTTTAATCTTGAGAGCTTCTTCTAGATCCACAACTTTACTTCCACTATCTTTACTATTGTTTGCACAAAGAAGAGTATTACAAGTGGCCTTCTCCTTTTTCTTCTTTGCCATGAGTGCTTGTAGATCTTCGTCGGACTCTGTTTCATCTTCTTCAATTTTTTCTATACATGATTTCTGAGGTATCTCCTTTCCTTGAGTAACCTTCTTCTTTTGCTTCTTAGCCATGAGCACTTTTAGATCTTGGTCAGAATCTTCTTCATCTTCACTGGACACTTCATCATCATCTTCTTTTGCATAATAACTCTTTCTCTTCTCAAATTGTTTCTCTTTACCATGCTTTTTTCTATAAGGACATTTAGCAGCATAATGACCAACTTTTCCACACTCAAAACATTTGAAGGGAAGCTTACCTTTGAATCTTCCAGTACCTAGTTGGAGCTTTCTCACGAAATTCGCTTCTTCTTCATCGGATATATAGCTGGATTCTTTGATAACTTCCTTTTCCTTTCCTTTTGTAGATGCCTTAAAAGAAGCTTCTCTTACTTGAGAAGGACCTCCTTGTCTCATTTCAAAAGCAGTCAGAGTACCATGTAATTGAACAATAGTAAGCGATTGCAGCTCTTGCCTTTCTTCAATAGCTGAAACTTTAGAGTCAAATTTTGAAGTCAAAGATCTTAAGACCTTTTCTACCAGAGTAGTATCAGCCATGGTTTCACCTAAATTTCTCATCCGATTTACAATATCATCTAGACGAAGAAAGAAACTGGCAACACTTTCATCACTATGCATCTTCAAATTTTCATATTCAATTCTAAGAGTTTGGAGTTTTGCACTTTTTACCTTTGTGTCTCCTTCATAGCTTAGAATGATTTTGTCCCATATTTCTTTTGCTAAATGTAGCTGCATTACTTTAGCAAATTCTGATTCAGACATGCTTCCTAGCAAGACATTTACTGCTTTGGCATTGGTTTCATACTTCTTCCTTTCTGCTGCATCAGTAGGAATGCTTGCCGGGTATTGATAACCTTCTTCCACGATTTCCCATACATCCGCACCAAGACTTTGCAGATATGATTTTTTACGTACCTTCCAGAATATCAGATTGCTTCCATTGAATAGAGGTGGCTTTATAGACATTACTCCTTCTTGACTTCCCATTGCGACGGATCTCCTTTAAGCGATCAAGCTTCTGCACAAGGACCGGCTCCGATACCAATTGTTGGGAAAAATACTGAGAGGGGGGGGTGAATCAGTATTTACAGCATAATCAAAACTTTTTACTTTTTCATTCCTTAAATCCCATACACTACTTTACTTCAGTAAACCTGCGTATATACGCGGATATCCTTTGTGAAACTAGCGTATACAGAGATCTAGATATGTAATTAACTCTTCACTTAGATCATTCCATCATTCATTTATCAGATGTTCAATAAACTGTAAACATGTGCAGTAATAACAGAATAAGCCATCACACAAAGCATCACACATGAACACCAGGATTTTTAGGTGGAAACCCAAAACGGGAGAAAACCACCGCTGCAGTTGCTCAACCTTCAATATTTTTATTATAGAGAAAACATGTTACAACATATGTGCTGGTGCAGACTTGACCAGCACGCAGGCACCCACCTGCGCTCGTTTACCAGCCTCTCCTGGAAGGGAGCTACGACCCCCTGACTCGTTTACCAGCCTCTCCTGGAAGGGAGCTACGACCCCCGATCTCGTTTACCAGCCTCTCCTGGAAGGGAGCTACAACCCCCTGACTGAAGGCTACAACCTTCAGCACCACCTTGGACCACGTTTCATCAATTTTCACACTGGATCCAACCACTTCAATAGAACACATCTTGTAGGCCAAAATTCATCATATTTCCATACCGAACCCTTTCCATACTTTTAAGCTCAACCATACATCATCAGCAGATACATATCAACACAGATCAGATATCAGAAAAACAGCAGAACAGATCAGATATTTCATACCCCTTGCTTCAGCAAACCCTAGTTTGCATACGCTCTTTTACTTCACTGATTTCGCGTATATACGCGCTTCCGTCCACACAAACCGGCGTATACCTCAGTGTATATTTTATTGCGCATACGCGCTTTCTCTTCGCTGAAGCTGCGTATATACGCGCTTCCTCCGCGGCGAAGTAGCGTATAGATCTTCAATTATTACAGAGCAGCATACTTCATCAGATCAGATATTCAGTTCAGATCTACCCTTTTGCTTCAGACAGATGTTCGCCTAGATGCTCGCCTCATCACAGATCTAAGCCTTCCATAATCAGATCTAGCAAATACAAGAGCAATTCAGATCTAGATCCCCTTCTTCATCATTGGTGCATCATACCTTCAGATTTGTCTTCAAGTGTAACCCTTCCATTCAGATCTACTTCAGAGAGAAGTATTCATTCAAGCTCAGACATCTTGCACCCACACTCATGATTTGCACAATGAATTTCTTCTCCTTATATAGGTTTACCCTTTTCAATACCATGAGCCCCCTTTTTCAATACCATGGACCAAAACAATACCATAATCCCAAAACTACCTGGATGGGGTCAAATAGGCGGATCATTACCCAATACAATGGGTTAATACCATGGTGGTTACCCTTGGGTTTGCACTTTTTGAGCGCGTCCAGATCTGAAGGGTTAACATCAGATCCAGCCCTAGAGGCTGTAGATCTGAAGAGATATTGTCTGATCCAGTATAGATCCATGCCAGGTGACCGATAGGGAGGGACGTATCGTGGAGAGAAGGACTAGATTCAGCTTGAGGCTTCTGATTCATTGATTCTGAGTGTTCAGGAGTGTTATCCACTGTAGGATGCCGATTCGAGGAGCGACTTGGGAGAGTGTGCTCAATACAGTTTAGCCCTCAATGATCTATTGTCCGAGGGCTCTCGCGCTCGTCACTAGCAGAGACTGGCGATTGTGGAGGGTACCTAATGCCACTCTGTATCAAATAAAAAGCCATCTTTCACTATAGAGCAGCTAGGACGCTGTCCTTGTTGCAGCCATTTGTCTGTTGAGAGGGTCTCCACTTGCCTAGGGAAAGGATAGGTGCACTTGCTCTGATTTATTGTACTCCTCTCTATGTATTTTCTGATCAATAAAATGGCTCAGTTTCTGGTATTCCATGTGTTATGATTCAGTGATCTGGTTCAGTATTATATTTCCTATATCTGTATTGGTGTATTTCTGTTTATTACTGGTTAGTCCCCATTTGGGGATATTACAGGAAAAAGCTCTTAGGTTGTTGGCTTCTGTGTTAGATTTTTAATGATTGAATATCTAAAACAAGGCAAATCTGAAGAATCATATCGTTTTGGGCCTATCTACAGAGTTATAAAAAATAACTACCTTTTCTGAAAAGTAGCTATTTTCTTTAGAATTTGTATAAGAAGATAAAAAGGTAGCTCTTTGTTTTGGTCTCGAGGAATGGCATTAGATGGTGATAAAGTATATGTTGCCTCAGTGGTAATGCTTTTACTGCCAAGTGTTATCTAGTGAAGCTGTCTTCTAGGTGTCATTTTCAGTTGGTTACTGTTGCACTTTTGTGGATAAAGATCCAGGTGCCATTTTCAGTTAGCTATTGCACTTTTTGTGGAGGAAGTTATTCCAGGAAACGAGGAGCTATCAGCCACATCATGTCAGCCATTTCAATTTCCATATTATCATTTTTTGTCTTCATGCATGTGTAAACCAAATATTGTATATCAAGCTGCCTTTCTGTTATTTATAAGATAAGCTTTGCTAAATTTAAAAAGTTGTAATAAAGGTCCTACAATAGACTTCCACTTTTTAAGGATCTTTAAGAGATTACCTTTTTGTATATATACTATGAAAAGCGATGAGGAAAGGGTTCCTGAGTTGTTCATCTCATTGCATCCTAACTTGTGTACTTTTTGAACTTATAATATCCAGATAGACTATCGAGGATTTATGAATGTTTTGATGTGTGTATTGTGCAATTTCCTTATGTGTTTCCATATCTTACAGTTTCATTTCCAAATTGTGATCTACATATGTTGTCTCATGTTTTTGTCAGTCTTATGATATAGCTATACATGGTTATCTATTTTTATCAGTCTTGTTTTACAAGATTTCTGGATAAGATGTGTATGGTAAGCTTGTTCATAAGCATTTAATGTGTAGAAATCTTTTAAATGTGTGATGAGATTCTTGTAAGTCTTAGATAAGCTTTCTTTCATCAATGCATATCAGGTCTTAAATCTTTTATTTTCCTTTCATCTTAATAGTGGACTTCTATCACATAGACCCACTGTTCTTTTCATATTGTCCTAACCATTAGAATACAAACTTATCCTTGCTACCACATCAAACACTAGTACCCTCATATGTGTGAGCGATTTATCAGTTTGAAATCCTCTTATTTTCTGGTGTGTGCGAATTTCAACCACCTTCCAAATCATAATCCAACTATAAGAAAAACCCTTGAGCTTAAGATGTGTCTGGTCAGGCACTTGTTACAATCCAAGTGTTGATTCCAGCGCTAATATCTTTTGGTGCGTCTGCCGGGAGACGAAGATTTTGAACTCAGTATTCTCCCGAGTTTCTTGCATGAATGCTTAGTACTAGTTTTTAAGGGTGAATAAAAACTAGTCACTCTTTCTGATTGTAATTAGTTCACCTGGCGACTCTACAACGAGGATGAGGGGTTTCAAGACCGCCTTCTACAAGAAGAAATTAGAGATCACCTCCTGTGACTCCAGTGTCTGATCCAGAAAAGATCATAAAGGATGCAAGAAGGAAACATAAAACAATTGAAGCTACATCACATTTAGTGAAAAAGGTGCATTCAAAGTATATTCCAAAAGAAAAGGTACCATCATCTATCTTAAAAGCTAATGAAGTATCAGTTTCAAAGGATTCTACTGAAATATTTCAAGTTGAAACCACTTCTATAAAAGATGAAGTAGATGATGTTAGCCTAGATGCAACTAAAAATACCCCTCAATCATCATTTAGTAAATCAGAGATAAGTATTACTCCAGTGAAAGAAGAAAAATTAGAGGTTTTAAGTGTCAGTAAAGAGAATCAGCAATCAGAAACCTTTGTGCTTACAGATAGGGAATTAGAACAGGTATTGGAGATTGCACCCTTCTTAGATAGGGCTATTTTAACTGAAGAAGATATTAAAATAATTTTAAGCTTTCTTCAAACTCATCTTGAATATCTGTCCTCTCTTAGCCCACAACTGGAGTATTCACACCTGTTTTAAAACCCATCTATTGGCTCCTTCTCTTCTCATCAAGGAGAAGGTAATGTTCCTGAAAATTTGACCTTTAATCTCTATGACTCGTTAGCTCAACAAAACAAAATTGAAGTTGCCCAAATCCTTAAAGAATCTACATCTGAATCTGATTCTCCTGGAGAGCTTGAAACAAAATCCTCTTGTGTTCATTTCTTTGATAATCCATTGTTTTCAGCTCAAAACCCTGAAGAACTAGTCTAAGAACTTCAATCTTCTCCTATTCCAGAACAAATACAAACTCCGCAGACTATAATTTCAAGCACTCAAACATCTGTATTAGTGAGTCATCCACTAATTGTACCTCAGCAAGTCATGGATCAGCCTCCTCCTACAAGGATGTAGCAAATTATCGCTGCAAGATATGCACCACTTGCTCTTGAGTCTTACTCAACCTTTGCATCCCCTTCCTCAAGGGGATTATCTGAAATATTTGCCCAAATATATAGGGGAGGGAGAAGGAGTATCTGCTGAAGAACACTTAGTTGCCTTTTACAGTTATGTTTATAACCAAAACATTGAACATGAAGATGTTTGGTCGAGAATCTTTGTTTAGAGCTTTGATATAGAAGCTCTTAAGTGGTTCAGAAATCTACCAGCAAATTCAATAATAGGAATAGGTGCTTTGGAGGAAGTGTTTGTAAAACAATGGGGTGACTGTAAGGATTACTTGTATTACCTTATGAAGTTTGGAGCTTTAAAGAAGACTGATGAGTCATTAGCAGGTTTTATAAAGAAATTCAACAAAGTTTATCAAAAGATTCCTATAGAAGTCAAACCTCCTGAAACCATAGCCATGATAACCTTTGCCAATGCCTTAGATTCCAAGTTTGCATTGTGGTTGAGACCTGAGAAGCCACAAACATTGGTAGCTATGCAGGAGGCTTCTATTGGGGTGCAGTCCAATCTTATGGCCTCAAATAAACTGAAAATAGAAGATGGGAAGGGAGCAAAGGATAAGAAGAAAATGAAAGAGGAGAAACCATCTTCTTTCTCTAAAAATTTCACAGTTGAAGAAAAGCTTGATCAAATGTCCAATTTGATTAAATATCTTGCTGGAGATAGAAAATAGACCTGCTGTTAGAGCCATTCAAAATGAAGGAAATAGAAATCAAGCTCCTTTTAGAAGACCCTTTCAGCCTCAACAAATTTTACAATGCCCAAGAAGAAATCTTGATGATCAGAATGTTCAACCTCCACTGAATAATTTTGCTGAAGAAAATAAGCAAGAACAAGAAGAGGAAGATGAAGACATAAATTTAGTTGGGGAGACATCACAATCAACTTGTTTGACTTTGCAATAGTATGGAGATCAATCTAGGATAAACCTCATTTCAGATGACGAAAATGCTCATATTCATGTCCAAAATGAGAAAAAGCAGGTTGAAAATCAGACAAGAAATTATAATTTGAGGTCTAAAGGGGCCGTCCAACAACCCCAACAAAAACAAGATTCTGAAAAACACGCTGCGAAACAAAAGGCAAAAGTTAATGAGGTTCCTCCATCACCTAACCTTGCCCCAATCATGAAAACTGCTGTAGAAAATAAGGATTTGGCTCCTCTCAATTTTAGTTTCAAGTCAAAATTAAATAAAATCAAGATTCCAGTTCCGCTCCTTGAATTGTTGAAAAATCCGGCCTATAGAGAACCATTTAAAAGTCTATTACAACCATCTCTTGCTCCTGATTACAAGTCATAAAAGAGCATAATCTACAATCAGGGCAGATCTGGAAATTATATTTTGATGGAGCCTCATCATGAGAGGGATCAGGGGCTGGTGTAGTTCTTAATTCTCCCACTTAGCAAGTAGTGACTCTATCATACAAATTGCAATTTGTCACTACCAATAACACCGCTGAGTATGAAGCCCTTGTTTTGGGTATGAAACCAACAAAATATTTGGGAGCTGAATAGTTGATTGTTTTTGGTGATTCCGAATTGGTGATACATCAGGTGAGAGATAATTATCAAATGAAAAATTCAAAATTAAAAAATTACAGAAATGAAGTGTGGGTTTAATTGAACACTATTTTTTAGCATTCAATTTAAGTTATGTTTCCAGAGAAGAGAATGAAATGGCAGATTCACTGACCATAGCTGCTAGTAATTTTAGGATTCTTCTTGATGTTAAAGCAACATATGATGTCCAAATAAAAAACAAACCTTCCATTCCTGACAATATCAAATACTGGCAAGTATTTGAAGATGATAAAGAAATTCAGAAATTCTTGGAATGTGTAGAGGAGTTTTCAGGCATTCAGATTGATAATGAGCAAGACATAGTTGAAAGTTAGAACAACAATCCATTTAAAAAGACTATAGCTGGGAAAGACATTATTGATCTAAAAACAAACTTCATTCCTGAAAGCTTGGTTCCTTTAGAGAGGTTGTTTGACAATAATGATATCTTTTTAAAGCCTGATAGTAAAATAGATGGAGAGTACAATTCACTGCAATATTGGTACAAAAAATCAGCCTAGATTTGTTAAAGTTTCTAAATTTCTTCCTTAAGAAACCATAACTAAATATGTCAATTTGCTGAAACAATATGCAGACATTTTGCATGGTCCTAAAGTGATTTAAAGACCTATGACAGAGGTATAATGGAACATAAAATTTGTCTTAAAACAGAAGCAAAACTTGTAGCACAGAAGATAAGACATATTAATCCCATGTTGCACCCTATTATTGAAAAGGAAATCAGAAAGACGTGGGAAGCCAAAATAATTCTGCCTTTAAGATTTTTCAATTTGGTAGCTAATATAGTCCCGATTCGAAAGAAGAATGACGAAATTAGAATTTGCGTTGATTTTCGCAATTTGAACCAGAGTTCGCTAAAGGATAATTATCCTTTACCCAAGATGGACCATATTTTGCTGAAGGTAGTAGGCTCAAAGAGGCTACCAATGATAGATGGTTTTTCGGGGTTCAATCAAATCTCAGTTGATAAACAAGACAGAGAGAAAATAACTTTTACTACACCCTGGGGAACATTTATTTACAATAAGATGCCTTTCGGTTCAATGAATGCACACGCAACATTTTAGCGGACAATGGATATTGCTTTTGCAGATAGTCATTTACTTGGATGACATTACAATATTTTCAAAGTCTGATGAGGATCATTTAAAACATTTGTAGCAAGTGTTTAATAAGTGCATAAAATTTGGTTTGTCTTTAAACCCAAAGAAATCATGCTTTGTTGTTCAAGAGGGAAAACTATTGGTGCACATAGTGACAGAAAATGGTATTTGTATTGACCCAAGGAGAGTTGAGGCTATACAGAAAATCCGTTTACCCAGAAACAAGAAAGAATTACAGTCATTCTTGGGTAAAATTAATTTTCTATAAGAGCTAGAATTCAAAACACCATTCCTATACCTATGATGCAACCAACAAAGGATGTTTATACCAGAAGGATACCTAAAGAATCACAAACCTTGGAGTCTTTCAGGCAAGAAAATGCAAGCAAGTTTAAACAAAAGGCCACTCTAGTTGACAAGAATGCTATTTCTAAAGACAAGGAAGAAGTAGCTTCATGTTCAAGAAATAAACGCAGAACGAGACTGATTCTGTCAGAAGGATCTTCAGCAGAAGCTAGTGTGGAGAAGGCCACCCCTGAAACATTAGGACAAAGCCCTGTTCCAGAGACTAGACAGGAGAGTGAAGAAGTCAATGTGACTCCAATAGTAGAGGAACTAATACTAGCTCAGGTTTATTCCTCCTCAAGACATCAACTAAGGGAAAGAGTAAAGTTTCAGAGACTACAACAGAGGAACCAACAATAGCTCAACTTTATTCATCCGTGAGTTCATTAGCTAAGGGAAAGAAGAAAGTAACAATCCACTCATACTCATCATATGAGGAAGAGAGTAGTGAAACAGAGTTTAGTGAAACAAAGTTTGAAGAGGAGCAACAAAGTAGAGTCATCCATGGAAGAAGAGGGCCTTCATATATTCCTAATCCATATATTCAAAGGCCTTATACCAGACCAAAAACTAAGCTCAGGCTAGCTAGCAAGCTCATAGCTAATCCCGCTCTTAGAGATGAGATAATAAACCTAGTTGAGAGTCCAGAAAATGATCCTAGGAAGAAGAAAGCTCAGAAGAAGAAGCAAGCACAAAAGAGAACCAAATAAGAGGGTCACTAAGGCAAAATCTCTTAGGTTGTCGGCTTCTATGCTAAAATTTTATTGATTGAATATCTAAAACAAGGCAAATCTAAAGAATCATATCATTTTGGGCCTATCTACAGAGTTATAAAAAATGGCGACATTTTGAAAAGTAGCTATTTTCTTTAGAATTTGTGTTTTAGCTCCTAGAGACAACCTCGAGTTGCAAAAGACCAGTGCCTAGGACATCTTAAATTCAAAGGTTAAAAATGGGCAACGATATGAATACCTCTAACATGATATAATTCAAGAGAATAATGGTTTTGGTGGTTCGAGAATGGAGAAGATCATTTGAGCCTGTTTTAGGTGAATTCCCCTAACAATAAGAGGACCTAAGAATCTGCGGTACTGATGGCTTTCAGGTGGGCCAAGTATAGAACAATGAGCAGAAGTTTTAAAATATGCAGAGGTGTTGAGAGAGAACTTAGGAGCTCACAAAAGGTAGGCTTAAGGAGGTTAAGGATCTGTCCTCCGTAAACTCAGAGGAAATGGCTATGAATGAGGTGTGAACAACAATCGAGGTTCGTGGAGCGCAAATTAAGGGAGTGCATCAAGCTTAATGCATGAGCGTTAACACCTAAGCATTATGTAAACACGAATGCATGGATAAAATTGCAGACTACCAGCAGCTACATTACACGGACCTTCCAAGCAACATTGCATGACAAATGATTATACATAAAAAGAAGATCACTAATAACATAAGGAAACAGATACATAATACTTTTTGATCCATTTGGAATCCAAATATCAGCTCTGTATTCAAATTAAATTCAGACAACTCTCCCAAGTATATCTCTTACAACACAGGGAACACAATCATACAAATCTACAACAAATTTCTTCAAAATTCCTGAACCCAACTTTCATCTTAGAACTTGCTATATATAGAGTTTTCCTAGAGGGTCTACGATACTTAATCATTTATGATCGACCCATATCTATGATATCAAAATATGCTACCTAACTTGTAGAGCGTTCATTGAACGATTACTTTTGTACTGAGATAATTAAAAGGGAATGGGGTGAAATTGAGATTTCACCAGCAAAATCATCAAAATTAAATCGGAAACAGAAAGGACATGGTCGCCCATTAAGGCCAATTATAGGGGGCCTTTATAATGGGATGGCGAGGAGCAGTTGTAGGTGGGCAAGCATGGCCATCATCACAGGGCTTCTTCTGTTACTTGAAAGTCCTCTGATTTCCACTCAATCTGTTGTGAAGTGGCAGTCGTACTGCGCACGGAGAACTCCTGAGCAACCCGAATAGACCACCCTTGCTTGTTCCATGCAAAAGCCCGTGCTGTACTTGAATTGCAAACCAGCAACCGGATTTTGGAGGGGGGTGAGAGTGCTTTGCGGTATTGGATGGGGGAGGTGCGAAATGCAACGAGGACCGTCGGATGTATGGCAAGCATGCGGAGATGGAGGAAAGATGGAGGGCGAAGGGAAGGAAATGATGTGGAGGGTAAGTGGGATCGGGCCGTCAGCGGATATCGCAACTTATTGCATTTAGTTATAGGCGGAGAGGGTGTAAACACTGAACACTGCGAAGTGCAACATAAGGAGGAGGAAAAGAATGACGTGGCAGAGTGGGACCGAAATGTAGCGCATATCGCAAGTTTTAGCTTTTAGTTATATGCTGTGGGGGTCAAGTTTCAGGATTTGCGATGTGTGGGGAGAGGGACCCACTGGCTATCGGCGGAGTGTTATGAATCGACGAAGGTTTAAGTGGTAAGTATTATAAGGTTTGTATGGTATAGGTAGTGCGATAGCGTATCAGGTGGAAGCGGAGCTACGAAGGTGGGGCCGGCTTACCGCATCGCAAAGTAAAATGGATAGACTTGCGGGCGAGCGCAATGGTAAGTCAAACGTGATGTGATATCGCAATTGCAAAGCGATGATCGCAATATTTAGAGTTTAGTCTCCATGCCAAACACGTAAAGTTTGTGAAATGCGATGAGGGCCCACTTTTGATAGCGATCACGAATTGGGAAGTGCAGCAAGGGAAAAGGAATGAAAAGGTAAAGTTTGCTGTTTTTCAAAGGAAAAATGAAATGGGAAGGGAAAGGGCGGCGGGGATTGGGTCCCACCTCTTTTCGCATTGGCTATTTTATGAGTTTTGGCATTTTATTGTTATAAGAAAAATGTTGCGGCAATGATATGCAATGAGGCATATGGGGTCCCACCAAAGGTTTGAATAGGTTTTGTTATATGTATGATATAACGATAAGGCTTAATATAACATGGCTGTTCGTGGAATGTGTTGTTTAGCGATCTAACAAACAAAAGGAGCGGCCAAGTATAAAAACCAAGAAGCTAAGAAAGAGGGTGGACTGAATATCAGGTGAAGGTCTGGCAGCGAAAGTCACTAAAGGATAAACGCGATGACTTGAGGTAGCGGGGCTACTGTACAGCAAAAAAAGCAGCACTCATGGCTTCGCGGCGGAACCATGAGTCATAGAACTCGCAGATAAGGTTTTCCATCGGCCTCAAAAGAGTCTTGCGAAGGTCGAAGTCGGGCCCCCAGAATGGTGACGTCACCTTTCTTTTGGGCCAATCGCAAGCATTCCGAGGGGTTAGAAAATGGGCCCAAAAACTCTAATGCACCCCACCGAAATTCATGAGGGGCCCACCGAAAAAGACAGTTGGCGCCCACCAAGGAGGACAGTTGGCGCCAGTAAATAAAGAGGTAATGTAAGTCTAGGATAGCGATATGAAGGCCGGTACCTGCTTAGTTCGACACGTGGCTTCCACAAACTCGGCTGCTGCCAGCCAGTCACCCGTCGCCACGTGTTGGGAGGAACATGTACAGACGGAAGAGCTCGTCCAAGTAGAGAAGGAGAAAACGACTCTCACTAACTCATTAGCCAAGCAATAGGAAGAGAATGCTCAGAAAGACACGGAGATTGCCGGAATTAAACAGAGGCTGTCAGAATGGCAAGTCAAATGGGACCAGCATACATGCGTGGTCCCTATAACGGGTGATCCCGAGACGACCCCTGAACAGCTTACCAAGGCCTTGTCTGATTTAAGAGTGTCAGAGGATGAGACCCGCACGGTTCGCCAGCTCCTACAGTAGTCTGAGGCTGCTCTACTAGCAAACCAGAAGGTGATGGCAACCCCACAAAAAGAGGTTGAAAACCTCTGCAAGGAAACCCAGGAGCAGGATAAGTTCATCAAAGACTTAAAGGGGCAGATCAAGGGTAATATGTCAATCGTGGAAGCGAGGCGACTGGTTTGGGCAGAGATCATAGCAGAGGTTAAGTTGCATTGGAACCTCCTCGTATTGATAAATGACAAGAAGATCGCAATTCATGAGTTTAAAACTCAATTGCAGGCTGGACGTAGAGCAGGGGAAGAAAAGGCCACAATAGCGAAGAAGTATATCTGGTACCTCAATGAACTCTCCCCTAAAGAATTGCATGCAGAAGGAATACTTGACCGTTTCAGGACAGTTATGGAGGTCGGGAGAGTAATTGAGAAGGAAACTGCACGCGCAAACATGCTGGGTTGTTTGGCACTCGTATCAAAGGGAGTGGAGAAGTTCGACCAAGAGTGGGGCAAGCTGGTAGAAGCTGGCCTCCCACCATGCTGGGATCCATAGTCAGGCGCATTCTGTGAACTAATGGCCTATGATCAGAAGATGTCAGAAATCATGTGTAATGCAGATATATCGTTGGAGAAAACGGGCCAGCTAAAGGTTGAGACCATAATAGATGCACTACGCAAAGAATTCTTCCTTCTCTGTCAGGTGAAAAAGATTCCTTGCCGTTCGCGTGGATTACACTGAGCTGACTAACATGCAGACTTTGTTCGAGGCTTACAACACAATACCATCAACTGGGGAAGGTTTGTGGCAAAAGTGTTGTGAGTATGTGAATATGCCAGTCTCTTCTACTTCACAGCAGCTTCCACCTCCCCCACCTCATCCACTCGGATCCTCCTCATCTTCAGCTCGGCCACATCATCTAGAGAGCTCAGGCACTCCTCGGCGTAACAACAAATGATGGATATCATGATTTGGCCCACACGGCCTGTTTTAAACTTTTGATTTTCCAATTTTTGTGTAATGTAAAAATGGGTGAAATCTCGATTTCACCCTATGCACTCTTTATGTTTTCTATTTTCTGTTATGTCCTTGTTATAGTCTATGTCGGACCATGCTGTTTAGGATGAGATGTCGTTATGCCTCATCATTTTTGACTAGGATTGAAAACTATCATATCACCAGAGAATATTTTGTTCCAAAATATCTAGTTTGAATGTTTATGTAAAATACTATAAAAGACCAAACTACAGACTAAGTAAAGGTTCTAGATTTTCTAGCAGAAGAAGTTGTAGTCTGCGTATCATCTTTTGTAATTTTGAGGTTTTGCTCTTACTGCATATCTGAAGAGCCATTTTGAAGAATAATATAAAGCCTGCCTATTGTGATAATGGATTCCTACTGAAATGGATGAACAATATGTATTTTCTTGATATAGTTGTTCAATGTAATGTTCATTGTACTCATATTTTCCTTCTTGTTATCGTTGCTTTCGGAATGCGGGTGTCCTTTAAGTTGGATATGAATTTATCTTCTAATGATACTCATGTCATACTTTACAGCAACATCTTAAATATAGCTCGAGGCACGATTTCTGTTCCAAGTTCCCTTTTTATATCATTTTCCTCTAAGGTCTTTAAACGGTGGATTCTTCTATTTATCTAAGCCCACGTTGCTTTGACGTTCTCCAAATATTCCACATAGTTTCACATCCCCATTAAATTTTATACCTCTTCATTTGTTCCACATTCGACCTTGTTTGCAACAACTCCATTTCATGATTGCTTCAGGCCCATTCTGAGCAGGCCTTTCTCTTTACAACTAGAGCTCCAGGCTACTAGTCTTCCTTCTCTGAGATTCAGGACCACCATTCAAAATATTTCAAATTCATTTGATATCAGGAGGTTCCCTCCCACAAGCATGCAGAATCATCTGAAAAACCTCCTGTCCTAAGATGTCCTAGGCACTGGTCTTTGGCAACTCGAGGCTGTCTCTAGGAGTGACAACAGAATGGTTGCCCCCTTTCACGACTTGACCTGCATGCGTGCATGACTCGACACAAACGCATTCAAGACTCTGCCATTTGCTCTTGTTTTTCTCTAACTGTTTCTCTACCTTTGCTCTGTGATTTCTTTATAGGGAACACTATTCCATGTCATGTGCAATCACAGGCTAACATTGGCTCCATCTAGGGACAACGTGCTGCTCTTCAGTGTGTTGAGAACTAGCAGACTTGAATTCTTGTGCTTTATTGGGTATATGGAGTCGCAAATGCACACTGATTAGAAAAGGTTTTATACCAATGGCCAAATGAACACAAAATGAAAGATGAAATGGAGGATGATGTGGAAGATGAAATGAAAAAACCAACAATGAATGAAACAAAATGGAACAGTGGAATATGACATGGAAGATGAAAATGGGAGAAATGTAAACAAGGGGATTACAGTGGAATGACATACACAGTGAAAGATATATATAGTGAGTTAGATTAGCCCTTATTAGTGATGAAAGTAAAACTTGAGGAATTGCCCATTTACGGGTGCCTCAAATATATCTCCTTCTAAGTTTTCCAGGGCAAAAGTATTGTTGCCTTTGACTTCTGCCACCCTGAAAGGACCGAACCAGAGGGGGTCGAACTTGCCATGTTTCCCTTTATCTTCTCTCCTGACATCCCATTGCAACACCAAAACCCCAACTTGGATTTCTCTATCTTTAGCTCTTTGGTCAAATAAGCCTTTCATTTTCTCCTGATATTCTGCTAATTTGAGGCTTACCTGTTCCCGGGTTTCATTCAACTCCACCAATTGATTCGTTCTTCGGATAAGGTCATTGGGCTCCTCCTCACTTTCTTGTAAGAAGCGAGCCACAGGTAATGCAAGTTGAATTGGGAAAACTGAGGCTTTGCCATACACCAACTCATAAGGGGACTTTCCTGTAGATCTTTTAGTGGTGATGTGATTTGCCCAGAGTGCGAACTTGAGCTGAGAGTCCCAGTTCTTCTGATTTTCATTGATGGTCTTCTTCAAAATTCTCTTCAGTGTCTTGTTAGACGATTTTGCCAGCCCGTTGCCCTGTGGGTAGTATGCAGTGGAGTGTCCCAGCAAGATGTTGTAATGCTGACAAAAATTTACAAATCTAGCCGACTTGAAAGCCTGGGCATTATTTGTAATGATTTTAGCTGGGCATCCAAATTTGGCTATTATGTTCTCCTCCAGGAACTTGATCACTACTGAATCTGTAGCATTTCTTGTGGGCACGGCTTCAACCCACTTGGTGAAGTAATCTGTGGCAGTGAGGATCCATCGATGTTGATTGCTCGAGGCTGGGTGAATCTCTCATATGAAATCCATTACCCACTGCTTAAAAGGTTCTTCAACGTGTACTGGAATCAACGAGAGAGGTGCATACCTTTGCTTTTCAGCGAATGCCTGACACTTCTCCCAAGCCTGGACACGAGCATGTACATCACCAAACAATTTAGGCTAGAAGAAACCTACCCTCAGGATCTTGTGTGCAGTGGATCGCCAGCTATAGTGTCTGCCACATATCCCTTCGTGGAATTCAATCATCACTTGGTCCACCTCCTGCTCTGTTAAACACAATAGTAGGATCCCCGCCGGGTCTTTCCAGTAAAGTCGCCCATTGGCCACGATATACTTTTGAGATTTTAGCCTTAGGGTGCGGTACTTGGCCTTATCATAGTTAGGAGGACATCTCAATGATAAGAGGTGTTCCACTATATCTGTATACCATGGGGAGAGAAGGTACTTCACGTGTGTTTTTTGCGTGGAGGATTCTATGCCTTGATGTGGACTTGTGCCGTCCTGTGCCTCTCCTCTTGTCATAGACAGATTTATCCCCAAAGCTTGATAGTTGGATTCAGACAAGATTTTGGCCAACCCTTGGCCTTTAATGAGCTTGGTAGGCTTTATTTCCAGTTCATACTCGTGAATATTGGCTATCCACTTGCCCCTTCTTCCTTCACTGTCGCCCTGTACAAAAACATCCTTCACCGTTGCTGTGGGAACATAGGCAGTTATAGTGGACTGTAATAAATACACCCGGAATGACTTTAGGGATTTGACCAGGGCATAAGCTTGCTTCTCCAGGATATCGTATTTCAGCTTGGCATCTCGCAGGACTTGGCTGAAGAATGCAATGGGCTGCTCATGTCCTTCGACATTTTTCTGTAGAAGTACTACAACTATGGTGTGAGGAGATGAGAAAGAGAAAATTAGGAACGACTTCCCATAATCAGGACTGGCCAGCACAGGAGCTTCTGCAAAGGCCTGTTTGATCGTGATGAAGGAGTCCCTGGAGTCAGGAGTCCATCTAACTTCACTGTTCTTCTTCAACATCCTAGTGATGTTTCGGACAATCTCGGCATAGTTGGGAATGAAACTTTTGGGGAAATTTATTCTTCCTAGGAACGCCTGTATCTCCTTGTTTCTTGGTAGGGGAATGCCATCTATTGCCTCTATCCTCTTTGGATCGATCTTCACTCCCTCCTTAGTCACTATGTGCCCCAATAACTTTCCTTCCTCGAAGGCAAACATGGATTTCTGAGGATTCAGAGACAGACCATACCTGCGACACTTTTTAAAGGTTTGGCGAAGGTGCTCGATGTGTTCGGCGTCACTCTTTGAGAAGATGGTGATGTCATCCAGGTAAATCACCACAAATTTGTCTTGCTCTCCTATGAAAGCAATGTCCATGACATGCTGAAATATAGCACCGACATTTATCAGGCCAAAGGGCATTCGAGTGTACATGAAAGTTCCCTAAGGCGTGATGAACACCGTCTTCTTCTGGACTTCCGGGAGCACTGCCACCTGATTATATCCTGAGAAGCCATTCATCATGGATATGCGGGAGGATCCCACCACTTTTTGTCGGATGTGGTCCATCTTTGGGAGGGGATAGTTATCCTTGAGCGAGGCTCTGTTCAGATTACGAAAGTCCACGCAGAGTCTTATTTCACCATTTTTCTTCCTTACCGGCACCAGGTTTGCCACTCACTCAGAGTATCTTATAGGGACAATGATCTTGGCCTGCAACAGTTTCTTGATTTCCTTCTCGATAACTGGGAGGAGAAGGGGGTTGATCTATCTCAACTTCTGCTTATGAGGCTTCACATCTTCTTTTAGAGGTATTTTATGCTGTATAATATCCATGTCAAAAGTCTTAAGGTCCTAGTGTGACCAGGCGAAGATGTCTTTATATGATTGGAACAAACTGAGATACTGACCTTGGTATTCTTCAGGAACCCCTTTTGACAGCTTTATCACCTTCGGGCCTTCTTCCTTCCCAATATTCACATCCCTGACAGGCTCATCAAGGGTCATTTTGTTGGGGTCTACTGGGATGTCGTTCTTGTCAAACAATCTCTCCAATGGCACTAGCCCCCTGGGGATGACATTTTCCTTTAATTGCAAAGCCCGGTGTCCAGCCAGTGTCTCCTCCCACCTAGTTTTTGGCTCTTCACAGTCGTCCTCGGGGACTGAATCGATCACCATATTTGAAAATTCGCCTACCATTTCCATGAAACGCTGGACCTGCTCTTCATCCTCGAAGACTTGCCAATGCTTTATGTTGTCTGGAATGGAAAATTATTAGTAGCTACAACTAGTGAGGGGGGCAAAAATTATTAGTAGCTACAGCTAGTGAGTCTGCCATTCTGTTCTGATCCCTTCGCATGAACTGAATATTAAATGCAGAAAAGATGTTCTCAACTAAATCCCATACCTTGTTCCTGTAGGATCTGAGGCGCGGGTGTTTAGTTTGGCATTGTTTCTTGACTTGTCTCAGTACAAGCTCTGAATATCCAGACACCTTGAGGTTTTGTATGTTCATATTTCGCGCTATCTGCAACCCTAGCAACAATGCTTCATATTTGGCCACATTATTTGTGGCTTCGAATTCGAGCTTAAAGGAGAGGGGAAATAAGCATCCCTCTGGGGATATCAAGAGTACCTCGGCCCCATTTCCTTCTCTTGACTTTGCTCCATCAAACTGCAAGGTCCATATCTTGCTTTCCTCTGCGCTCATAGTATTCTCCCGTATCAGAGGACAAATCTCTGTTTCTTGCAGGAAATCTTCATCCTCCTCCAGCTTAAAACAAGAGAACGTGCCCTCCTTACCATAGACTGGAGAATTTGTGAAACCATTGGCTTTGGTGACCATCTTCACAAATCTGGATTCCTGATATAATCTTCTCTCCTCCCGATCGAACACTGGAATAGTGGCATAGGTGAGGTTGAGCTTTATGGATCCTCCAATCTTGGTACCCCAGGATCTAGACAACAACATTCCAAATCGAGTTGGGATATCAGCCACAACAATGTCCATTACCACGCTTTTGGCCGGAATCTGGGCTAAATTTACTACTAGATCTTTTATCATGCCCAAGCATTTCTCCCTCTTGGAATCGAACGAATACAAATCTTTATACGGCCTGGTGATCTGCATCGCAACTGCTCCATGACAGATAATGGCAATAGATTATGTGATGCCCCAGAATCTAGCATGTAGCCGTGTAGTAATAGGTCATGTATAACTAGAGTCACATAGAATGGGGGAGTGGCTGAATCCATCTCTTCTACATGAGGTCCAAAAACGACCATGGGCCTTTCTTCTTGGAGATTGAGGCTGACAGGGAGAGGGCCTACACCCTGGGGCAGCATGAATTGAGAGACTTGGGTCTTGTATGAGGGTTCTTTTAAGAGCTCGCTCAGGGGGATAGGGATCTTGACCTTTTCTAGTTCTTTCTAGAGGCTAAAGGCCATGGGAGCTTTTTCTGTGACAACTTCTTTGAACTGCTCTTGAGGAGGGTCAGACAGTTTCAAGGGTATAGCAGTGGATCTCTCATTTTGGGGAGGATTAGAGCCCTGTTTCGAGGAGGTGTGCATAGAGGCTTTAGGATGGGCAGACTCTTCTAAAGGCTTCTTCCCCTTACTAGCGGAACTTGAAAAGGTCTGTCCTCTTGGTATTGATTCTTCATTTTGTTCTTGCACTCGGGTTCTCTTCCTAGAGGACCTGAGGTCATACTTCTTATGGAGATGAGCTTGCATGAAGTCCACGAATTGCCTGTAATAACTATTAATATCTCGATCCTCTGGGGGGACTTCCTTTTCTTCTAGTCCGTCTTGCAGGGTGAGTTCACCTTCTTCCTCTTCTGAATAAGTGAGGAATTGATCTTCTTGGCTGTCAGTTACTTCCTCGGCTTGTCCCTCCATTTCCCCTTCTAGGTATAGAGGGGGTTGGACGTGATCTTGCTCTCTTTCCTTTCTCACTGCAACAACTATGGAGGGGGCTTCTGGTACTGGGGATTACACCCATGATTTGGAATCATTTGGTTAGGATGAGGAGGGGAATTCTTGGCCTCTAGTTCAAGCTTCACCAACTTATTTGAGAGGTTCTTGATTAGCTTATTCATCTCTTCGATCCTATACTCCTGTGATTCCCTCTCTTGATTAGAGGTAGAGGCCTCCTCCCTCCCTACCCCTTCTTTTGGCTTCATGCTTTGTCTTGCCTTTGAATTTACCAGTAGAAGCGAAGTTTGCTTCTACCTCTAGTGCATCAGTTTGAATCTGATCCAGAGAGGCAGACTTTCTTTCTCTTAAGGTGAACCCAAACTCTGGTTCAAAAGCTCCGGCGAAGACCACCTTAGCAACTGCTTGGGGAAGCTTTATTTCAGTAGGAAGATTATTATAAAGCTTATTAAACCTCTTTGTAAATTCTGTTACATCCTCATTTTGTCTCTTTTTAAGAGCGTTGAACTCTGTGAGGACATACCCATGTTTCCTCTTCTCCCCCCATTTTTGTGTGAAGAAATTTTCCATCTCCTCCCAAGTGGTGACTAAATTATTGGCAAGAGATTTGAACCAATTTCGAGCCTCTCCATCCAAGGATTGGACGAAAAGCCTCAACACCACATCTAGGTGTTCCACATTTACGTTCTCAACAAAGGCACAAAAGTCTTCAATATGTTTCTGCGCAGAAGTGCTATTTTCCTCGGTGAACCGAGGCAAGAGCTTTAAGTAATCTTGAGGCATATCATGCAGTACTTGAGGTAAAGCCAATGGGGCATATTTGTTAAGGAGGAAGCCGGGAACAACCATAAGGGGTGGTGGTAAGTTCTGAGGATGATTTGGTTGTGGCACAACAGGTATATGGTGAGTAGAGGTTTGGAGAGTAGCATTTTGGATATTTGTCTGTAATGAGCTCTGAGGTGCTATAAATTCTTTGACCTCTTCGGCTTCTGGAGCAGGGTGCAAGGGGAGTAAAGAAATATCAGCGGATTCGGCTTCGTTTCTTATGTTTGAACTGGCTATATCAGAGCTTCTTGGAGGGTACTCGAGCACATGGGTTGTGGAGCCAGGACCATAGCTATCAGCTCTCTGAGAAGAGGAAGGCGAATCTTCTAGAGAGAATGAGGGTGGGTCAGCCTGGATGGGCTGCTTCTCTCTCCAGACTCTCTTAAATACAATCTTTTCGAGATCAGATACAAGAGAAACCTTCTGCTTAGAGGTATCCGCTCGGGTATGAGGCCTGGTGTAAGCCAGGATTACACTTGATTTGAACTTTAATGACAGTGGAGTTGCCAAGTTGAGGGCTATGCAACTCTCAACCCTTCGTGCTCACCTGATTGAAGGGTGAAGATAATGTCGTATCCCAGGGGAAGGTTTTTCTAATTCGTTACTCGACAACGACGCCAAAACGATGTAGCTCCTAGAGACATCCTCGAGTTGCAAAAGACCAGTGCCGAGGACATCTTAAATTTAGAGGTTAAAAATGGGCAACAGTATGAATACCTCTGACAGGATATAATTCAAGAGAATAATGGTTTTGGTGGTTCGAGAATGGAGAAGACCATTTGAGTCTGTTTCAGGTGAATTCCCCTAACAATAAGAGGGCCTAAGAGGTTGCGTTATTGATGGCTTTCAGGTGGGCCAAGTATAGAACAATGAGCAGAAGTTTTAAAATATGCAGAGGTGTTGAGAGAGAACTTAGAAGGAGCTCACAAAAGACATGCTTAAGGAGGTTAATAATCTGTCCCCCGTAAACTCAGAGGAAATGGATATGAATGAGGTGTGAACAACAATCGAGGTTCGTGGAGCGCAAATTAAGGGAGTGCAACAAGCTTAATGCATGAGCGTTAACACCTAAGCGTTATGTAAACACGAATTCATGGATAAAATTGCAGACTACTTGCAGCTACATTACACAGACCTTCAAAGCATCAAGTTTAATGCATGAGCGTTAACACCTAAGCGTTATGTAAACACGAATTCATGGATAAAATTGCACACTACCTGCAGTTACATTACACGGACCTTCAAAGCAGCATTGCATGACAAATGATTATACGTAAAAGAAGATCACTAATGACATAAGGACATAGATACATACTACTCATTGATCCATTTGGAATTCCAGGTGTCTTTTTCAGTTGGTTATTGCTGCACTTTTGTGGATAAAGATCCAGGTGTCATTTTCAGTTAGCTGTTGCAGTTTTTGTGGAGGAAGTTTTTCCAGGAAACAAGGAGCAGTCAGCCACCTCATCTCAGCCATTTCGATTTCCATATTATCATGTTTTGTCTTCATGCACGCGTAAACCAAATATTGTATATCAAACTGTCTTTCTGTTATTTTTAAGATAAGCTTTGCTAAATTTAAAAAGTTGTAATAAAGATCCTACAACAGACTTCCACTTTTTAAGGATCTTTAAGAGCTTACCTTTTTGTATATATACTATGAAAAGCAATGAGGAAAGGGTTCGTGAGTTGTTCATCTCATTGCATCCTGACTTGTGTACCTTTTGAACTTATAATATCCAGATACACTCTTGAGGATTTATGAATGTTTTGATGTGTGTATTGTGCAATTTCCTTATGTGTTTCCATATCTTACAGTTTCTTTTCCAGATTGTGATCTACATATGCTGTCTCATGTTTTTGTCAGTCTTATGATATAGCTGTACATGGTTATCTATTTTTATCAGTCTGGTTTTACAAGCTTTCTAGATAAGATGTGTATGGTAAGTCTGTTCATAAGCATTCCCTGTGGTAGAAATATTTTAAATATGTGATGAGATTCTTGTAAGTCTTAGATAAGCTTTCTTTCATCAATACATTACAGGTCTTAAATCTTTTGTTTTCCTTTCATCTTAACAGTGGACTTCTATCACATAGACCCATTGTTCTTTTCATATTCTCCTAACCATTAGAATACAAACTTATCCTTGCTACCACATCAAATACTAGTACCCTCATATGTGAGCGATTTATCAGTTTGAAATCCTTTTATTTTCTGGTGTGTGAGAATTTCAACCACCTTCCAAATCATAATCCAACTATAAGAAAAGCCCTTGCTCTTCCTCAACCTTTGCATCCCCTTCCTCAAGGGGATTATCTGAAATATTTGCCCAAATATACAGACGAGGGAGAAGGAGTATTTGCTAAAGAACACTTAGTTGCCTTTTACAATTATGCTAATAACCAATACATTGAACATGAAGATGTCTGGTCAAGACTCTTTGTTCAGAGCTTAGATGGAGAAGCTCGTAAGTGTTTCATAAATCTACCGGCAAATTCAATAACAGGAATAGATTCCTTGGAGGAAGTGTTTGTAAAACAATGGGGTGACCGTAAGGATTACTTATATAACCTTACGGAGTTTGGAGCTTGAAAGAAGAAGACTGATGAGTCATTAGCAGATTTTACAAGAGATTCAACAAAGTTTATCAAAAGATTCCTGTAGAAGTCAAACCTCCTGAAACCACAACCATGATAACCTTTGCCAATGCCTTAGATTCCAAGTTTGCATTGTGGCTGAGAGCTGAGAAGCCACAAACATTGGTAGCTATATAAGAGGCTGTTATTGGGGTGCAGTCCAATCTTATGGCCTCAAATAAACTGAAATAGAAGAGGGGAAGGGAGCAAAGGATAAGAAGAAAATGAAAGAGGAGAAACCATCTTCTTCCTCTAAACCTTTTCACAGCTGAAGAAAAGCTTGATCAAATGTTCAATTTGATCAAAGATCTTGCTTCCAAAATGTCAAAATTGGAGTTAGAAAATAGACTTGCTGTTAGATCCATTGAAAATGAAGGAAATAGAAATCAAGCTCCTTTTAGAAGACCCTTTTAGCCTCAACAAATTTTACAATGCCCAAGAAGAAATCCTGATGATCAGAATGTTTAGCCTCCACTAAATAATTTTTCTGAAGAAAATCAACAAGAACAAGAAGAGGAAGATGAAGACATAAATTTAGTTGGGGAGACATCATAGTCAACTTGTTTGACTTTGCAAGAGTATGAAGATCAGTCTAGGATAAACCTCTTTTCAGATGACGAAGATGCTGATATTCATGTCCAAAATGAGAAAAAGCAAGCTCAAAATCAGACAAGAAATTATAATTTGAGGTCTGAAGGGGCTGTCCAATAGCCCCAACAAAAACAAGATTCTGAAAAACATGCTGCGAAACGAAAGGCAAAAGTTAATGAGGTTCCTCCATCACCTAACCTTGCCCCAATCATGAAAATTGCTGTAGAAACTAGAACAAACTTATGATGTGTTCTTGATCACAAAACTGTTTCTTCTTAAGTTAACCTTTGGTAGCCTTGAAGTGACTTCGGTGTACAAAGATACACCTTTCTTCACTGAGATTGCACGTTTCCTTTGCTGATATTCTTCTTTGTTGGGATTGCACCTCTCTACGCATCACAGTTTAGTACTCAGTTGTAGCCTTGATCTTTGCTGGCTTGTACTCAGAAAATATAGCTCTGTTCCCAGAGTATGACCTTCTTGGACTATTCTTCTCTTGGGTAGCCAGCCCTCAAAGAATATCGGTCCTCGACTACTCTTATCTTGAATGCCCTATCACATTCTCAAAGAGTATCGAATCCCAGATGATTACCCAATCCTCTATTCTGTCTTCCAGGTGAAGACTAGAATGATGTGTCTATCCATTCTCTCCACATGGCCTTCACTAAGACTTACGGCTGTTAGTCTTGGTCTAGTGCATAACACATGTATTAGAGAATCATATACGTCACTCCCTCTTAACTCAGGAAGGACATATTTCAAGTTTCTTCCAAGCAAGAAACTTACCACCAGGCTCCCTCTCAACCAGGGACTTGCAACAGCAATGGTGAGACACCCAGCTGCTCATGAAGAGTTCCTCCTCTCGATGTCATGGATTTCGATATTGAGGAATCTTCAACCTTTTTGGCTCCATAGGGCACAAATCATCCATCACTTTTTGTCCACAAGTCATGTCAACTATCACAAAGTGATTCATCAGACTTCTTTATCTGGTCCACCTTTATGCCATGTTGCGTTCTTTCAAACCATCTCTCAAGGATCTTACATCCTTCTACATGATTGACAGCCCTACATAAACTTATCCAGATAAATATATACATAAGAACTTTTAAATCAAAAGTTACCTTAGTGATGATCTTTCACCATGACATCTTCCTATAGCATCAACATCCTTTATTCAGATTGACACATCTCATAAAGATATCTCTTGTCAAGGGTCTTCTTGTTTACCATATTTCTATTAGAGTACACATATCTTCCCAGGAGATCTCCTAGTCACATCTTTCTTGGCTTACGGATGATAACCGCCTCTTTACATAGTTGTACTTCATGGTCCCTTCAATTCTTTCTCCACATAGCTTCATACCCAGGAACTTCCAATATCTAGTTCCTTGTCTGTATAGAACTATCTCATATTCCATATGAGGACAAATTTAATTTCATCTTATAGTGACAACATGTGCATCGTAAGAGATCATCCTCCATAGATCATACTTCTAAAGATATTAGTCCATTACCTGCAACCATATGACATGAATTTACAACATCTAGTGTCAACATATAAATATATTTACCTCATACCTTTTTCCTTTGAGTCATCCTGTAGAAATTTTACTAGAATGAAGAACTTCATTCTCTTGACCTGCTTCATCAATATGTCATCATATCTTAATCCCAGAATTCTGTAGCATAGAATTCTCGATGAAACCTTTTTTGCTTTCTTTCTAACCAGTGAATCCATAGAGAAATCCATTAGAAAAATGTTAGCACCTGTTTCCACGTTGATTATTGAATGATGACCCTTGATCTTGATGACTGCCTTTCATCATTATTGTTTATCAGTGAGGTTTCCAGGAGCTGCTTCACCAAGTGCCCCTTCCATGCTTCTTTCATGATGCTATTAATATAGATTGCTTCCATATTATTTTACAACCAACAGAAATCCCTTTAGGAGAAAGATGATCATAGAGATCTTTCACTTTCTTCTTTCTCAGATTTCTTTGCATTAGGGTCTTCCCTTTTATCTGTGACATGGGCTTCTAGCCTTTTCCTCTGGTCTTTTCTAAATTTAGGACAATCTCGTTTATAATGCCCAAGATCATTACATCCAAAGCATCGTGCTTTGTCCATATTTCTTTTCTTATTTTGAGGATCAAATTTACTGAATCTTCCTTTCCTGGACATGGTTGCAAAGGCTTGATTCCTTACACTTGATCCTGCTTTCAATCTTGATTCTTCTATCTTACCTAGACCTTGGAATGGCATGGCTTCTTCTCTCCCATCTACGCTTGAAGTGAAACCTCTCCATTCTTTCAATAAAGCATTTGGTACCATAGTGAGTATTTCTCCATCAGACATTACTTCTCCTAATTTTAGTATTTGATCTCTTATTGTAAAAAACTCCATCAGATATGGAAATACTCCTTCCTTTCTTGACATTCTCAATTTTTATAGTTTTTGTCTCAGGGATATTATTTCCTTTGTAGAACCTTTTGAGAACAGTTCTACCAATTTATCATATATTTCTTTTGAGGATTCTAGCTTTGATACATAGGGAATGAGAGAGTCTTTTATGGATTCTATAAGAATCCTTCGGGCTCTTATGTCTCCCTTTATGTATTTGATATATGCTAAAATGTCTTCTTTTGGAGGTTGAATTGAAGTTCCCTCGATGACGCTCATAACTTCATTTTCAATTAGATTCAAATATGTCCTTTTCCTCCATGCATTAAAGTTTGACGACCCAACCAATTTGTTGCTCTCTATACAATAAGTCATATTGACAAATTTAGATAAGGTCACAGATACTTACTTGAGTAAAGTGTTTTTCTCCTTCCAGCAGCTTCCTTGATGATGATGAAGATGAAGTCAGGAACTTCTTCTTAGATTAAATTCTCCAATGTAGTTGATTTTGAATCCTTGATGACAAAGGATGTTTCCAAAATATGATGACTCTTCCAACAATGTCTTGAGTATAAATCTTTGATGACAAAGATTATCTTTTTGATTAGTGGATCCTTTGAAGAATCTTCCTTGCAAGCTGATCTAATCTTTTAACCCAAACTTTGATCTTTGCTTCCTTGACTGTCTTCTTGTCACGTAGCCCTTGTGTCTAGCACCTTAACTCTCATTCCATGTTGAGAATTTGGTAGGGTGCCGATTAATTCAAATTCTCTTCTTGATAATTACTTGTGATTTTACTTTACTTACTTATGTATTCTCTTCTTAGCTTATTACGTCTTTCATCAAGTCAATTACCAAAAACACAAGAGTTACAAATATAGACTCTTCAAGCCAGGGCCAAAACCTCTCCCTCTTGGAGAGGAAAACCCACAAGGAATTCTTTTTATAGACTTTCAAGTACAATGAGCATGACACAAACCCTTGACCTATGTGTGTCTCCAAGACCTTGTCACTGCTCCCTTTTGGCTTCTTATACTGATCTTCTTTTCTGCACCGTTCTGCACCAACACTAGGAAAGCTCGGTTCCTAGTCTTTAGAGAATATGCTTCCTAGTCTGAGATCCTTTATAATAATGCCGCTCTTCAAATAGTAGACTTTTGGTCCTTCCCTTTCCTTAGAAGGTCACCCTCCAGACTTTGCACTAGAACAAACTTATGATGTGTTCTTTGTTATCACTCTCCCCAACTTCCTAAGGTTGACAGTAGGATTGGAGAAAGGTAACCATAGACCAACTTAAGGTCAGGTAGCTAGCCTTACCCTGACCAGAGAGGGCTCTCCCTTTGTCACTTTAAACAGGCAAATGAATGGCTTAATATCGTAAGATTTTAGGCTAGATATGTCAGCTTAAATGAGTAAATTTTTTTTAATATTTGAATGTTGGATAGGAAAGTCAGTGAAAGGACTATAAATGAGGTTTTTAGGTCTGAACTTTGAGGTTAACCTGCAAAGAGTATGTGAGGCAAGGTAGGTAGTTTCGCAACATATTAATCAATCATTTGAGTATAGGATGAAGATGGAGTATGGTTTGAATGAGCACTGAAAGTGAGTTCATTCAATTAAGAAGAAAATAAACATAATATGGAAAATCTTGCATAAAACAGAGCATGCATAACATGAATTCTGCTTTCAAACTCACAAGATAGACATGTATGAAGAAATAGGCATGGCATTAAGCATAAGATAATAAGCAAACATGAGAAACACAAATGTTACAAATCATACCACAAGTATCTCACAATATTCCCTTCAAATTGTCTTTGATTTCATTCCACAAACTGGTTACAAGAGTTCCACAGCAAAATATGAGACTATCCAACCTCTACAATGACGAAAGAGAGTCTGCTTATAGAAAATATAGGTCATGACACCTCACCAGGTCGAAATCCCATCCCAAATGGATCATAAATGCAAGAGATGAGTCATTTCCTAGTTTCTTGGGAGGTTAGAAACCATTCCCTGAAATTTAGCTACAAACTAGGAGTATTTGTCCCTTACATTAATTACACATTCCATCATACAAGGAAGCAAAAACCAACCTAATAACTCTAATGACAACTCATAACCTCGAATTTGTGGCCATTTCTGAGCTTGACAACTGTACTGAAGGAATCCTATGTTGATATGTGACAATTATGATTGAAGAATTTAAAAACAAACTGCAGAAGCATAACAGAACTTTGGAGGCACTTTGAGAAGTCCAAATTCACTTTTGAAAAAACGGTCAACTAGCCCTGTGTGTCTAGTTTCTAGAACATCTTGAATTTTCCAAAATGGACCACAGGAAGGTCTTTGAAGATCCATTCTCCTAGGGTCACTCAAAAGAGTAACAAAGGGTCCAAAAAGGAGGCAGAAACATGAAAAATAGGTGGTTTTTTAAGCCTTCTCTCTCAAATTGCAGCTTGTCATGCCAGGAGGGTTACTGATCTATGATGTACTAATCAAAATACATCCATCCATGTCAAGAAATCACCATTTGGCTGCCTCCAAATAAAAGAGTCATAAGTGTCCGTTACCCTTCTGCAATGAGAAATTTCCAGAATTCTGCTAAAAATCATGAAAAATACCAAAATCGCTCCAAAGCCTTCAAAATTGGTTCTTTGACACCTGAAAGAGATAGGCTATACAACTAATGAAGCTTTAGCCAATAAATCCAAGCTGTTCTTCTCCTTGAGCTTCATTTGTGCCTCTTTAAGCCTCTTTTTGACTTGTTTCAGCCTTACTTGAGAAATCGTATCCCTGGTTCAATAATGACTTGTCATGTGCCTTTGCAGCTTGTTATCCCTTTCAGCCTTCGTCAATAACTTTTCCAGGTGTTCATTAACTCTTGATAGCCAAAGTTCTTTATTCTCATTGATCTCCATGGAAATGAGCTCATCAAATGTTAATACTTCAGGTTGATGAATTTACTGTTTCTCTTGCTCCAATGCCCTTTCTAGGCCTCTTGTTCTTGGTCTTTTTGCATGTACTTCAGCCTTTATCTCCTGCACTTGGTCCACAATAAAAATATTCTTGCCTTTACCTCTGCTTGCCTCCATGTCTGATTTGTATTTACTTTGAAGGAGCTGATTCACTTGCAATTGAAGATTTTCCCGTTCAAGGAAAGTAATCCAGGATTGGGCAATGGAGAAGGCTTCTTTGAATTCTGCAATCTTTTTATCCTTCTCTTTGATGATGTCTTCAATTGATTTGACCTCCTCATGTTCTGATACCTTAGGCTCCATTGGCATTGAATCATCATGTTGATGCAAAAGAGGCTGCTCCTCTATCTGACATTGCTCATCATGGGTGTCAAATGTAAGAAATCTCTTGGTAGACTTAGGCACACAAACTTGCCTCTTGCCTCTCTCATATGTGTGAGAAAATCCCATGATCCTAGGGACATTTGAAAGCTGAATAGGCATATTGGAAGAGCCAATCTCCATTGGATGTGGTGATGATGTAATAGGTAAGACAAAAAGCGTTGCTGATAACCTCTCCAAGAAGTCTTCCCATGTCATGTATATGGAGGACAAGTGGTGCAGCACAATGAGCTTGATAAGGCCATGATGAAAGAGACTAGTGTGATGATCTTCTCTTCTGCTCTGGACCTTTTCGGCCATCTTAACCAAGCTCCTAGATAAATAATGAGGCAAATCAAGTATTTTGACTCTGGTAAAGTGCATCAAAAGCCTGATGTGATACCGGTATAGCCTAGAGAATCTTCCTTCGCATGTAATGTACTTCATTATGAACATCATCAACGAAGCATACTTGTTTCTGAGGTTTCTAAAAGGAAAAAGAAATTTTGGATCATCTCTAGCATGAGGCTTTAGAAACTGCTTGTAGTTTTCAATGTCAAGATCCATACCTTTGAATCATTGCTCTCCCTGAGAAGGAATACCTGTAGCTGAAGCAATTAGGTCAGGTGATAAACTGATCTCCATACCTGCAAGAGTGACCTTTCCCATATTGTAGCTGGTTGCAAAAAGACTGGATAACTGAAGATGATACCCTCCTTCCATTAACCTTTCACAAAATGT
This sequence comes from Pinus albicaulis, assembly GCA_034641835.2. Taxonomy (NCBI): domain Eukaryota; kingdom Viridiplantae; phylum Streptophyta; class Pinopsida; order Pinales; family Pinaceae; genus Pinus; species Pinus albicaulis. Next base: position 190,583 of record JAXQQM020093065.1, read on the forward strand.
TAAGCACTGAGTTCTTTGAAAACATCTTCTGGCCAATGGCGAAGCATTTATCTCGTGCATGGTGAATGGCTGAGATGGCACCCTCCTCTGAAGCTCTTCTTGTCACTTTCCATGGTGTTGGTCACTGGAATGATGAAGACTTTGGGATGTCAACGAAATGAGTGGATGAGAATGAAAATTTGGAAAACAGAGTGTATGAGGTGTGAGTTTGGTGGATGAAATGGAGGGTCTTGAAGCTTGGAAAAATTCTAGAAAAAATTGAGTAGGTAGTGTTGTGTGTCAGCTTCAAGTTGAAGGTGGAATGAAGGCAAATGGATGAGTGGAAGGCATCAAAATGTCTAAAACACTGGAAATTCCCAAATTTGACTATGAGAATGGCCTATGCAATAGTAAGACAAGTTTGTGAGGTGAAAAAGGAGTGATGGAGACGAGTAAAAATTCTGATAAAATTTCAGTGAGTAGGATGGTGTCTTATCTCCATAATGAAGGTGAAATGAAGGCAAATGGATGAGTGGAAGCCATTCAAATCCTCAAAACACAGTCATTTCCCAAATGAGGCTGTGGGAAAAAACTAGTGGATAAGTATTTTGATTTTTGAGGGTTATGGAGCTGGACAAAATTTTTGATAAACTTTGTGAAGATATGCCGAGTCCCAAGCTCCACAAAGCAAGTGGAATGGATGAAAATGGGTAAGTGTAAGTGCCTCAAAACCCTAAAACACAATCTTGTATGTTTTCAGCGTTTTCGCTGCTTTCACTGTGTAAAATAGCTTAGAATTAGGGTTTTGTTGTTTTTGACAGGTTATGGAGGGTAGTGTGGGTGATAGGCTTATGTAGATGGAGCATGGGGAATGTAGGTTTGCAGTTTATGTGATGGGTTATGGTTTAGGTTGAATAGTATATGCTAGGGTTTGTCAATAAAAAAAAATATATGTGGACAATGAACATCATGATGACAGCATAAAATGACATCAAAAGATGGAAATCTTTCAAAATAAATCCAAACACAAGCATGGGAGGGTACCTTACCTTATATAAAGGTCACACGAGCTTCAAAGGGTTTGAGGGTTGCCAAGCTTCAAAACAACGGAATCTGTCACCTATAGGAGCGTAACAACACTATACTCTTACACAATATAGGAGCGTAACAATGTGTTTCAGCTTTGACAGGAGTGTAAAAAGGGCTTTGAGCTAAACAGAAACATAACAACGGTTTTTTGAGCCAAGACAGGAGTGTAACACTGTTTTTCACCCTCCGAAGCGTAACATGCTAATTTCTAACTTGACAGGAGTGTAACAATTGAAATTTTCACTACCAGAAACGTAACAAGGCTAATCTCCCTCACCAACAGAAACGTAACAAGGACCGCGGTTAGTGAGAAAAGAAGCTCGGAGAACAAATAAGCTTTTCAATGCTAGGTTTTGGGATTTGTAATACTTTAGAGGGTAAATGAGGAGGAGAGGCACTCACACACATAGCAAAAGGTGACAATGAATAGAAAGGTGATTATATTTTTGCCTTTTATAAGCTAATGAGAAGACCTTCACCTTTTCACATGATATTACCATGACCCTTTTGTTTAGATTTTGTGTATTTGGGGTAGCATCAGTTGTGCTCTAGGTCCCAAATTTTGAGGAAGGACTACAGTTCACCTGATCTACAAGACCCATAAATTGATTTGGGAAATTTCATTTGGTTTAGGAGATATTAAATTAATTAATTATTTTAATGTATTTCCTAAGTTAAAACTTAGGGAACTTAAATAATTAAAGTGAATTTAATTAAACATGTGATGAAATTGTCTTAAGTCACACGGATCAAGCTTTCTTTTAATATTAGCCATTGATTCAAGATCTGATCATGGCCGTTGATTTGTCAACGAGAAAAGTATAAACGAAAGGCTTGGGGTCATTTGTAAAGACACACAGAGGCAGAGCACTGAAGCTAAGCTGAGATTCTAGGGCAGGGTTTGCTAAGAATACTTAGAAGTGTTTCAGCTGCAGAGAGGGGAATTTAGACCAAGGGGATGATCTGATCCCAGGGTCTAGAATACACAAGAGGCAGAGATCAGCTCAAGGACATCGTAGAGGAAGGCAGTAGCAGCAGTAGCAACAACAAGGACAACGTGATTTTCAGCAGGAAACCCTCAGGGGTTACGCAGAGACCCTTCAGGGGCAGCGTAGTGACTGCGTCACCCAGTTTGGGGTAACACAGTCCCTTCTGGAGCAGTGCTAAGGGTTTGGAGGACTTCCGAGGCTGACACAGAGGCTTTCAGGGTCTTCAGAGGCTGACGCAGAGGCTTTCAGGGGCAGCGCTGGGGTTTCTAGGCCCTAATCTTGGCTGAGTTCTGTAAATCCCGTTTGAGGATGTGGATCAGTCATTATTTTGGCCGTAAATCAGCCAGTGCGCTGTAGATCTAGTATTTTCTCTGTCGGGTTTTCCAGATCTGGAACCCAAATTTGTGTATTTAGAAATATTCTTAATAATAGAACCCTCCAGCAGCCAGAGACCGGTTTTCCCACATTGGGTTTTTCTGGGGACTATTTGTCCAGAAATAACTGTGTCACTTTGTCAATGTGTGCATGTGCTTATTCTAGATCTGGATTGGTAGATATTTGTTATGTGTTTTGCTTCAATTTTAACTCGAATTTATTCAGTTAATAACTTTCATAAGTAGGAGGAGCATAACCGGATTAATAGTAATAATTTCTGCATAAAGTATAAGATTGAGAAATTTCTACACCTTTAACTCTTTTGCAGTATGACACAACATGTTACCTCTTCAACTAAGATGAGAAGAATTAAAATTTAATCTCCTTCACTCACCAAGACCTTTGAAATGACCTTTTTCTAAAATCTTTTGTACAACTTGGAGGATGAGATGCTTGCTTTTCCAAATGAGGTAAGAAGACAGAAAAGTACTTTTTGAACCTTTGGTCATGAAAGGTGACTCTTTGGAGCTTTGAGTAAGATAAGGGAACATAATTTAACCTCTTTCGCATTCCCTGACATTTGAGATGACCTTCTTAGGCTTTTGAAATGTAACCTTGAGACAAATTTTCTCCTTTTCCTGAGACAATGAGACTGCTATTGGAGACCTTTGAACTTTTACATTTGGCATGACTTTTTAACACAGATAGGATATTTTTGAAGGTTGAAATGACACTCTTTTGCATTTGACTAGGACAGTAGGTCAAAATGACCTCTCCTGGAGCTCTGGTAGTGGATGATGATTTTTTTTTTGATTCTTTGAAAGAGACAGTGAGACAGTGAAACTAGATTTCATGAAATAGTGAGACAATGAAACTATATTTGAAACTTTTTTCTTGAAATTTGAGCCATATGAAACAAGAGAGATGGCTTTATTTGAAATTCATAAACATGTTTGCTCCTTTACTAGGGTTTTATGGATGAAGTGGAGGATCACTACCTTATTTTAGTGAAAATTTAATTATTTTTCCAAAGGCAGGGCTAAACCTAGACTTGACGTAAATGAAATGAAATGACATAACCCTAGACCTATTGAATGATGATGACGGAGAAACTAATGATGGTGATGACCTTGACAATGATAATCATAAATGAAATAATGGAGCAACATGCATGGTTTAGGCTTTCTTCAGTGACCAAAATTATTTCTGAGAACTGGTTCAAAAAAGCAAAAAATTTTGACCTATGACCTTATGGAAAAAAACTGAAAGAGTCATTTGATCACTGACATACCTGGGCTAACATTCTTGATCACGAAACTAATTCTTCTTAAAGTAACCTTTGGTAGCATTTTCTCGCTTTCAATTACAGACCTGGGCTACGCATTATATCTCAGACTTGTTTGATGTTCACAGAGGCATCCGAACTGTTCCAATTTGCAATTGTAGTCCGAAAAACTCAGTTATCTGCGGATTGTTCTTCCTGTCTTTTGCGCAGACAACTGGGGTATTTATAGTAGTTAGACCTTGTAATAAGCCGACCTGATTATGAATGGTTGTGACGGTTCATGAGTCGACTTTCCAACAGTATCTTCAAGCCGACTTGAGAAGCTTATCTTCCAACGTTAATGAGGCTATTTGAAGGCTGCTTTGAGCATCATTCTGGAGCCATTTTCTTCACGGTTTCATGATAAGGTCTTGAGGCATATTCTGTTGACTAGACTCTTCATATACATGACTCTTAATTACATTTATAACTAGAAGACAAAGCCTAATAGACATCAAGAAGAAGTCTATTGACCTAAAATAAAACCTTGCTCATGAAACCCATGAAGCAAGCATAACAAAAATACATTTTATCATCTTTGTCTTCTTCTTTATATAAATACATAATTACATAGTCAATATGAAGACCGATCCTAGTTACACTTTTCAACACATGGCTCTAAGGACCTTCTCCTTAAGTTTAGAATCGAGCACCAAATAGGTGCTCCCTTTCTAGTAGATAATGTTGTCCCTCACAGTATAATAGTCATCCTTTACAATCCCATGCATTACCTCACAAGTGAACCCTTCCTTTGAGTATTCTACCAACAGGCTCGCCTTCCAATCGTTAGCAATTCCATTGAGTGAACAAATAATGGGCCATCGGGAAGGGTTCCAACAACAACATTCTTCTTGCCCTTGATATAATCTATCTCAAAGTCAAATGGTTGTATTTTATTCACCCACTTTTGTTGCGTTTCGTTCAAATCCTTCTGTTCTAGGAAATACTTGAAACTATTATGATCTATTTTGACTGTGAATTTTCTGCATGCTATGTACTGCCTAAGTTTGATCAAGGCATGCATTATTGTGACCATTTTCTTCTCGTCTATGGCATAAAGTCTCTCGGCATGCTTGAGTTTACTGCTCTCAAATGCTATTGGGTGCTTGTTTTACATTAACATTGCCCCTATGCCTTCCCTTGATGCATCACATTCTAGCACGAAGGTCTGTGAAAAATCTGGAAGATCTAGTACTGGGAAGGTACTCATTGTTTCCTTCAACTTGTCGAAAGCTTTTTAGGCAGCTTCCTATAACCTAAATGCCCTTTCTTTGTGAGCTCTGTCAATGGTGCGCCTAGTTGTGAAAACCCATTTATAAGGCGCTTATAGTAGCTGCGTAACCCATAGAAGCCCTACAACTCTCTAAGATTCCTAGAATAGCCTGGATCTTCTCTTGGTGCAACTAGACCCCTTGGGCACTAATCGTATGCCCCAAATACAATATCTCCATCAACCCGAACTGCTTCTGAAATGTCCCCAAAATCTCCTCCAAGTGAGCCAAGTGCTCTTGCCAAGTATGGCTTTAAATCAACAGGACTTCAAAGAATATCAACAAATGCTTGTGCAATTGCTTAGTGAAAATATGATTCATACATGGCTGGAACGTGGCTGGCGAATTAGTCAACACAAACATTATTACGAAGAACTCCTAGCGCCCATAATGGCATCTAAATGTGGTCTTATGCATATCCTGCTCCTGGACCCTAATATGATGGTACCCTAATCGAAGATCTATCTTCAAAAAGACCACTATCCCATGCAACTCGCCTAACAACTCATCGATCCTAGGGGATAGGATAGCGTTTTTTTTTTGTATTTGTGGAATTAAATTGACAAATTCTAGCTTTGGTACATTACACTGTAATACCCCAAATTGGGATTAAATAGTAATATACACCAAAATAGACTAATAACTATAGCAACAAGAAATACACCATTAAAACACACAATTTGGAGCCAAAATCAATGCTGAGCCATTTTATCCATATATTGGGAAATAATACAAATGAGGTGCTAAAAAGATTGCACCTGGGCCTGCTCAAAGCAGGTTGAAGGGCAACTCTGTGTGGCTCAACCACTGCACTGCCTAGCCCATAAAATGCTGCTATTGGCTGTCGTTGGTTTGTTAGGCTGCTTCCCGTGCTCAAAAAATTCCGGGAATTGAACACCGGACTCTGCGCACTAAACCCACAAAAACCCGCAAAGGGTTTGTTGAAAGCTCGACCCCGGAAATTGGTCCCTTTAGCCTTGGCTCACTGAACTGTTGGGGAAATTGAACCACTGGGGAAAACTGCTGGTAAATGCCTCCGGGATGCTACAGAAATCCCTGGTAGGAGGCGGCTAGCCTCCCCTCCGAATCTCTTGCTGAAACTCCTCTTCTCTCCACACTCGCGACACCAACTCCACATTGCACTGTGCAATCAATGTGTAGTCTATTCTGCTTCTGTGCAGTCCTGAAGGGGCTTCGCTGTCTCTGTTGTTGCTGCTGGGTAATTCCCTCACCAAAATGTAGGACTCCTCTTCTGAGTGGGCACTCGAAGTCCCCTGAGGCAGAGGTTGAGATCTCCACTTGAAGATCCTGCATGCTAAACAACACTGCAGACTTGGCTCTCCGGCTCAAACGTGCTCAGTCAAAAGGACAAAGAGAAATAAGTTGAATTAATGACAAAATGACGCCTTCCTTCTCCATTTTGTCCATTGAGGCCTAACGCATTCCTTGGGTCCTGCCTTGGGCTGCGCTGCCTCTCCTTGAGCCAACCACGTGCTGCCTACCTCCAACCACTTTCACGCTGCCTTCTTCATGCCCCATCCACGTTGCCACCTAAGACCAACTTGGTCCCAGCACTAGTGCCGCAATTTTCCCTTAGTGACTTTAGGAAAAGGCTTTATTTTGGCCAAATGTTATTTGTGGGTACCCTACCCACTTTATTTCTGCCCAACATTAGGAAATGCAAAAATTAATCAAAACTAATATTCCAATTAGCTGAACTACTAATTTGGAATATTATAGTCCTCCTCACCAAAATGTTGCTTGTCCTCAAGCAACTGCAAAGACAGATGCTAAAGAATCTGTTCCCCTTCCCAAATGGCATCCCCATCCGGAAGGTTCTTCCATCTGATCAAATACTTCTTCACCACCCTGCTCCTCAAGTGTCTCTCTTTGGTATCTAGAATGGCCTTGAGCTGAAGCACAAAATGCCCCTCATCATTGGTAAGAGAGAGCTCAGCAGCTGCGGTCACTTGTCTTAGAGCCTTCTTCAGGCACGACACATGGAAGATGTTGTGGATCCGACTCCCCTATGGCAATTGCAGCTCATATGCCACCTCCCCAACTCGCCGGACAACTCTATATGGCCCACAGAAGCGAGACCTGAGCTTCTCAGCTCCCTTCTGCTTCAGCGCAGACTTCTTGTATCGCTGAAGTTGGAGGTACACCAAGTCCCTTACCTCGAATAACCTCTCTATGCGGCCCCTGTCTGCATACATTTTCCGCTGGTTTTGCACAATCCTCAAGTTATCCTTGAGAGCCCTGAGGATATCCTGACTCTCTTTGATCCAATCTTTGGCCCTGGGGGCCTTACTTACCCCAAACATAGCATCAAAAAATGTTAATGCATCATAACCATACAAAGCACGAAAAGGGGACATGCCAATAAACATATGGAAAGTGGTGTTGTAGTAGTACTCCCCTAAGTGCGGCCAACACAGCCAAGCCTTCTGTTGCCCTGTGACGTAGTTTCGCAAGTAGCCTCCAGCCACTTGTTCACTATCTCCGTTTGCCCATCGGTCTGCAGATGGTAGCTCGTGCTCGGTGTGAGCTTTGTACCCAACAGTCAAAGCATCTCCTGCCAAAATCCTCCCATAAACCTGCTGTCCCGATCACTGACTATGGTCTTTGGAAGACCATGCAACCGAAAAACGTCTCTGAAAAACGACATGGCCACTTGTGAGGCTGTGTACCGAGCTGAAATAGCAAAGAAATGTGCATACTTCGTCAGCTATCCACTATGATGAAGATGAAATCTTTGCCCTGCGCCATGGGCAACTCCGTGATGAAATCCATCGATATGCTCTCCCATTTCTGTAATATTCCAAGTAGAAATAAACAACAATATAAAGCAACATAAACATGAAACTACAGCAAATAGAGAGACATCACACATAGAATACAAAACATGGAGAATGCTGAGCCATTTTATTATATAACTGAAAGTGATAATGAGTAGAAAAGGTGATTAGAATGATGGCACCTTGGCTTGCACAAGGCAAGCTAAAGATACTCCCAAAAATACTCCCGGAATGGCTGCTCTATCAATGACTGGGTTATCTCCAAGCTGTTGCTGCTGCTGCTACTGGTATAAGCTGACTCTTTAGGGTTGTTCCCCTGCTCAGAAAAATACGAGACTCTGGAAATTAGCTTCTCACCCAATACCCAGAAAAACCCAAAAAGGGTTTATGGAATGGATGACCCCGGAAAATCACCTCCCTTGAGAAAACACGCTGTCCGAGTGGAATACGCTGGCCCTGAATGTGTCTCTGCAAATGGTGGCCTCCTCCTCTACCAAAATGATGAAATAGCTAAGGGCTGATCCCTTCTCACTATCCCCGGCTAAATCCCTTGATAAATCTTTGCTCCCGACACTACCTCCTCTAAGAACTGCGTGGTCTCTCCTCAAGATTGCGCAAGCAAGCAAGTGCGTAATCCCTGCTAAAGATGCTATAACTCCCACTTGAAAATCAATTGATAGAACTCCTTACTCAAGCAGGCACTTGAAGTCCCTCGGGGCTGAGGTTGGGATCTCTGCTCGGAGACACTTGGTGTGTTAAACAACACTTGCAGACTTTGCTCAACAACAAAAGCGTGCTCAATGTCAATAGACAAAACAAAGATGCATAATCGAATGCGAAAATGAAGAGCCTCTCCCTCTCTTTATGCTTGGAGAGCCTTTCTCTCCCCTAGGCCCCACCAAAACTACGCTGTCCCTCTTGGCCACGCTGTCCATCCCTCTTTGCGCTTGCATGGGCCCACGTTGCCGATGCTGCCACTGTCCCCACGCTGTCACTTCAACCCAAGGGCCCCACGTTGTCAATTAAATGTGCTCAAGTGACTTTAGGAAGTGTTTTATTTCCTTAGTGTAGGTTGAGTGTCTTCTAACCCACTTTATTAACTGACTTTAACTTTATAAAGTAAATTGGACAGAAATTAATATTTCCAATTAGTTGTTGCTAATTGGGAATATTACAGTCCTCCCTGCTAAAACGTTGCTTGTCCTCAAGGAAATGCAATGATGGATGCTGCAAAATCTTCTCATTCTCCCAAGTGGCATCCTCATTCGACAAGTTCCTCCACCTCACCAAGTACTCGTTGACTGTCCTGCTCTGCAGCTGCCTCTCCCTGGTTTCTATGATGGCCTCTGGCTGTAGCACCAAATGCCCCTCATCATCTGTTGGTGGAAGCTTCTCTGTTGCAGTCACTTGTTGCCCCAATGCCTTTTTCAGGTAAGATACATGGAAGATGTTATGGATCTTGCCACCTGTGGGTAGCTCCAACTCGTATGCAACCTCCTCGATCCTGAGTATCACCCTGTATGGTCCATAGAAGCGGGGCTTGAGCTTCTCGGCCCCCTTCTACTTCAGCGTGGACTGCCGGTATGGTTGAAGCCGTAGGTAGACCAAGTCTCTTACCGCAAACTACCTCTCAACCCGTCCTCTATTAGCATACAGTTTTTGCTGGTTCTGTGCTATAGCTAAGTTGTCCTTGAGGGCCTGGAGTATATCCTGACTCTCTTGGATCTAGTCCTTGGCCGTGGGGGCCTTACTAGCAGCAAACATATCATTAGCAAAAGACAAAGCATGATATCCATATAAAGCGTAAAACGAAGACATACCAATGGACATGTGGAAAGTAGTGTTGTAGCAGTACTCCCCCAAGTGCAACCATCGTAACCATGCCTTCTGTTGCCCTGTAACATAGTTTCCCAAGTAGCTTTCCAGCCACTTGTTCACTATCTCCGTCTGCCCATTTGTCTGAGGGTGGTAACTAGTGCTCGAAGTCAACTTTGTACCCACCAAACGAAAGAGCTCCTGCCAAAAGCCACCCATGAAACGACTGTCCCGATCACTAACAATGGTCTTTGGGAGACCATGCAATCTGAAAACATCTCTCAAAAACAACTCTGCCACCTGAGCTGTTGTGTACCGCGCTGATATGGCAAAGAAGTGTGCGTACTTTGTCAGCCGATCAACAACTACAAAGATACAATCCTTGCCCTGCATCGCGGGCAACCGTGTGATGAAATCCATCGATATGATTTCCCATTTCCCCTCTGGAATGGGAAGAGGCTGTTGTAACCCTGCTGGATGGCTCATCTCTCCCTTGTTCTGCTGACATACTTCACACTCCCTGACATGCCGGAGTACGTCCTCCTTGAGGCCCTTCCAAGAGAACCTCTCCCTGATGGCCCTGTAGGTTTTGGTGAACCCCTGGTGGCTTGATAGTGGTGAGTCATGTGAGGCATGCAACACCTTCTCCTTAAGCTGGGAGCCCCCTGTCAAGAAGATCCGATCTCTGAAGTATATCACCTCATGCATCACCCTGTATTTGTCATCCGTGACCTGTCTGTCCAAGATCTCATAGGCAAAACGGTCTTTGGAGTACTCCACCAGCAACTAAGCCCTCCAATCCGTGTTTAAACTCATCAAGGACAACGATGCCGATCTGCGTGAGAGAGCATTGACCACCACGTTGTTCTTCCCCTTGACATAATCAATGTCAAAATCGTACGCCTGGATTTTGTTGACCCACTTCTGCTGCCTCTCTTGCAATTGCTTTTGCTCTAAAAAGAACCGAAGGCTGTTGTGGTCAGTCCTCACCCTGAATCTGTTCCCCACCAAGTACTGTCGAAACTTTGCCAGTGCATGCATAATAGCCAGCATTTCCTTGTCGTATATGGGATACAACCTCTCATGCAGCAATAACTTCCTGCTCTCGAAAGCTATGGGGTGGCCCCCTGCATCAAAACTGCGCCTACCCCCTCTCTCGATGCATCACACTCATGGATGAAAGGCTGTGTGAAATTCGGCAACACAAGAACTGGGTAGCTGCTCATCAACTCCTTGAGCTTGTCAAAGGTCCTCTGCGCTGTGTCTGTCAAACTGAATGCCCCCTTCTTTGTAACATCTATGAGGGGTGCAACAAGTTGGGAAAATCCCTTGACGAACTTTTGGTAGTAGGTGCAGATGCCTACAAACCCTCGAAGCTTCGTCACGTTCTTCGGCTTTGGCCAATCCCGAATGGCCTTGATCTTCTCCTCGTGAACCTCACTCCGTCCACACCAATGATATGCCCCAAATAGAGCATCTCCGTCAATCCAAACTCACACTTGGAGAGTTTAGCATAGAAATGCTGCTCCTCCAATATGCGCAACACAACCTCAATGTGTTGCAAGTGCTCCTCCCACGTCTGGCTGTATATCAAGATGTCAACAAAGAATACCAGCACAAAATTCCTCATTTGACCAGGGAAGATGTGGTTCATGCAGGACTGGAAGGTGGCTCGTGCATTGGTTAGCCCAAAGGGCATCACCAAAAACTCGAAGTGATCGTAGTGACATCTGAAAGCGGTCTTGGGAACATCTTGGTCCCTCATGCAAATCTGGTGGTACTCTGACCTCAGATCAATCTTCGAGAAGAACTTCGATGCCCTCAACTCATACATCAACTCATCAATCCATGGCATGGGGTATTGGTTCTTCATGGTCTTTTTGTTGAGAGCTCGATAGTCGATGCACATTCTCAGTGTGCCATCCTTCTTCTTCACCAGTACAACAAAAGAAGCAAACGGGCTAGTGCTAGGTCGGATGTGCCCCAGCGCTAAGAGCTCATGGATAGCCCTCTCAACCTCATCCCCGTAGGCTTTAGGATGCCTATAGAGTGTAGTAATCACAGCCTAGATGCCCTGCTCCAGCTGAATGGTGTGCTCAAACCCCTGATCTGGTGGCTGCCCTGGTGGTATATCTCCGAAAACCATGGCATATCTGTCTAAAATAGATTGCACATCTGGGTGTACGGCCTGCCCTGTAGACCCTGCCTCTAAAACATGCCCCACCACTAGAGCCCCAATTTTCGCTTAATGACCTTAGGAAAAGGGTTTATTTTGGCCAAATGTTATTTGTGGGTCCCCTACCCACTTTATTTCTGCCCAACATTAGGAAATGAAAAATTTAATCAAAATTAATATTCCAATTAGCTCACCTGCTAATTTGGAATGTTACTTACACACTCAGTGCTTCACGTGGGGCTCTTTAGCTCAGAGGGATTCTTTGTAAGCTGGAGCTATAGGAGAATCAAGCAACTTCTGCTATTCTGTTATAGAGTATGGTTAAGTTGTCCATGCATCTAGTCTTTCATTTCAGCATCTAAGGATATGGAAAACGTTTAAGAGTTGATGCAGGACAAAATAATTGAGCTGATCTTCTATACAACATAGGATCAAATAGGAAACATTTTCTCCATATCTTTGAGCAGAAACAAATTTGAAATGTTTAGAGATATGCTTTGTTTTATTGTAAAAGGAATGTACAATTGAGCATGTTAGGCAGAAATATTCATACTTTTGTTCTTGGACTGAGATTCAGTTATTAGTCAATATTTTATGTTGCTCTTGATAATATTAATGGGCCCAACATAGAGACCTGAAATGTTGAGAAAGATCATAAAATTTGATGCAGTTCCTTCCTCTCCAAGAATATTTTATATGGTTTGTACTAAGCCTCCTTATCAATGTTGTCTAGGTTGTGTGCCTGTAGGTTATGGCAGTTGTGTAATGATTTGAATGTGACTATTTCTTCATCGAGTGTTACATGAAGCTGAAGGGTTTGCTTGTGAACCATTATATGAAATTCATTACTCTCAGAAGGGAACCCAAGAATATTGCATATAGAACTTATTTCTTGATTGGCTCTGATTGATTGAAAATTACATGGATGTCATCGCTTTCATTAAATTAGTGTCTTTCATTTCCATGTATGCATATTTAGGTCATGGTTTGGGTTTGGCTCATACTTCTTCAGAATGTAGATACTATAGACCGTCATTTGAATCTATCTAATACTAATGTGTTAGAGAGACCATTATAACACATTTAAAAATTGATTTCTATAAGGTTCTTTCAGAGTGCTTGACTATCCTTCTTGTAGAAAAAAATTGACTTTTTCATTCAATGTGTTTTCTACTCTCACTTTCTTTGGGTTTTCTTGTTTAAAACAGATTTTAGAAATGATACAAAACCCATATTGCACATTTCTACACATGAGAAGCTTGATGCTGTCCGTTGGAATCCAACTAATCAGGACGAGGTTGGTTAATTAAGGATTACTTTTGTTCCAAATGTACTTTATCTTAGTGTGTATCCATGTATATAAACATGGATGGGTTAACTACAATATGTAGAATTATTCTTTTAAATGAATAGCGTATTCAAGGAGGGTCAATCCTCTTGAAAGTGTATCTCTTAAGGTTGTTAGTTCAAAGTATTGACAGTGAAACAAAGTAAATACAAGGTGTTAAAAATGAATACAATGTAGACTGAGATTCTAAACTTAATCGAAAAGGAGTCATTTAATACGAGGGGGTTCTCCTTTTATTTCTCTTATTAGGAAGTTGTGTTACCATTTCACCTAACTGCTTTCTTAAGTAATGTCAACTTATATGATATATCTAATGGTAGTAAAGTTCCTTCATTGCATTCGAATTTGGTGATTTAGAGTGTTAATAAGATAAGATAAGATTATTTTATTAATGTTCAACAAGTGTCCAAAGGAATTGCTCGTTAACTTTTGGGGTTACTTCAAAATTTCTTACATCATGCTTTGGATGTTTAATTAGAGTTGGGGTATGTGGTTTATGTTGAGCCCTTGAATGGTTCAAGATGGGTTGGCACATGAGAGATAGTTCTTGATAGATCTGCACAGTTGAGATGTCCTGCTCAGTGGATGCTTAATTTTAGATGGTTGATGGTTGCTGGCTTAGTGTTCTTCCCTTAGGTGTTGGAGTTCTCTTGATAGTTTGGTGGATACCCTTTGTTGGGGCCCATGAAGGATCCATTTCCTTGGATAGCACCCTACATGGAATGAGGAATAATGTGTGACTTGGAGGAGGGCATCAGGCCCAAGTTAGTTGGCATGTGTCAGCTTAAATTTCTATTCGGAGGATTGCAGGTGGCTTAGAGAGATTTGTGGCTTCTGCAGTGTTCTTGCAGGGGCAGCTGATCCAGTGGAGTACATTGCTTAGAAGGATCAATGTAGTTTGTGAAGACTTGGGATGTGCTGATGTGGATTTTCATTCCATAACTAGATCACCTTGGAGCATGACACATGTATTTTAGAGTTTAGTGTCTCACTTTTGTTGGCCTACTAGTCTTGTGAGAAGGCTATGGCATAGTTTTAAAAATCAGTTGGGTTGTACCAGAAATCGACCAAATCGGCTGGTCAGACGACTGAGCTTGCTAAGTGGAGCAATAAACCCGATTCATTGGCCGGTTAGGACCTGTTAGGTACCAAACTGGTCCTAACCGGTCGGACCCGTAAAATAACGGCCTCCTTTGATTGAAGATTGAAAAGCCTTTTTAATTATTTTTCTATAGCAATATTTCATATCAGGAATAGGAAAAAGTCTTTTAGATGAGCTCCCTGTGGAGTATCTCCTATGTGTACCTTCTTCTTGTGGAGTTGTCAGATGAGTTCTTATAATATATTTCTAATGATTGACTCATCAACAAAGTTGAAGCATACTCGTCTTGATCCCATAAATGGACTTTATCCATGTCAATGACATTGGGATGTTACTGCTGAAGTGCTCACACAAGGTGAAGTCTTAGTTCACAAGGTAAAGACCTAAAGGAAACTTTGAAGGGGTCATCCACTGTCACCTCAATAACCCATTCCCGCTCTTTAGGTTGGTTGATTTCCAACTCAAAGGGGGGAATCCCTAAACGCTAAGTCCTGGAGGCAAGAAGATGAATAAAAAGGGGTTTGAAGGGACTGAATGTAAATCTGGTTTTATGATGATATCCAACTGTTAATTCCAGAATTATCAAGACAGAAAATGAGCCTACAAGATATGGTGAAATGGAAGGCTACTTAAGGTTTAATTTTAATTTGGATTTTAGTGTAAATTACTGCTGTAAATTCCATATTTGTTACCCATCAAATAAGCCTAGCAAAGGATGATAAAACAATAGCGTTTTTAGGCTAAAAGAAAATTCTGATTTTATGAACGAGTTAATTTATTTTAGAGTTTAGGACAGCGAAAGAGGGAGTCTTTGGCTGGGAAAGAGGATATTTAAACCAGCTGATTTATTTTATATAACTTTCAGATCTCAAAACGGCCCACAGATTGGTACATTTAGGCTGCAAGGAATGATATCTAACTTCAGATTTCAAACCATCAAAGTATGATCTAAGATTATGATTTTAAGAGGGTTGGGAAGCATGACTAGTGCCTAGAAAATTTATTGGGAAAATGGAATGTATGAGCTGATGTCTTGATGATATTTTTCCCATAAAATAAGTGCTATTTGAGATCCCAATAACTAATTTGTGGCATTCTTATATGGCTGTCTCAAAATGCAAAAAAAATGTTTAAGGTGCTAATTAAGGAAAAGTTTCAAATACATCAAGGGGTGTGTTTATTACTATGCAATATAAATTTCAGGCACTTTGAGTTTAGAATGGGTGGAGGTGACTGAACTCGTGAGTTTGATCGTGATTTTGGTATTGTTGCCATGGAGTTGGGGGGTGTTGATCCCAATGCATATCTGGTATTTGAACTAGGAGATGAAGGAAGCGAACCACAAAGACCAAGCATGGCACACGGTGAGGGAAGCAGTAGACATGCAGCTCGGCGAACTCATGCTTCTAGTTCTACTATGCCTAGTGTTGTTGCTCTTGCTACTGCTAGTAACCTAGCACTGCTTGTTGTGCAGGCAATCCTTTCTGTGGACAGAAATGATCCCTCTAGTCCTATGGGAGGATCTAGCAACAAACGAGACAAATATATGCAACCTTTCCTAACTTATGCTAGAAAAAAACACGAAAGAGGATAGATGTCCTACCACTTTCTGATGCTAATGCCTGTCTTTGGTGTCAACCTTGCTTCTTTTGCTTCCACGCGCACGATCTCCTCTCCATTTGTGAAGATGAATGCTTGCAAGGAAGAACAAGTGGAGACAACAAAAGATACAAAGCATAACAATCTCTAGTATAAGCTATGTGTGAAAATTTCTGAATGTTACTTATGTAGAAATCTACTGTTAGATCAGGTTATGCTCCTCCTACTTAATTAAGTTATCAAGCTGAAAATTCAGATTAATACGAAGCAAAACACATAACAAACTTTCACCAATTCAGATCTAGAAAAAGCACATGCACACATAGACAAAGTGACAAAGATTTTCTGGACAATAGTCCCCGGAAAAACCCAATGCGGGAAAACCAGTCTGCAGGCTGCTAGAGGGTTTTATTATTAAGAGTTTTCTGAATACATCAAATTTGGGTTCCAGATCTGGAAAAACCAACAGAGAAAATATAGTTCCGCTACTAACTTGCTGTGCTGAAGCCAAAATATTGACTGATCCACACCCTCAAACAGGATTTACAGGATTCAGCTAGATCTTGGCCCTAGAAACCCCAGCGCTGCCCCTGAAGCCTTTGCGTCAACCTCTATAGCCTCTGCGCTGCCCTAGAGAGGGCTGCGTAACCCCAAACTGGGTGACGTAGACCCTATGCTGTCCCTGAGGGTCTCTGCGTAACCCCTGAGGGTCTCCTGCTGCCTAACGCTTCCCTGGGAGAGACTGCACAACACTTGTGTAGCTGAAGTTGCCTCTACGCTGCGTTACTACTGCCCTCTCTGCTGCTCCTGCTTTTGCTTCTCTGCATTGCCTCTTGTTGATTCTAGGAACTGGGATCAGACCATCCCCTTTGCGTAAACTCCCCTCTTTGCAACTGAAACACTTCTGAGAATTCTTACCAAACTCTGCCCTAGAATCTCATCTTAGCTTCAGTGCTTTGCTTCTATGTGTCTTTACAAATGACCCCAAGCCTTTCCTTTATACTTTTCTCGTTGGGAAACCAACGACCATGATCAGATCTTGAATCAATGGCTAAGATTAAAAGAAAGCTTGTTCCGTGTGACTTAAAACAATTTCATCACATGTTTAATTTAATTAACTTTAATTATTTAATTTTTTTAAGTTTAGACCTAGGAAATAATTTAATTAATTAAATATCTCCCAAACTAGATGAAATTTCCCAAATCCCTTTCTGGGTCTTGTAGATCATGTGTACTCTAGTCCCTCCACAAATTTTGGGAGCTAGAGCACATCCGATGCTACCCCCACTACACAAAATCTCAACACTCCCTCTTAGCACAGAGTGTGCTCTAGCAATACATCACACCATGTATCACAAGATTTTGGGCACTGGTTTCTATGCTATTGATGCTCGGCCTGTTGCCCTTCAACACTGCATCGCTGCTGGCATTCTGTACTGCTGCCTATGACGCTGTCACTGCCACTGCCACATCTGTACGACAACTCCCTCTCAATCTGCTGCATCTGTGCTTCCCATAACATTGCCATTGCTAACTGTTGCATTGCAACTTCAGTTGCTGAGAGAGGCAATTGAATCTCTTGCCCAATCTTTTGTCAGACAAGTCAGTTGGGCTGCAACCTCATCACTGAAGCTCCATCGGCTGCTGATCTGTGCTGTCATCTGGAAGGTGATGCACAGCTACAACTCTGCACTGCGTAAGCAGATTCCCTCTATACTGCTGAAGTCACATCAACCCCTTGTGCTGAAATCTCTCACGATGCTTCTGCACTACGCTGTCCTTTTGAAGCCTCTACGCTGCTGTAGCTCTGCTCTGCGTAAGCAGCTCTGTTGAAGTCACATCAACCCCTACGCTGTTGTTGCCTCTATGCTGTTGCTGCATCTGCACTGCGCTGCTTCTTCCAACCTTTAAATTTGCCTCTGCTTCATTCGTGATCTATGCACCACTGCTCCACTTGTCCCGCTACTGTCTTAAGGCTCCCGTAGCTCGGATGTGATCCAAGAGATGAGCTGCTCAAGAATCCCGTCGCCATTCTGCAGCTGCTCTACAGATCCATGTCGCCCCACTTTCGTGGTTCATGAGTGCTCATGGCTGCATCATCTTCTGACCCATCATCCGCCACAACAGCCTTGGGAGAAGGAGCTTCCTTGTCCTTTTTCTTCTGAGGACAATTGCTGGCGAATGTACTAGTTCACCCCACTAGAAGCACTTGATCTTTGATAGATCCTTCTTCTTTTTTCCCTGCTGCCTCTTTGATGCCAAGGCTGCATCTGCTTCATCTTCCTTCACCTTACCCAATCCCATGTTGTACTGCTTCTTGGTGATTTTGCGGAGTTCTTCTTGACGCATGATTCCCCACAAGTTGTCCCAGTCGGGAAGGTCCGCTTTGCCCAAGATACTTTGGACAAAGGTTTTCCACTCATCTATGACTACATTGAGAGCAGTCTTGACCATCACATCGTCCTCCACCTTTGCACTCGTGGCAGTCAACTGGTCTCTGATCGACTATAATGTGAAGGGAAAATGTTCCATGTCTTCCCCCTTGGTCATCATGAATGACTGCATCTGAGTCTCCAGAAGCATCTTCCTCTTGACGAGCTTTCCCTCATATAGGGACGTTAAGGCCTTCCACCTGTCATTAGATGTTTTCTTCTCAGCTATATGTGGGACAATACGATCCTTAATTCCATCCATTATCAACCGCTTGGCATGTCCCGTAGCTTCATTATGCTTCCTTGGGAGATCTGCATCGGTCGGCGTGGCCAAGACTTGTTCTGCATGGTCTCTTAGATGATATGCCTCTAGGACTATCAGGATTCTCGCCTTCCAAACTGAAAAGTTGGATAAGCCATCCAATCTGTCCTGATCATGCTGTCCATGAGGAGCCATCTGCTCAGAAATTTGTCGGGGCTCCTTTTCTCTATGCTAGATTTGGATCTAAGGTCCTTGGCGAAACAGGGACCTTCTCCTCCAGCTGACAACTGATTTCCCTTCTTGGAAATTTTCCAAATCAAACAATGATTCAGCTCTCTTCGATTCTCAGAACGATCTGCAAGTTTCTTTGGCTAGAAACTCTTTGAGAAGTTGATCTCCTCCCGCTTTTTGTCACTTGTGCTTAGGCTAAAATTATGAAAACTTCAGAATTTTAACCCCACCATCACCTTCTGAAATTGTGCAGCTTTGCTGTAGGCACCTTTGGATTTGACAAATTCAAATTTGCGTCACCCTGGCTGGCTTCAAACAATCCCAACGCTACCTCTATGCTGCCTCTGCGCAGTAAGTGCGTGGGCGTGCTGGGAGATGGCGTAAGACTGCGTCACCTTGCCCTCTGCGTAACTCTGCTCTCTCTGAAACTGCGCTATCCCTTCAGATCTGCCCTTTTGCTGCTGTTGCTGCACTTCTTGCTGCTTTCTGTTGAATATAAGCTGCGAGGGAGAACGCTGCAGGAGACATGCAGGAGGGCTAAGAAGAAAAGAGGGAAAGGGAGCAATAAGGAATGAAAAGAAAAATGAGACAACGTGAGGCTGCGGGCAGGCAGAGAAGGGTCAGCGGGTAGCAAGAAAGGGTCAACAGGGAGAAAAAATTAAGGACAACGTGAGACTGCGTGGAGGTAAGGCTTTAGGGGCAACCTCAAAAAATTTACAAAAAATTCAAATCTATACAAGTAGAATACAAATCTACTGGATCTGAGGAGTATTGGTCCAACTCTGCTCCCAGATCGGAAGAAATAAGCTCTTCCTAGCCAGATCTATCCAATGAGTACAATATGTAAAAGATAAATAATTTTAAATGAGGCACTAGCCAAGAAACCTTGCAAGAGAATCTTCATTAGATAAATCTTGGGATTTCAATCAGGAAGGCTCTTTAGATCTTATGACTTGGGAGTTGGCTGGTCTAACCGAAGACTTCCCCTCACACCCAAGTTTTCGAATATCAAAAATATCTGCACACTCAAGATCAAGTTGTCAGATCGATAGAGATATAAAATAACAATATAATCCTCGAGAATTAGAGATACCTGCTAATTCAATTAAATTAAAATGCTACCTTAGATCTAGTAACCTATGCAAGATACCTGTGTTATAAGTTATTCCACAAAGGCTAATAATCAACAACTTCTAAAATATAATTCAGCGGAGAATTAAGAACAGTATTACCATAAGAAGTAGGAGAGAAACACCACCATCAATGAAAACCCCATAGACTTTTGCATTATTATTATTCCAGAAAAATTACAAGGGAGCTTCGTGAGTTAGTACACAATTCGAAGATCAGATCGTTTGTCAAGCAAATGACTTCTAATTGATATATAAATTCTCTAAACGGCTAATTGGCTTGATCCCCATCAAAGTAATCTCGACCGTTGATAAAGATTTGATTATTTTTTAATCACTAGTCTAAATATTGATTTTTTTGAGAAATTTTCGAATTTCTCTTTTAATTCCTTTTTAATTAACTCAAAATTATTAATTTTGAGTTAATTTCCCTAAAGAATTGACTTTGATTTAACCACCAAGGCCTAAGGGTCCAAAATTTCTTGAAATTTTCAATATTCCCTTGGTGGGGGACCTCCAAAAATTAATTTATTTAGAACCCACAAATTTTTTAATTTGGAGAATTTATTTTTCTTAAGAATTAATTTTTACTCTAATTAATTAAATTTATGGCTTAGGATTTTTAATTTATTTTTTCTAGAAAATTTAATTTATTGACACATGAGGGGATTTTTAATTTTTTCCAACCCTCTAATATTTTAGCACCATGGCTAAAATATTATTTACATAAGATAATTATATTTACCTATGAAGGGAGAAAACCTGTTCGCTATAGACCCTCAATTATTTACCCAATTCTGCAACTCAAATATGATTTAATAGAACAAGTGATTTATAATAAAATAATTTAGCAAACTTGCTAAAATGATTCTCAAATCACTTTTACAAATACTCGATAAAAAACACTAGGATTCACCTAAGATCTTGACGACAAAATCCACCCTAGCTTTGGGGTGAGGCTGAAGGGAAAAATGTTGATTTTTGTAGCATCCGGAAGTGTTCCAAGCCTCAAAATTTGCGGGGAGGCTTGGACAACAACATTCCAAAGAACCCAGAAACAATTTGTGGAAATTTCACTCGGTTCAATACTTATTAAAATAATTAATTATTTTAATGAAGAGCCTAAAGTCTAAACTTAGGGAAATGAAATAATTACAGGGTATTAATAAGTCAGAGTGTGAATCTTCTAGAAAACGTGGATCAATTCAAGTTTTAATCTTAGCCATTGGTTAATCTTTTAATCTGGGCCGTTGGTTTTCGAACAGGAAGATTATAAAAGAAGGCTTGAGGGTCACTTGGAAAATAAGGCGGGCATACACTCAGTACCCGAAGGAGATCCATTCTGATGTAGAATTCGATCTCAGTGGGAGAGTTGCAGGGCGAGAAGTTGCAGAAGCAGAAGGAGGCTAGGGGTGATCGAGATCAGGGTCGGAGGGCAGCAGTGTGTCACTGGAGGTAGCTTGAGGCTGCAGCGCAGAGACACCACGCAGTCTCCACGCAGATTCACGTAGTCTAGCGCTGGGGCTGCGTAGTGAATCACATAGAGTGACGCAGGGGCATGCAGGGGTTGTTCTGGGTGTCAAAGAATTGTCTGAGTAAGCCGAAAATTCAGTCTCAGGTGGTTTAGAATTTATTTGCCGTATGTTTTCCTTGTAAAGATGTCATTTGCTAAGGAATTAATAAAACCCTCATCTGCTGCACTGGTTTTCCCACATTGGGTTTTTCCGGGGACAATTATCGAAAAATCATTGTGTACATGTGATTGTTTCTTGTGCTTATGTTCTCTACTGTTTATTTCTCTGCATATATAATTGTGAATGATGCAGTAGTATTTATTTCGATATTTGCCAAAAGATTTATGAATAATAACTTATTGAAATAATTAGTAGGAGAAATAAATCTATCACTGCAACTGTTTGTAAATTTTCACATGGTATCAGAGCCAAAGATGAATAATAGAGAGGGGGCATCTATCAGTGAACGGAGATCTATTGCTGCAACAACAACGCAGAAGGGTTCACACAGTTCTCCAAGAGGGGGAAGAAGCACGATAGAACATATGGATCACGATGTATCTATATTGGCATCCAGACTAGAGGAAGATTTTGCTTGTGTATCGAGCTCTGCGTCTTTAGATGTCTGGTATATTGAGAGCGGAGCCTTTGCTCACATGACGGGAGTACGAAACTGTTTTTCCAACTACGAAGAAGAGCAGATGAATTTCAAAATAACCATGGGTAATAAAGCAAAGTGCACTCCCATTGGGAGAGGTACCATAGTTTTCCAGACCGAGGTAGGGAACAAAATCTGGGCCACTAACGTACTGCATGTGCCGGGTTTGGCGTGAATCTACTTTTAGTGTCATAGCTTCAAAACCGAGGATATGACGTCTACTTTATTGGCAATAGAGTCTACGTCAAGCACCTCAATTGGAAGAAGAAGGCACAGATTGGGGTAACAAGCAACAAACTGTACAAGCTACAACTTGATTCTCCAATGGCACTAGTTGGCAATGTAGATGAAACAGACCTGATTGAGCTAAGGCACAGAAGAATGGGGCACTTGCATCATGGGGCGTTGAGAACTCTCCAGAAGACTATCACAGGTGTTCCAGAACTGAGCACCAAACGAGATGATGTCTGCAAAGGGCGCGTATTGGGGAAATATGCCAAGGCAGCATATGAGAGAAGCAACAATAGGGCCAAGGGTGTGTTGGATCTAATACACTCAGATTTCTGTGGGCCGATGTCCACTAGAGCTCTTAGCGGTGCCAAATATTTCTTCACCTTCATTGATGACCATTCCAGGAAAACCTGGATCTACTTCTTGAAGACCAAGGATGAAGTCTTCAGTCAATTTAAAGAGTTTAAGGCTTTGGTGGGAAATCTGACAAGGAAGCGGATCAAGGTATTGCGATAAGATAATGGTGGTGAATACATAGATAAAGAATTCACCGGATTCTGTGCAAGGGAAGGAATCAAAAGGGAATGGATAGCCCCATAGAATCCGTAACAAAATATGTGGCAAAAAGGAAGAACTGGACTATTGTTGAAGCAACCAGAGCTATGCTGTATGACCAAGACATTCCCAAATTTCTATGGGCTGAAGCATGTAATACAACTGTCTACATTCAGAACAGAACTCCTCACGCTGCACTAGGAAAGATCACGCCAGAAAGTGTCTTCACTGGTAGCAAGCCTGAAGTGAGTCACTTTAGGATCTTCGGCAGTACAACTTACTGTCATGTGCCTAGTGAGAAGAGGAAGAAGTTGGAGATGAATGCTGAAAAGGGGTATCTAGTAGGATACAGCGAGAATGCAAAGGCTTATCGCATCTACATTCCTGAGAGCAGGAAAGTGGTGGTGCGAAGGGATGTGAAGTTCATGGAGGAGAAGGCCTTTAGAAGATCTCGAGAGCTGTCTTCTACTATGCAGTCAGAGGAAGAGCCTCTGGTCCAGCCCCAACAACCAACAGAAGAAAATTCAGCTGCCTCCCCAAGGCGTAGTGATCCAAAGGATGCGTCTCCCGAGGATTTGCAAGAAGGAGAGCCGGTAAATCCACCGACCACCAGTGGAAGAACGAGCAGGGAACTTTGACAGATTCTGAACGATGCAGAGGATTTTGTCGGAATTCCCCGAAATGAGAAGAGACAACGTAAGGAGCCTGAAAGGTATCAAGCCTTGGTTGCTCAAGTCGAAGAACCTTTTAGTTTTTGGGAAGTAGTTCAGCACCAGGTGTGGGTTGATGCAATGGTGGAAGAGTACAGTTCCATCATGACAAATGATGTCTAGGAAGTAGTACCCAGACTGTAGGAGAGATTAGTTGTAGGATCTAGGTGGATCCACAAGATCAAATATGTTGCAGACGACAACAACGAGAAATTGAGAGCCAGGTTTGTGGCTAAGGGATATGCTCAGAAGGAAGGAATAGACTATGAAGAAACCTTTGCCCCAGTAGCCAGATACACATCTATCAGGTCTCTAATATCCCTTGCTGCGCAGATGGGATGGGAAATTCACCAGATGAACGTCATGACGACATTCTTGAACAGTGTGATAGAAGAGAAGTGTATATAGAACAATCAGAGGGCTTTGAGACACATGATCAGATAACTCATGTGTGCAAATTGAAGAAAGCATTATATGCACAGAAATACAAACATGCAACTATATAGAACAAAATGTCGGAACTAGAATATGGAGCAAGTACACATAAAATACTAGAACGCTAAGCCATTTTATTAATCTGAGAATACATATATGAGTACAAGAGATAATCAGAATAAGTGCACCTATCCTTGCACAAGGCAAGTGAAGAACCCTCTCAGAAATAGGAAATGGCTACAATAGAGACTGCGTCCTAGCTGCTGGAGAAATCTGCCGTAGAAAGCTGCTGCTGCAATGTACTAGAACTAGGGGCTGATCCCCTCACCGGAATGAGCTGAAAATCGGAAGGCTGCCTGTACTCACTGCTCCGGACAAAACCCAGAAACCATGAAGCAAATGCACCACCTCCGAAAAACCACCACTGAAGCCCTCCTCAAAGAAAACGCTGTCTCTCCCAAGCACAGCGCAGAGGCTCAAGAAGAATGCTGGAAAAGGGCCACAAATCCCTCTGCAAAACTCTCCAACTAAATAGTCAATCCCTCCAAGCTAAAAATACACCCACTGGTAATCTCACAACGGAGCGCACCAACACCAATCAAGGTTCCTCCCTCCCCCGACCGCGGCAAATACTTCTATGGGACCCTCCTCTGCAAAACGTCCACCAAAATCTCCTGCAAATCAATTGCTGAAACTGAAGGAATACCTTGCCCGAGCAGGCACTCGAAGTCCCCCGGGGCCAAGGGCGAGATCTCCGACCGGAGACACTCAGTTCGCACTAAACAGTGCTGCAGACCGACTAAACAACCGGCGTGCTCAAGTAGACAGAAGTCTAGCTCACAATATCATCAACATATCAATAATGCCAAATGGAGTGAAACCCCCACCTTTTATAGTGCTAGCTCCCTCAAACCCTAACTGCGTCCTTGAGCTCCTCCTATGCCTGCGCAGTTTCCTTTGGAGCCTACGTGAGGCCTCTCTCATGTATGTGTGGACCCCCAAGGCTTTCCCTTTTAAGTTACAACGTTCATCTACTAGGAGCACTTTATTTTATTAAAGTGAGTTGACCCCCTCTTTCTCACTTTATT